>BSBK01012015.1:0-100000 GCA_027943335.1 Chamaecyparis obtusa
TCCATTTTATTTATCAATACATGCATAATGCATGGCATGAATTTATTTTTTATTATAAATTAATGAATGAATAATAAATAGTTTTTATGAAACCTTATATATATGTAATGATTTTGTATTTTCTTAATACTATCTAATGTTAGGTGTTTTGTGCAGGAACTTAAACATTGGATTATTAATGCACAGAGCACCTAAAGAAGAATAAGGTTAATTGTACAAGAAATATTTCTCTAAAAACCATTATTATGGTTTAATATGTATTTTTAGGGTTAGTTGCTAGGATTAGGTCCTATGAAAGGGTATGTCCTTTCACAGGGAACCATTGGGAAATGTATTTTATATTGATTCAATTTGTGAAACTAAGATCATGAATCAAAATCATGACAAAAAATTGAAAAAACTCTCCCAACTTACAGATTTGAACATAATGTCCAAATTCTCAAGTGCAAATGACAGATAAGTGCTTACATGATTTAAGGTTAATATAGTTTCTTATTTTCAATTAGTTTTTCAGATTACTCTGAGAACTAGGGTATCCTACTGTGTTCTTTATTTGATGCATTTATTTATGGTTAATTTATACAAATTGAATAGTAGTTGCATGGTCTAAGAACCTATTATTGTTCCTTTTGGGCTCTTAAGTTGGGTTAAAATCCATAGGACTAATTGTACAAGTTGTTTTAAATTTTTGTTTCAATTGAAGCCTGTAGGATGATGGTCTCACTTTACAAGAGTGAGTTACCTTAAAACTATCTCCGTCTATACATATGATTGAATGTAATGGACTCTATTCCAGATTTGGCATCAAGCACTGATCTCATTTCATTTTTAGTTGTCATTTTGTTCTTTCTCTAGTTTGCACATTATATTTGTTATCTTCTTTACAAAGCATTCAATTAGGTTTTAGTAATACTTTTTAAGCCTTAGTTTAGATTTCAAGCTATTTAATAGTTAGGAAATTAGGTTATTATCCTCCAAGGATTGTTAACCCTTTAGAATGAATTGCTTTTGTCTGTGCACGTGTTTGTGTAGTTTGAAAGCACTTTTGATTCAGGCCTACTAGCCTTGGCTCAATCAAGTCAAAATTGTAGAAGCACTTGTTTGTGCCTATCAGTTGCCCCCAAAATGGTCCAACATTTTGAGCACCAACAAATTGGTGACTCTGTTGGGGATCGCTATCAATAAAGGACAGTTTTAGAATCTTTGGTTACTATTACAGAGGACTCTATTGGGAAAAAGGACTCAGAGCATTTATCGATTCCTCATAGAAGGTGAGGTGGCAACTATACAAATTTAGTTTCAGGTGAATCCTATGTTAGGAGAAGATCTCTAAAGATCAATTCATTATTTGAATTGAAATCAAATAGGAGGAATAAGAAAATCAAAAAAGAAGATGTTATATGTATCTTCTGAAAAGAAACCTGACAAAGATGAAGGTTAGGAATTGGCTTGTGAGTAGTTCCCAACTTCAATCAACATAGCCCAATGATAACAATGATTATAGAAATACTTTTCCATATTCTAAGCCTAGCAATCAAGAGGTCGTGTGAACAGGAGCAGGAGGATAGGCGGATGGGATGATATAGTTGAGGGGATGATTAGATTAGAGCATAAAGATAAGAAGATCTTAGAGCCCTTAGAAGATGTAGCTAAATGAAGCTCTTAGGAAATTGGGAATAGAGAGGGAAAGCATTATTTCACCTGATAGTAGTGATGTCGAAAATGGCGAAGTAAATAATAATGAAGCTATAAATAAAAGTATTCGGGTGTTGGTTTACACTCCTCAAAAAAAGAACAACGGCCAAGTTTTTAATAACAGTTATGTTAATCCTATGTTTGAACCAAACAATGGAGAAAGGGTTACAGGAAGTGATAATGATCGATTTAGAGTTTTTTCTAATCCAATGTATAACATGGATAATGAGCGGGGAGAAAATAACATTCACTATGAAAATCAAGATGATGCACAAAGGACTGCAAGGAATAACAATGATAGTGAATGTCATAATAAAAACAATAAAATGAATTCCCTAGGATATGATCAACATGCACAGTTTGATCGGCAAGCTAAATTTTATCAGAGTAATCAAGATCAAGATCATGATAATGAATCTAGTTTGCAAGGACAACCTGTGCATAGTGGGAACGTCTATAGTTTATTCAATAATGGTGGATAAGAGCAGAGAGATAACGATCATTTTGGTCATAATTTTAAAAAAAATTTAACAAAATCAATATGAAAAGCATTATGACAATATGCAAGGTGATAAAAATATTAATAATGGATATTTATGTGCAGAGGGTGAGTATTATAAAGAAAATAACAATGATGTGCATAATAGAAATATCTATGGTTTATCAGATAATGATAAGCACTTTTGAGATATATAACTAATAATAAAAGGGATGATGTTCGGCAACCTAAAAATAATCAAAATCATTTGAGGAATAGAAATGATCGACATTATCATGGATAGCCTTAGGAAGATTATTACAGGGGAGATTTAACATATTATGATATACACGGTGTACATGAAGAAAAGGTTGCTCAAAAACCAGATACAACAAGGTAATTGCTAGCAGAATAATATATACTACATGCACAAAACAAAAGTGAGCATGGTAAGAACAAGGTTTATACAAGTAATGATGAAGGTTTTAATTATTTTTTACATGGCTAGCATGTTAATAATTCCCAAGCAGATGAAAATATCAGCCATCAACAAATACAAGATAAATATTATTCTAAACTGCATACATATGAAAATGAAAAATAGCAAAATGATAATCTATATTATCAAAATCAAAACCTACGTGGGCAATTATATAACTCTCAAGTTGCACAAAATTAGGAATGTGAGCAGCATATTGGTAACAATACACAAGATAAAGGTAATCCTACGTTAGCACAACACACAGGCCTATGTTGGGGTTCCCATACAACACTCAAGAGGCTTGCGTGAGTGGCCTGCTAGGCTTGCTCAAGGCCAAAGTAATGTAGAAGCTTCTCACACAACACAATAGGGAAGGAAGATTTGCTATGAAAGTCAAATCTACAAACCCACGTAAATGGCTAGAAGACAATCGCCAACTTGCACAGAAGAGTGATGAACATTACAAGAGCTATCCTCATGTGATAACCCACAATACTAGCACATTGGAGATTCACGTGAAAGGTTTCAAGGTGAGTATCATCAGCAACATTTAAATATACTAATGTGTATTGTGGATATGATAATTCACAGCTAGAGAAGGAGGAATATCCAATAAATAATACATATCATGAAGAAAAAATTAACCGCTATGAAGACCCACGTGAATATCCATCTAAACCTGTGCAAAATCAAGGTAGTGAATAGCAAAATAACATATATAAATCTGCACAAAGACAAGCACACACGTTGAGTTTGGAATATGAGAATACATGAAATGATATGCAAGGGGATGAAATGAACATGTAGCAACCTTCTCACATGTGTCAACCATGATGATAATGTATATTATCAAATGCACAAGGAGGATGCTCACCAGCTTGTGTAAGGTAGAAGAGAGTAATTCCAAAAGTATTATATGCAGTAGCCACATAATCCAAAACTTGCATAGGAAAGAGAAAGGCTTTGGTGAGCAGCCTTACAAGCTTGCACAAAGTCAGGATGATTTGCAGCATGCAAATCCTCATGTGCAGCAAGTTACTTATACAGGCCCCCAATCTATAATTTATATAATAAAAACATTAAATAAAATAACTATCATCAACCTGCGTAGAAGGGAGAAGATAGTATTCATGATGAAAATTATAATGATTGACTTGGTGGATTGTCGAATACACAAATATGTATCATGGGAAAAGAGGAATCCAACGATAGCCATGTGACCAACACATTAAAACTGGAGCCAAACCTAGAAAAAAACAACCAAGTGAATTTATTCATGCTAGAGTGATGTAAATTATGACGAGAAACGTCCAGATGAAATGCCCAACATAAAGAATATGTATAATGTGAAATTATCCAAATGTGAATAATTGTAAATTATCCAAATGTGGGTAAAAACATGCAACCAAGTAAGATTTATCATTTTATGCTTAACAAAGATGAATATGTTAAAAAGAATATTCCCATAATTATGATAATGCATGGCATGGTGAAAAACGTGGCGAACAAGTTAATGACGGAGTTGAATTTGGAGGTAAAAATTTTCATATGTGATAAATAAGGAAATATATCATAAAAAATATGATGTACCATATCAGAATTATTACACACAAGGCCGGCATATTAAACAATATGATTATTTAAATAATAATCATATTTGGGATGTTGAAGAATATACATCTCCAGGAAATCATGCACCAAAGCCAAGGTGGTATGCAATTTTTAAATGACAACATGGATGGACACAGACAATGAAATTCCATAGCATTATAAAGATTATTGCACAAGGTATTAATAGTGATAATGAACATCAATATCTGAATACACAATATCCTGGAGGTACTGCACAATACCAAATATTTATAGGCAGTATCATGAAAATGGACATAATCTACAAAATGGTAGTGCACCTCATCATGCATACCAGTCAAATCTATCCAGGTGGAGGCCAAAATTATGCACAGCCATATGGTGTGGGCACAAATCAACAATCTCAGAATCTAGTATAGTAGCAACATCAACAATACATAGGATGGGCACAAATCCAATAAATATGCCTCAACAACCTCACACTGGTCAATATGGTAATCTACCAAATCAATACCAGAGAGGTAACCCTATTCCCCAAAATCAATATTTCAGAATAATAATAATGGGAAATCTATTTGATGCCAGATTTCAAGAAGTTAATGAAGATATAAACCAATGGAATTTTTCAAATATAATATGTTTTCCTAACCCAATACCTAATAAGTTAAAGACTACTATCCTAAGTTTACTAGCGATGGATCCCAATTAGCAAAACAACATGTCATTAATGTCAAAAATATTGTTTATGAATTTGACATTACTTATGAGGGAGTGCGTATGAAAATGTTAGTACAACTCACTCAAGGATAGTGCAGATGAGTGGTATAGAAATTTGCCAGACAGATCAATTACTTGTTGGCAAAACTTGTTGATTAGTTTTATTGAAGAATTTGGGGATCACAAAGACCCCATCTTTTGCAACTCATGAATTGACCAGTATAAGGAAAAATATGAATGAAATAGTGAAGGAGTTTAATAAAAGGTTTAACAGGGTGTTGAATAAGATTCCAAAAGATATATGCCCTGTTGATCCTTTTTTAATCACTTTTTATCTGACAGCCTTTGATGTCAAAACAAAGTATGAGATAAGGTCTCATAACCCAACAACCTTACAACAGGCTTTTAAAATTGCATTAAATATTGAAAACAATAGAATAGCTACTGGGAGAGTTGATACAAGAAATGATCCCAATTTGTTCAATCCTACAGTCCTAAAAAGGAGTGATGAAAGTGATAAGATGGATGAATTAATGAGTTTGATGAAGAATTTGCAAACAAACAAAGGTCACTTTCAAGCAGGAAGGCATGACAGAAATTTCAACAAGAATGATAGATACAAGTTGCAGGGACATGCCTTATCATATAGAAATGGAAAGATGGAAATCCCTTAAAAAAGAAGATAGACACTCCAGACCCTCTTAAGAAAAATAATCATTTCATAGGGGATGAGTTTTGGTGTGACATTTGTAAAATGCCTCACCCTCAAGAGCAATGCCTTATAGCACAAAAGATTTTGGAGGAGGAAAACCAGGGATATGAAGAGAGGCCCATGATAAATGCTCTTTCATCTACACCCTTTTGGTCATGGGAGATAGTGATGATTCAGATGGTGAATACATACCAAATGAAAGCTACAAGAGGTTAGGTTACCAACAAGAACAACAAGTCTTTTCAGATAATGATGAGAGTCTGGATATTAGAAGGACAATAAAAGAGGAAAGAGAGGCTTACACTATGGCAACCATGGAACAAGTTCTTACCCAACTATCACTTAAGGAAAAGGAATGTGAACTTAGACAATGAACAAACAGTAGGGATGTACAAGATTTCGAACAAGAATGCTGAGATAAAGAAGGCAAAAGGCAGATGTCCCTAAAAGGAAAGTGATCAGACATCAAAGATAAGAAAACCTGTGGATAAGCAAAGCAATGGTAAGAAAATTTCAAATTGTACTTCATTCATGTCTCAAGGCATTATCTCAGGTGAAACTTTCTATCCCTCTAATGGGAAATAGTTAAATTAACTGATTGCAGGATTGAAACGATCAAGATAATAAATGATGTTATTAAAAAAGATTCAAAGGAACAAAAGGATAATGAAGAATTACCAGTTATTTACCTAGGAACGTCTATAATGAAGATGCTACTAAAGTAGATCATTTCTTTCTAACTTTTTTGAATAAACAATAAATTGGTTAAAAATTATATGCTAGACTCTGGGGCGGTGGTTAATATTATGCCTCATGGGGTAATGAAAGAATTAGGAATGAATGTGGATACTACCTTATGGAAAATGTTATGCTATGGACAATAGGTCAGTTGCAGTTATTGGAATAATGAACAATGTTGAATTTAAGTTCCTTCGTGTCTTGAAAAATATTATAAAATAGACATTACTATTGTTGAAGTGCCACCTAGTTATGAATGTTATTATCTAGATAGTGGTTCCAACTTAGTAGGTGGAAATATTCAATTAGCTCTATCTTATGCTTATATCCCAGTGAATGACAGGGTTATAAGGATCGATAGGGAACCAAGATCTACTTACATCATTGAAGATGTTGATCCAAGCTAGGTTATGCACTTTTGCCATACCAACATGGAGAATTTCCAGGTAAGAATTCATAAAAATCTCATTGAAAATACTAGTCCTATTGAAATCTATGCTAAGGAAAATAGTGATTTCATTTTGAAAATGTTTTTTGATGGATCCTGTAGTAAAAGTGGTAATGGAGCAGGTGTAGTCTTCATCTCCCCAAATGGGAAATATTTTAAATATTCCTTTTTGTTATCTTTTGAATGTACTATAATACTGCTAAATATGAAGTGCTCCTACTAGGTCTAAAAATAGTAGGTAAGCATGGTATCAAAATTCTTTCTATTTATTGTGATTCTGAATTAGTTGTATCTCAGATTAGGGATAAGTTTATTACTAAGAATCATACCCTAAAAAGGTACAAGAATGAAGTTTGGGATTCCATAGAATTTTTTGATGCTTTTTCGATAACATGGATAGATAGGACTGAGAATATTCTTGCTGATTTCATGGCTAATCTAGCAGTTAAGCATAACGATATTCCATGTGAAGATATTGCACAGGTAGAGATCAAACCAAGGCCATCAATACCTGATAACATTCATAATTGGAAAATCTTTGAGGATGATAGAGACATTATAAAGTTCCTTGCATGTGAGGAAAAGGTATGAAGATCAATCTATTGAATTTAAATGCTTATGTTGAAACAATAGATGAAAAGGATAGTTTATTGGAAAAGATGTAATTCAACTTAAAACCAATCAAATTCCTAAAGACCTTGTTGCACTAGAAAAAATGTTTGATAGTACAGTTTCTAGTAGTAGGGTTAAAATGGAAAATACTACTATAGAGGAAGTGGAAAAGATAAATTTAGGAAATGAACACTCCTAAAGAGATTTTCATTGGTAAAAATTTAACTCCTAAAATCAGATCTGATATTATTAGTTTGTTAAGAAAGTATAAACATGTTGTTTGCTTGGTCCTATGATGATCTTAAGGCTTATATAGAGGACTTGTTCCAACATGAAATACCCTTAAGACCTGATGCAAAGCCTTTTAGACAAAGGCAAAGACTGATCAATCTAACTTTGGCTCCTAAGATGAAGGAGGAACTCATTAAGATGAGGGATGCTGGTATCATCAAGCTGATAGACACTCTACTTGGGTTTCAAATTTGGTACCTATTAGGAAGAAGAACAAAGATATTAGGCTTTGTGTGGATTCCAAAAATCTAAACATATCTTCGTTAAAGGACAATTATGCATTACCAAACATGGAGGCATTATTAAAGAAGGTTACAAGAAATGAATTATTATCCATGATGGATGGGTTCAACGAGTACAATCAGGTAAAGGTTAAAGAAGAAGAACAATACAAAAT
The DNA here is from genome assembly GCA_027943335.1 of Chamaecyparis obtusa. Lineage (NCBI taxonomy): Eukaryota > Viridiplantae > Streptophyta > Pinopsida > Cupressales > Cupressaceae > Chamaecyparis > Chamaecyparis obtusa. The sequence goes on from BSBK01012015.1 coordinate 8,160, forward strand.
AGAATTCACTACACCATGGGGTACATATGTTTATGCAAGAATGCCATTTGGACTTACAAACTCTAGAGCCACTTTTTAGAGAGCCATGGATGTGTCTTTTGGAGATTTCATTGATATTATCATGGTAATATATTAGGATGACATCACATCTTATTCTAAGAAGGCAGAAGATCATTACAAGCATCTAGAGAAAAATTTCAAAAGAGCCCTTGAATATGGAGTATCATTAAACCCAAAGAAATTTCATTTTGGGGTAACTGAGGGTAAACTCCTTGGTCACATTGTTTCTAAGGAAGGATTCAAAATAGATCCAGAAAGGATTGAAGCAATTGATAGGGTTTAGACTCCTAAAAATGTTAAGGGGATTCAATCTTTCTTTGGACAAATCAACTTTGTGAGAAGGTTTGTCCCAAATTTTTCAGAAATCATAAAACCTATTGCAAAGATGTTAAAGAAAGATGCAGTTATAAATTGGACAGATGAGGCCTTGGAAGCATTTGTCGACATTAAGAGAGCAATTAAAGAAGTGCCAGTTTTGAAATCTCCTAATTTTTCCAAACCATTTCAGTTGTTCTCCTTTGCTTCTTTCCACACTATCGCAGCAGTCCTGTTACAGAAAAATGAAGGATATGAGCAACCAATAGCTTTCTTTAGTAAAACTCTACAATTTTTTGAGCTGAATTATGATATACATGAAAAGCAAGCTTAAGCAGTAATTAAATCAGTGAAATCATTCAGACCCTATCTGGTTGGAGCTAAGATTGTGGCATACATACCTAATGCAACAACTAAGGATATGTTGAGGCAATCAGAAGTCACAAGTAAAAGATGTTGATGGATCAATCAGATTCAAGAATTTTATATTGAGATTCAGATCACTAAGTTAATTAGAGGACAAGGATTGGCTAAACTCATGGCAGAGACAAATTTGGATGCAGCCCAAGTAAACCAAGTCAACTTGGAAAGTGAGGAAATGAGCATCGAACAATGTCCATGGTACACAGACATAGTCTACTTCATAAAGCATATGAAGTGTCAAGAAGGCCTAAGTGATAATTAGAGAAGAACTATAAAGTTACAAGCATCAAAGTATGTACTGATTCAGGGAGACCTATATTGGAAAAATAATGATGGCATCCTCCTATTTTGTCTTGATACCTATCAGGCCAAGTCAGTTATTAAGGATTTACATTATGGGGTATGCGACAATCACTTCTTAGCTAAGACAATAGCTCATAAGATATTAAAAGCAGGGTATCATTGGCCCCATATATTCAAGGATTGTTATGATTATGTTAAAAAGTGTGAAGCTTGCCAGAAGTTCTCTGGGAAACTGAAATACAATGGTGCTTTACCCCTTATCCCTTTACAAACTGAGGAACCTTTCAAAATGTGGGGAATAGATTTTATTGGGGAAATTACAAATGCTTCAAGTGGAGGTCACAAGTGGATATTGGTTGTGACAAATTACTTTACAAAATGGGTTGAAGCTATACCTATGAGGCAGGCTACAAGCAAGGTGGTCATCAAGTTTTTGACAGATAACATACTTACCAGATTTGGAGTACCTTGCAAGATTCTTTGTGACAATGACATGTGTTTTAGATCTAAGGAATTTTTAGAATTTTGTGGGAAATATGGCATCAACCTATGATACTCATCTCTGTATCATCCGCAAGGGAACGATCAAGCAGAATCAAGCAATAAGAATATATTAAAGATTATCAGAAGAATGTTGAGTAATAATAAAAAGTCATGGGACTCAAAGCTAAATCTAACTTTATGGGTAGATAGAGTAATAGTGAAAAGATTGATAGTTTTTTCTCCTTATGAGTTGGTTTATGGAAAACAAGCAAGGTTACCATTGAAAAATCTCTTGTCAGTTTACAAGTTCATCCATGAAGAAGAATTTGAGGATGTAAACTTTATGGAAGACAATTTGAGCCAGTTATCAGAGCTAGATGAGATGAGAAGAATAGCACAAGAAATAAATCTTCATCAACAATGATAGATTAAGAGCCTACATGACAAGAAAGCATCAGACAGACCTTTCAAAGAAGGTGATTGGGTATTAAAATGGAATGCAAAAGACCAAGATAAAGGAAAACATGGTAAGATTGAGGCATTATGGCTAGGACCTTACATGGTCATCTCGAAAGTAGGTGAGAATTCATATTATCTACAAGATACTGATGAAGTCATTCAAGAGTTCCCAACTCACAATCAATATTTGAAGCCATTTTTCTCTTAAAACAGGAAGTATTCTCTAACTTGTATGTTATTGTTTTGTTTTAAGCCCCATGTTTCTTTTCTGACTATGGTCTACTTTTCCAAAGATAACTAGGATCTCACTACATCCAGACATGAATGCACGTCCCCAACAAGAGCCACTGTTGACACTAAAATTTTTAGGTTATAAATGGACGAGACATCAGGGAAGTATGATGTTCAATTTCAGTTTTATATAATTTTCCTATGAGAAAAAATTAAAATGAATAAAAGGCATGTATGTTTGTTATTTTCTATTTTCATGTATTAGGTTGTTAGTTATTTCAACTAATTTAATGTTATTCATTTTGAAATAAACAATAATTCTAAAAATAATAAATAAAATAAATTAAGTGAAAAAAAGGTGGCGAGAGGGAGTTGAACCCTCGACCTCTCAAGCCGACCTTTTTTCCTAGCTATCTACCCTCCTACCCCCTAACCAATTAGTATTTTTGTTTTCTTAAAGAGGATTAGGAGGAGAAATTTATTTATTCTTGTTTTCATGTGCAGGTGAGAAGTTAATACATCTTTTACACAGGGAGTAATCTCTTCCCTAATCACTTTTTCAAGTCAATATGAATTATTATTTTCTCATGAGTTATTTATTTTCTGATTTTAGGAAAAAGGAATGGGGAGAGGGAGTTGAACACTCGATCTCTCGACCCATCCCTTTTTCAACCTAACTACCTAACTCTACCCCCTACCAATTACTCTATGTTATTCCTTGAGAACGTATGTATAAATAAAGATATTAATATTAGATTATTGATTTCTTTTTAATAATTTAGAAATGAATTATTAAGATCATAATAGTAATTGATTTCTTTTATACAATCTTATATGTCTTTATAAGACTCGGCTTTATTTCTAATTTTATTGTTTCATCTCAAAGTACCCTAAAAACCCTAAAGTTAAAAATATGATTTGATAAATATTATTATGTTTAGGGTTTTGAGATATTTTTTATGTAAATTTTTAGTGTTCATATCCCTAAATATAGTTTTGTATTTTTCACCCTATTGTATTCTTAAAGTAAATAATTTTATTTTGAAGGGTGAAAAGGCTTTTAGTAATTTTACATTATTAATAAAATTTAGTTGTAAATATAAAATTAATTGATTTCTCATTTTCTTGTTTAGGGTTTTTGTTTTGGAATATTTTATTTCATAAACCCTTAAAATGGGTTATGTATGGTTTTATATTACAAGTATTATTAATATTAGGGTTATTATTGAATTTGCATTCACCCTATGTCAAAATTATTTAAATAAAAATGTGATAGGATAAATGCCACTTTCAAAGGATAAATTGTAAAATCCTTTAACCCTAATGTTTTTAATATTTCAATATTACATTGCATTATATTTATAGATATATTTTAAAAATATAAATAAAAATGCATTATGTATTATTTTGAAAATAAAAGTAAAATGCTAAAACATAATGTCATATTTGATTTGATATTTTAAGTATTGTCTTATTATTATGAGTTCTTATGTTAATGTGGGTAACATAATAATTATTTTTTATTTTTTATTTTTCCATTTTATTTATCAAATACATGCATAATGCATGGCATGAATTTATTTTTTATTATTAATTAATGAATGAATAATAGATAGTTTTTTATGAAAACCTTATATATGTAATGATTTTTTATTTTCTTAATACTATCTAATGTTAGGTGTTTTGTGCAGGAACATAAACATTGGATTATTAATGCATGGAGCACCTAAAGAAGAATAAGGTTAATTGTATGAGAAATATTTCCCTAAAAACCATTATTATGGTTTAATATGTATTTTTAGGGTTAGTTGCTAGGATTAGGTCCTGTGAAAAGGTATGTCCTTTCACAAGGAACCATTGGGAAATGTATTTATATTGATTCAATTTGTAAACTAAGATCATGAAATACATCACGACAAAAAATTGAAAAACTCTCCCAACTTACAGATTTGAACATAATGTCCAAATTCTCAAGTGCAAATGACAGATAAGTGCTTATGCTTTAAGGTTAATATAGTTTCTTATTTTCAATTAGTTTTTCAAATTACTCTCTAAACCAGGGTATCCTACTGTGTTTTTTATTTGATGCATTTACTTATGGTTAATTTATACAAATTGAATAGCAGTTGCATGGTCTAAGAACCTGTTATTGTTCCTTTTGGACTCTTAAGTTGGGTTAAAGTCCATAGGACTAATTGTATAAGTTGTTTAAATTTATGTTTCAATTGAAGCCTATAGGATGATGGTCTCTCTTTATAGGAGTGAGTTACCTTAAAACTGTCTCTGTCTATACGTATGATTGAATGTAATTGACTCTATTCCCGATTTGGCATCAGGCACTGATCTCATTTCATTTGTAGTTGTCATTTTGTTCTTTCTATAGTTTGTACATTATATCTATTATCTTCTTTACAAAGCATTCAATTAGGTTTTAGTAATACTTTTAAGCCTTAGTTTAGATTTCAAGCTATTTAATAGCTAGGAAATTAGGTTATTATCTTCCAAGGATTGTTAACCCCTTTGGAAGTAATTTCTTTTGTCTATGCACATGTTTGTGTAGTTCAAAAACACTTTTGATTCAGGTCTACCAGCCTTGGCTTGATCGAGTCAGAATTGCAAAGGCACTTGTTTGTGCCTGTCAGTTGGCCCCAAAAAATGGTCCAACATTTTTTAGCACCCACAAGATGTCTACCTTGATTGTGATATGAAGATGTTTGTTATTATGTCATGGTTGGCTCTTGATTATAGATTAAATTGTTGGCATGATATATGTTCTAATAGGTTTTTCTCTTTGGAGCATGAAGTTTTGATATGTGAAGATCAAGTTGTCATGTTGTGTTTCCAAGTTACAAAGACGTTCAATAGGAGTTTTACAATTCATCTAGCTAGTCCTCTTGGTATCGATTGATTTGGTAGATTAACCATTGATGTGCTCTTGAAAATTAAGAGGCTTGAGTGAGGATACAATTCTCTTGGTTTAGATAGTACTTTTTGAGATGATTTATCTTAAGAAGTTTCAGCATCTAGACTAAGGATCCTAGACCTATGTATGGACGCAAGTTAATTATGGATATTGAAGATATTAAATTCTTGGAGAAGATTCATTGTGACTTTGTTTATCCTAGAGGAGTATTCTCACTCCACTCTCTTGGTCTAATCAGTATATTTATATGCTTGTTCTTTTGGATTTTGGAGATTTTTGGCATTGTTCCCAGTTTTGGAAGGTTTCTGAGTTTGATCTTGTAAATATAAGATCTTTCATCCATGGTGGTAGAGTGTTGTAAATTCTCTTATGTGTAGAGGTAAAGGAGATTATACATGGGAGAACTAAGCACTTGGTGGTCTTGGTAAAAGGATGAGTTATGGTTTGCATGGGTGTACCTTCCAAGTATTTTTTAAGGTCATCTATTTTTGTTGTACTTCATTATTTTTTAACTGTAATATGTTGTCTTTTTATGAGGAATTGGAAGATGTCATGTGAGATTCTGCAGTAGAATGGTTGTAGTTTGCAAATCATCTCAAGTTATTGCCACACCTTTTATGTTTTGATTGGTATGTTTGATTCAATTTTTGGTTGATATTTCTTATGTAACATATGCATTTCCATATAATTGTCTTTCAACTTTTTGCACATCAATGGTTATTAGCATGTTTTGTTGGAAGATAGTATATTTTTTACATGGTGAGTTATTGTATTAGGTGGTTATAAATCTAATGTTGTTGTGTGGTTAGTTGAATGTGATTAGAAACTAGTTGTGATTGTTATTCCAGCTATGGTGATTATCTATTAGTAATGTATATCATGGTATTGGTAAGGGAAAACAAAGCTTAACTGGGAGGTTGTTTAGATGTGAGGTTGCAACATGAGTCAAACTTCAAGTGGGAGATTGTTGGATATGAAGTCTGACTCTTTGTTTCATCTTGTTGTCTTTCTCTCTTAATCTTCTCTAGAAGATTTTTTTATATATATGAGGGAAAATCCCTATGTATGTAAGATGAAATAATAATAATATTCTTTTCATGCTTTCTCATGGATGTATCCAAATTGGCACGAACCATGTTAATCTTGTATCTTTTTATATTCTTGTGGTTCTCAATTTTATTTAATTAATTTTATAGTTTTCATCTGGTTTGATCCTATGGCTTGAAGCAACTCCACCAGCCTATTCACAACATGTCATGCCTTGTCTTGCTTCATGGGTTAACCCAAGTAATTCTACTACTCCAAGTTAGTTAATGGATGTGCTGCTACAAATGATGAGGCTTCTACGAGGGTTTCAGATGCTCCTAAAGGTGTTTAAATATTTTGTCTCTTGAGTAATATTGAAAGTATGGCTTTATAATTTACTCATTTTCAAATTATGGCATAAATTTTGTTATCTAGGGGGACAATTTTGGTTTTTCATATATGTATATTCATGATGGTTTGTTTGGGAAGCAATAGAAGCTTCGCATACTTTGGACAATAATTTGGGTAAGAATCGTTGTCATAGTTTTGTTAGTATACAAGAGTCTAGATAGGATAGATTTGATTACCATATATAGATTTGATTTTGATAATAATCCTATGCAATAGATAATGTACAAAGCTAACTAAGTTTTCCACATATGCCTAATTTCTCTTAAGAGTAATGGCAATTACACACTGTAAGTAAATCTTAATTATCGCTACAATGTATCGTGTGGGTCCTTTTTTTTAAAGACATTTAATAATTAAATGTATTTCTCCAATGTAACTCCCACATTCATAAAATTTATCATTGTAATTTGAGGTTAAATAATTTATGCATTAATTCCTATATTCCAATTTAACAAGGACTGTAGAACTACAGTTCTTCCAAAAGGTTGAAAAAAAAAATTGAAATTGTCTAATTTATTTTGACAAATAATTTTGATATTCTGGGATATTGAAATAACTTTGACTATTTCTATATGATAATACATGGAGATAATAAAGCTACATTCAAAATAACTTTAGATTTATTTTGATTTTAGTTGTAATGTTTTATTCAAATTTTGTTGGAAAGTATTAATTGCTACCACCAAACTACAATATATCATAAAACATGATATTTCATTTCGAAGCTTCCCATCACCCATCGTCGGCCTCTTTCAATTGAAATAATTATCAATGTTGTGTTTTGTTCTAGAGTTTTCTACCAACATCCATATCATTCACACGAGTATTAACTATATTACAAGACTACAGATTTCAAGATTTTTCTAAGACCTCTATAAATAGAGGCATTATGTAGGCATTTAGACATCAGATCTTTATCTAACCATTGTGGATCATGAGTGGAAGAATAATGATGTAGCATTCTAAGAAGATGTAATATTTTATTGCATTGATTAAGGAAGAATGGTGTTATAACACTGATTTTATAGATTTGTGTATTTATTTTAGACTGTGTTTTTATCTCCACTCTATCCACTTCCTACAAGTGGTATCAGAGAAGGTTTGGAGATCATTTGGGGATCCTATCACCATTTATGATAGACATCAAGAAAGGGTGATCCTATCACCATTTGTAACAAACATTAAGAGGAAGATCTTATCACCATTTGTGACAAACCTCTGAAAGTGTAAATTATTTCAAGAAAATTACAAGTTGTTGAAGAAGACCCACTTGTAGCTGAAGATTAACATTGTTGGCAAAAGGAGATCCAATGCAGTCAAGTCTATTGAAGGCATGAAGGAGATATTTAAGTATACATCCATAACTGTTGAAGGAATTGATAATGGACAATAAGGAAGATTAAAGGCAGGTGAAGCTTCTTAAAACAAAAGGTAAATTGATGAAGCATAATCAATTAGAAAAACATGCTGGAGGATTTATTCCAGATTGAATATTTGAAAAATTATTTGAAAGATTGTTATAGAAATTGAATAAAATCTTGATGGTAGTGGTAGAAATTAAGGGGGAGTGTTAATTACTACCACCAAACTACAATATATCATCAAACATACTATTAAATTTAGAATCTTCCCATCCCCATCATCGACCTCTAACAATTCAAATAATTATGAATGTTGCATTTTGTTCTAGAGTTTTCTATCAACATTCATATCATTCACATGAGTATTAACTATATTACAAGACTACAAATTTCTAGATTTTTATGAGACCTCTATAAATAGAGGCATTATGTAGGTATTTAGGTATCAGATCTTTATGTGGTCATTGTGGATCATGAGTAGAGGAAGATGTTAGGAATAGTCACAAGAGATAACTAAGAGGAGGAAGTGAATCAGTTATCTACAAGTTTCAATTCTTTGTCCAATTAAGTATAATTAAACATAAAGCATAAACATAATGAAAGAACACTTAAACACAACACAAATATTTTGGTTACAGGGAAACCCAAATAAGTAAAAACCCTAGTAGGAATTGACACCCACTAATATTTTGTACTAGTGTATTATGATCCTTGCTAGAAGATCCTTAACCCTGTTAGGAGTTGCTTTACAAAATATTTAGTATAGTAGACATGGTCAAGGGTCAGACCCTATTAAGAGTCTTTTACAATGGTCCCTGTTAGGGGAGAGGATGCACTATCCAAGAGCACACTTCTCAAAGGGGTGAAGGCTACAACCTTCTATTTAACAAATAAACACTATATCTAGATCTTGGTGAATTGCGCTTTGACTTGTTGTCTAGATCAGTTCTAATGTATAGCACAAATACTTTACTTGGTCACATAGACCTTCTTTTGATGGCTCAACACTTTGCACACTCTGCTCTGCTCTTACTATCAACCATGAACCACACTCAAGCAATCACAAATGATTGTCTATAAATATCTTTCCTCTAAATGATATAATCAAGTCGGCCTATTAGAACCACCTTGAAATCATATAAGAGAAACCATAAAAAACTCCAATAATAAATTAGTCAGCTCTACTAAGCATGCAACACATTTTGGGACCTGTCCAATAAGATAATTGTAGATGCACGGTACACACTGTCAGCTCTACCAAAACAACTAGATCTTTCTCCTCAAGCTGAATTACTTCATGTGCTCTTAACAAAACATCACTAACTCTTCTCTAAGATTAAATCCAAGGGCACATAATGAAATGATAGGTGCAACTCCAAAACTAATAAGATCTCTGTCAGCTCTTTTGAATAAACACAGGAAATTGCTACTAACAAATAGCGACTACATAACTTCACTTATACTGATCATCAGACCATGCATCCATGAATGTAACATTAATAATATGTCTCCATTACATATCAAAAGTTGCAAGGCTCCATGATAACTATACAAACAACTATATACAAAAAACTGCATGTTACTTTGTCAAGAACACTACTGACACAAGCTACTATATAACTGTTTGTACTAATAGTCAACCTCTACATCCATGATATTATGTTGATAACATGTCCATGCTTCATATACTTAAAGCTTACTACATAAGTCTTCCATGCATGCTACTTACCATATGTTGCCATCAATGAAAAACATATAGTCAGTACTAGCCTACTGGAAAATCTCCAACAATCTCCCCCTTTGTCATTGATGGCAACATATGGAATGAAAAACCACCACCAATCCAATGAGAAATTATTTTATAATATTCTCCATTTCCTCATCAAAACTCCCCCAAAGATGAATCCTCCATCTACTACAATATTATTCAATATTCTTCATTTCCTCAACTGAACTTCTTCCATAACTGAATACTACTCCCCCTTAGTATAATACTCCTATACATCTATTTTTCATGACTCTATATATTACTCCCCCTTTGACATCAATGGAAAAGGGTGCCATTCATTTTAAGCATTGGTACTACTCCTAAGGTAGAGTAGTCAACCTTCCATCAGTCCTTGAGGACTAATGCCTTTTCTTCTTTCTTCTAAGCAGAATCAAGGAAGGGAATTACTCCCAACTTCTCCCTGAGATAATCAAAAGTATCCTTAGGAAAAGGCTTTGTGAATATGTCTTCTAACTGATCTTTTGTACTCACATAGTCCAACTTGACTTCTTTCTCTGCCACTTTCTCTCTTAAGAAGTGATACTTGATCTCAATGTTCTTTGTCTTTGCATGCATCACAGGCTTCTTTGACATATTGATAGTGCTAGTGTTATCACAATGAATAAAAATAGGATAATCAATATGAATTCCAAAATCTTTTACCATTTTCTTGATCCAAACAATTGTAGAACAATTTAGGGCTACTGCAACATACTCTGCTTTTGTTGTTGACTAAGAAATGAAATTTTGTTTCTTGCTTGTCCGAGTGACAAGTCTGTTACCAAGAAACACTTCTCCACTTGATGTGCTCTTTTTATCATCAATGCATCCTGCCCAATATATATCATTATACACATGCAGCTCAACATTTTCTGAATTAGGATACCATAGACCATAATCTATAGTGCCCTACAAATATCTAAATATTCTCTTTACTGCCATGAGGTGACTTTGTTTAGGCTCTACTAAAAATCTTCCAACTATGTCAACTGTATTGGAAATATCAGGTCTAGTCTAAGTAAGATAAATGAGTTTACCAATCATGGACTTGTACAATGTTGTATCTACTACTGGAGAATCATCTTTTTTTTTAAGTTGCATCTAGTGATCATAGGTGTCCCTACTGGCTTGCAATCATCCATCTTGAATTTCTTTAGTATCTCTTTCACATACTTGGATTGATTTATGAAAATACATTTCTTTATCTGCTGCACATTTAATCCCAAAAAGTATTTGATAGGACCAATCATGCTCATCTCAAACTCACTCTACATTTGTTTAGCAAATTCTGCACTTAGTTTATCATTACCTCCAAAGATAATCTCATCTAAAAATATAGCCACAAGTAGTAGTCCTTCAAATGTTTCTCTTATAAATAGATTACAATCTACTGCTCCTTTATTCAATCCAATCTTTGTTAAATATCCATCAAGTCTCTCATACCATGCTCTACGGGCTTGCTTAAGTCCATAGAGGGATTTCTTCAATCTGCATACCATATCAGGTCTATCTAATAGGGTGAATCCTTCAAGCTTCTCAATGTATACTTCTTTTAGCTCTCCATTCAAGAATGTTGACTTAACATCCATCTGATAAACTTTGAAGTTTTTGAATGTTGCAAAAGCTAAAAACAACTTAATAGCTTCTAACCTGCTTACTGGTGCAAAAGTGTTTGAATAGTCTATACCTTCTCTTTATGCATATCCTTTACATACTAACCTTGATTTGTTTCTTACTACTGTGCCATCTTCATTCATCTTATTTCTGAATATCCATTTTGTTCCAATCACATTCTTATCACTAGGTCTAGGGACCAATTCCAAAGTATCATTCTTAATAATTTAATCTAGTTCTTCTTTCATAGCTTCATGCTAATCAGAATTATTGCATGCATCTTCAACACTGAAAGGTTCAATATGAGATAGTAAACATACCGCTTCATTTTTTTCTTGATTCTTTGCTTTTGATCTTGCTGTGACTTTGCTGCTCTAATCTCCAATGATATCATCCTTAGAATGATATCTAGAAGTGAACTTTGGAACTTTAGGTGATATTGTCTCATCATCCTTTGGAGTTTCTACTTCACTTGACTCAAGGTCAATAAATAGATCATCAATACTGTCAAAAATTTCTTCAACAATTGTCTCACTAGTGGAAGGTCTAGGTTCTTCTTTAATCATAGGTAAGTAATCATGATATCTTTCTTGAACCATAAACTTCTCATCAATCTTAATGTGATCACTTTAAATGATCTTCTTTAACCTTAAATTGTAACATCTATAAGCTTTTCTTTTAGTAGAGTAACCAAGGAAAATACCTTCATTGCTTCTTGCATCAAACTTGCCTACTGCTTCATCCCTCTTGATGTAGTTGTTTCTTACAAAGATTCTGAAGTATTTTACTATGGGAACATTACCAAACCATAGCTCATAAGGTGTCTTGTCTGCACCTTGTCTCAATTGTATTCTATTGATGGTATAGATTGTTGTATTGATTGCATCTCTCCAATAGGTGTGTGCAACTTTTCCTTCAATCATGATGGTGTGTGTTATATCAAGAATGATCATATTCCTTCTCTTTGTAATTCCATTCTACTGAGGGGTTCTAGGTGCACTCAATTGCCTCTTTATGCCATGTTCTTTGTAGTACTCATAGAATCTATCGGAGGTGAATTCTCCTCCTCTATCCGATCTCAAGCATTTTATCTTAAGTCTAGATTCATTCTCAACCTTAGCTTCGAATATTTTGAACTTCTCAAATGCTTTTGACTTATCTTTCAAGAATGCAACCCACATCATCCTAGTATAATCATCAAAAAACAAAATGAAATACCTTTCACCATAGTATGATCTTGTTTGAGTTGGACCACATAGGTCTATATGAATCAGATCCAACTTGTTCTCAACTAAATTGTTTTTTCTCCTTAATGAGTTTCACACATGCTTTCCCATCACACATTCCCTGCATATAGTATCAACTAGCTTTGCTATGCTAGGTAGATCTCTTATTGCATTTACATTTCTTATCTTTACTATGTTATCAACATTGATATGACATTGACGCAAGGTAGGGGTCAAGAGGGGCCAAAGGATGGCACACCCTAATTATCCAAGCCTACTCAATAGATGTAGAAGCTAACAAACACAACATTGAGAGAGAGAATGTAGAGGCTTTCATTAACTTTCATCAAATAAAACCATACATGTCAGGCTATAAGTCATTCCCAGTTTCAGCCAGATATTACAATGAATCTCAAAAGTCCTGAAACATGTGAGGATCTATTACAAATCACCACTCTAATGTCTATCTTCTATCTCTTTCCAAAAAATCAGAGAACTCTCCAAAAACTACCCCCAAAACTCTAACCCAACAACTACATTTATATAAAAGTCTACCAAACTGAGTCATCCTTTAGATCCATAATCAATGAAAGAAATGGTTAGATTTTGGACCACACCCCTCCCAAAGAATGATTCCAACATTAAATCCATGACCCATAATAAATGCACAAGTCGGCCCAACAAGAACTCAAAAATAAACTACTCGGCAAGCAAGGATGACCGAGCAACAGGCAAGCAACATCGAACGCCAATGAAACAACTGACTACCTAGGAGATGACTGACCACACTGATAACCAAAGGAAATCGACCAACTACCAACCAACTTAGCCAAAGAAGAAACTGAGCAACACATAAAACTTCAAACATATTTTTGGTGACATAGGATTGCCAAGGACCCAAGATGCTCCTGCATCAAACACCTAGGGTTATTTTGAAATGATTCTCAAAATCATTTAGTAGGTATGATCTGAGCTACATCCAAATCAGATTATGAAATCCATGAACTATCTTCCATCGGTCTATTCTTCCACTTTACCAAATATTCCATATATTGTTTTGATATTCATACAAATCAACAATGTTGAAAATAGGTGATATGTCCATATCATCAGGTAACTCAATCTCATATGTATTTCCACTGTCAAATTTCTTCAAAATCTTGCAAGGCCCAAATTTCTTCATTTTTAGCTTTCCATATGTGCCAACAGGAAATTGACCTTTCTTCAAATGAACCATCACTTCATCACCAACATCAAAAGTCTTATGTCTTCTAGATTTATCAACTCTATCTTTGTATTTTTTATTACTCTCTTCCAATTTTAGTTTCACATCTTCATGCAATGTCTTCATATATTTAGAAAATTTCACTCCTTCTACACTCCTTTTATTCTCATTATCAATGTCTCTTAAATCAGATATACCTCTCAGTTGTGTGTCATTTTCAATCTCAAATGGTGTCTTTCCAGTACTCCTATTCACTGAATTATTGTATGCAAACTCTTCTTGTGCTAAAATAGAATCCCAACTACTCAGTGTATCTCCAACTAAGAATCTCAAAAGATTACCCAAACTTATGATCACAACCTCTGTCTGTCCATCGGTTTGTGGGTGAAATGTAGAACTATATTTCAACTCAATGCCAAACTTTTTCCAAAGGATCTTCCAAAAGTATCCAACAAATTTACTATCTCGGTCAAAGATAATACTCCTCGGTAACCCATGCAATCTCACAATTTCTTTGAAGAAAAGATTTGCTACATGTACTACATCTAATGTCTTTCTACATGGTATAAAATGTGCCATCTTAGAAAATCTATCCACAACAACAAATATAGAATCATTACCTCTTACTGTCTTTGGTAATCCAAGAACAAAATCCATACTAATTTCAATCCATGGTTTCTCAGGTATAGAAATCGGTACATACAAACTAATATTCTGACTTACTCCTTTTGCAACTTGACAAATTCCACAACTTTTCACAAATTTTTTATCATCTTTATACAACTGTAGCCAAAAGTACTTTTCCTTCAACAAATTTCATGTTTTATCAATGCCAAAATGTCCAGCCAAACCACTACTATGCTTCTCTTTCATTAAATTAGTTCTCATTACTCCTCTTAGTATACATAACTGAATACCTTTGAATAACATACCTTCCTGAATAAAATATTCATCCCATTTAGTATCTTGTTGATCTTGTATAGGTGCTCTGCACTTTCTCCATGGTTCAGAAAAATCAAGATCATTCTCATAAGAATCTTTCATTTCATCAAAACCAAGAACTTGAATTTTCATCTTCGTCATCAAAGATCTCCTTCTACTTAATGCATCAGCAACTCGATAGTGACTCGACTCTTATGTTTTATCACAAATGTGTAACTCTACAAATACTCAACCCATTTCATATGTCTCTAATTCAACTTATTATGACTAACCAAATACTGTAAAACCTTATGATCAGTATACAACACAAATTCACTCGGTATCAAATAATGTCTCCATTTCTTCAATGCTTGAACAATAGCATAGAACTCTTGATCATACACAAAATATTTCTTTCTAGCATCATTCAACTTTTCACTAATGAAAGCAATAGGTTTACCTTCTTGACTCAACATAGCTCCAACAGCACTTCCACTTGCATCACATTCTACTTGAAATACTTTACTAAAATCAGGTAATGCCAAAATAGGTAATTCAGCAACTTTCTACTTCAGAGTCTCAAAACTTTTATCAGCTCCATGTGTCCACTTGAATACTCTTTTGTCTCCTCTCATAGTCTTAGTCATGGCATTACAAATTGCACAAAAATTTCTAATGAACTTCTTGTAAAAACTTGCCAGACCATGAAATGATCTTAGCTCACTAGCATTCTCAAGTGTAGGCCAATTCAAAATAGCTTCAACTTTTTCAAGATCCATCTTCAAACCATCAGCTGAAATAACAAATCCCAAATACACAATCTCTTCTTTCATGAATGAACACTTTTTCAGATTTATCAGCAACTTTTCCTCTTTCAATCTCTGCAAAACTTGTCTAACATGTAGCAAATGTTCTTCTCTGGTCTTAATTAATATCAGAATGTCATCAAGATATACAATTACAAACTTACCCAATAATTTCTTCAAAACTTCATTCATCAGCCTCATAAAAGTACTTGGTGCATTAGTTAAACCAAAAGGCATAACCAACCATTCATACAAACCTTCCTTTGTCTTGAAAGTAGTCTTCCATTCATCACCTTCTTTGATTATGATCTAATGATATCCATTTTTCAAATTGATTTTGGTGAAATATTTTGCTCCAGTCAAACTATCCATGATGTCATCCATTCTCAGTATAGGAAACCTATACTTCATTGTTATATTGTTGATTGCTCTAGAATCAGTACACATTCTCCATTCCCCATTCTTCTTTGGTGCTAAAATAGTAGGTACTACATAGGGACTCAAAATTTCTCCAATAACTCTTGGATCTATCAGTTTAATTCCTGATTCTCGGTAGGTGTTAACAGATGAGGTGCCTTATTCGGTAAACTAGCTCTAGGGATTAGATCCATACAATGATCAATACTTATTTTCAGTGGCAAACCATCTGGTACATTGTTAGAAATGATTTCACTATACTCCATGAGTAGCTTATTAATCTCTTCAAGAACACTATCCTCGGTCTTCATACTTAGCTTGTTAGAGATTACAGCAAAACATACATCATTCCTTTTTCAAATCTTTGACAAACTTCCTTCCTTCCATCAAGAAAACTTTCATAGATGTGAAAACATTACTAACAGGTTCTTCCATCAAAGGTAACAATATTTGTTTCTTTCCATCAGCCACAATAGTATACTTATGCAATCTCCCATCATATATAGCATGTCTATCATATTGCCAAGGTCTACCCAACAAAATATGACAACAATCCATAGGCATGATATCACACAACACCTTGTCATAGTATTTTCCAATCTTCAAATTCACATAACATTATTCACTCACCAGGAGTGTATGCTCATCCTTGATCCATGAAATTTGATAGGGTTTTCAATGTTCCAGCCTTTCCAACTACAATTTAGTGACCATCTCTTCAAATGCCAAATTCTCTAAGCTACCACTGTCAATGATTACCTTCCAAACTTTATCAGAAACTCTACATCTAGTCTTGAACAATCTTTTCCTTACTGGATCTTCCTTTTTTCTTTCATTCCACAGTGCTCTCCTTACCATCAGGTTACTTTCCTTCTTAGCTTCATTTAGTGGCTCTTCTTGCACCAATGCATTTCTACTACTACCAACCTTCTTAGTTACTTGTGTACATTCAAATGATCTATGTCCTTCTTCTCCACAGTTATAACAAGTTCCTCAAAAACTTCCTCTTCTATAACCACCTTGGTAGTTACTGCCTTTGTCACTAGATGAACTTTCACCTTTCCACTTGGTCTTTCCTTTGTCTAGATTTGTCTTTTCAGGTTTAGATCTACCATTTTCACCATTAGATCTACCTCTTCCTCTAGGGAATCTACCACCTTGACCTCTTTGTCTTTTCTCATGTCTCTTGTTCAATTTCTCCTTGGCTTTCAATGCAAATTGATAAGCCTCTTCAATGCTTTCCAACTTAACCAAGCTGATCTCTTCTTGGATGGAAATTCTCAAACCATTCAGGTATCTACCAATTATTTCCACATCATCTTCATCATGTCCAAATTTGATATCTATTCTATAGAATTCCTTAGTATACTCTTTTACCGAGCTATCTTTCTACTTCAATATTTGCATTCACCTAACTAGGTTAATTTGATAATCACAAGCTAAGACCTTTCCTTTCAATTTATTCACCATCTTATTCCATACCTTGATTTTGTCTTTGCCTTTCCTCTTCTAATCCAATTATAGGTGTTCCCACCATAAGGATGCATGACTCTTCAACTTAGTGCTTGCAATCTTCACCTTCTTGTCTTCAAATGTGTTCTCATATTCAAAATAATTTTCCATCTCAGTGATCTAGTCAACCAATTCATTAGAATCCAATTTTCCACCATACTCAGTAAGATTGAAATGTGGTGTAGACTTTAGACTTGTTAGAGCCTTCAAAAATATTTCCTCACCCTGATCCATAACATTTGCAAGTTTTTTATTTTCCTATTCTTCTTCAACTTCATCATCACTAACATCTTCAAGATCTCTACCTCTTCTTTGGGCTATTTCAACTGCTTCTAATCTTGTAGCAATCTACCTTAGCATATCTACTAATCCTAGATCTGCATCTCACCTCCCACAAACCATCTTGACAACCCTCTATAATTGTAGGTGAGATCACAATCTGCTACCCCACAACAATCAACTAGGGCTTCAAGAGGAACTAGCAAACCTAGATCCGTAGACCTAGATCAAGATCTAACCTTGCTCTGATACCACTTGACACAGGGCAAGGGTCAAGAGGGGCCAAAAGATGGCACACCCTAATGATCCAAGCTTTCTCAACACATGTGGAAGCTAACAAACACAATAGTGAGAGAGAGAATGCAGAGGCTTTCATTAACTTTCATCAAATAAAACCATACATGTCGGGCTGTAAGGCCTTCCTAGTTTTGGCTAGATATTACAATGAATCTCAAAATTCCTCAAACATGTGAGGATCTATTACAAATCACCACTCTAATTTCTATCTTCTATCCCTTTCCAAAAACTCAGAGAGCTCCCCAAAAACTACCCCCAAAACTCTAACCCAACAACTACATTTATACAAGAGTCTACCGAACTGAGTCGGCCTTCAAATCCACAATCAATAGAAGGAACAGTTAGATCTGGGACAACATGTCTCCTAAAGAAGGATTCCAACATTAAATCCATGACCCATAATAAATGCACAAGTCATCCCAAAAATAACTCAAAAATAAACTACTCGGCAAGCAACGATGACCAAGCAATAGACAAGCAATGCTGAGCGCCAGTGAAACAACTGACCGCCTAGGAGATGACCGACCACACTCGATAACCAAAGGAAACTGACCAACTCAGCCAAATAAGAAACTGAGCAACACAAAAAACTTCAAACATATTTTTGGTGACATAGGATTGCCAAGGACTCAATACGCTCCTCCATCAGACATAGTCTTTTATGCCACAACCAACTATCATCAATTTTAGCAACAAAAAAACTTTCTTCTGAATTGAGTTAGAAAATATTTCCTTTAGTCTTTGAGCCTGATGCAATCATAACACCATCCTTTTTGTTAATGATGCATTTGTTGTCTTTGAACTCTAACTGATAGCCTTTTTCAAGTAACTGCCCAACACTAAGAAGGTTGTGTTTCAAACAATCTACATAGAGAACATCATCAATATTGTTCTTTCCATCCAATGTGATAGCTCCTCTACCAATGATAGGTTTAGGAGTGTTATCTCCAAATCTAACCATGCCACCATTGTATTTTTCCAGATGAACAAATTTGTCTTTATCACTTGTCATGTGATGTGAACAACCACTATCTATAATCCAGTCTGTCCTTATATCAACTTGTGAAATCAATGCTAGCTCTTGTTCCTCTTTCTCATCTTCATGATCTATCTTATTATTCATTTTCTATATAATAGAAATGAATCCAATTTCTTCTTCGGCTGAGTGATCATCTGAAACTCCATCTCCAGTATAGTAACATTCCTTAGAGTATTTAGGCTTGTAGTCATTTTTAAATTTTCTAGCTCTTGTAGGACACTTAGATGCATAGTGACCAATCTTATTACATGAAAAGCACTTAAATGGAAATTGATCTTCATATTTTCATTTTCCTTTCTTTTCTCTTTTGGAAATCATAGCAATGAAATCATCTAGAGTTTTCTCTTCATCAATATCATCAAAATTACCAGAAGTGTTTGCAGATTTCTTACCATGGATTGTTGCTTTGAAGGCTATCTCACTTATAGGTTCTGTCTTTAATCTTGAAATATCAAAGGCTGAGATTTTGTTGATCAAGGTCTCTCTTTTGAAATTTGATATGAGTTGCATGGTCTCATCAAGGATGTTGATCTTGCTTTGATATTCTGGAGTGAGATTAGTCATCAACTTGTCCATAATGTCTTCCTTTGAAATCTCTCCACCATTGTTCCTGATTCTAGCAACTGCTTCATTGATCCTTTGATTGTAAGCTATAATTTTTTCTTTAGGTATCATCTCTAATGCATTATATATTTATTCCATGTTTTCCTACGCACATCATTTTCTTTTTTGTCTCCTTCAAATATGTCTTCTAGGTACTTCCATATTTTGTGGGTTGTATCTACTTTCTTTAATGTAACATTACTTCACTTATACTGATCATCAGACTATGTGTCCATGAATGTAACATTACTAACATTTCTCCATCACATATCAAAAGGCACAAGGCTCCATGATAACTATACGGACAACTATATACAAAACACTACCTTTTACTCTGTCAGGAACACTGCTAACACAAGCTGCTATATAACTGTCTATACTAATAGTCAACCTCTGCGTCCATGATATTATGATGATAACATGTCCATGCTTCATATACTTAAAGCTTATTGCATAAGTCTTCCACACATGCTACTTACCATATGTTGTCATCAATGACAAACATACAGCCAGTATTGGCCTACTGGCAAATCTCCAATAGAAGAATAATGTAGCATTCTAAGAAGATGTAAGAGTGTATTGCATTAATTAAGGAAGAATGGTGTTGTAACACTGAGTTTATAAATCTATGTATTTATTTTTTACTCTATGTTTTTATCTCCACTCCATCCACTTCTTAAAAATACAATAATGCATGCAAGCAATGAAATTGCAAATACAACAATGCATGTAGACATTGTATTACCAAGTTATCAAAACTTGCATTGATTTGCAAAGGATAATTATGTTATCATTGCATTACACCTTTGATACCATTGAAAATTCACTGATGCATATGGTCACATTTTAAAATTATTCTGATCTATAAAAGATTGTATGCATATAGTCTAAAATTTAAATATATTCTCATACATATGTTAGAAAGTAAAGTCCACCAAGATAATTGAGAGGGGGGGGTGAATCAGTTATGTGATAATTATAACTTTTATCAACTTCAATGGTATTTAACCATGTAAGAAATATAGTTACCAACCATAGAAATATATTCATACACAATAACACAATGACACAAGATATGTTGACTAGGGAGCCTATTGATCAAAGAGTAAACCCTGGTGGGAATGATGCCCACAAAAGATGCACTAATATGAATATTCCTTGTGAGAGGATAGACTCTGTTAGGAGTCTTATGAAATACATTTAGTACATATGAATCCCTATTAGGATATTTTGAACCCCTGCTAAAATATTCTAACTCTGTTAGGAGTTATGGAAGACAAATGGACCCACTGCCCAAATAGCTTCAATGGCAAGATCACTGAACACACTGTCCAACTAATCTCTAGATTATTCAATAGAATAATATAAAATTTGTTACCTCTTCTCTCACTATGACAAACCGCACTCACTACTACATCAGATCTCAATTTTAGATCTTTGTACCTCACATGTCTTCTTTCACAATTAGCTCTTTTCTTCACTTCATGCATACATCACTTCATTCATCACATTCATCCCTCTTAAAATAAGGAAAAAAATTCCTTCCTTTATACCACACTCAATTAGTTACAAATGATTTGGCATACAAATTACAAAACAAAAGTTTCCACACACTACATCAAAATTAGACAAAACTATCAGCTTCTAATTATAATAATTCTTGACTCGTGTGACCTCAAAGTTTGCGCTATCATCCACATCACTATCAATGTGTTGTAAGCTTCCCTTTAATTTCACAAAACCAAATTCCATCCCGATTAGGAGATATCATCCGATTTCAACAAACCGCTACTCAGGAACACTGCTTGAATACTGCTTCCACCAAAATACTCATAACTTCCATAAATAAATGAATTACTATCTACGCTCTTAACCATCAACATATAACATATCAAAGAGTAAATCCTCAACATCAGATAGCTCTATCTACAATATCCCATGTGCACTAATCTAAACACTATTTTCTCCTCTACAAATCTCCATTAGATCACTGTGTTGACATCAATGACAATCATAGTCATGAATACAACAACAGTTGTTACAGAATGGCTACCAAACATTTAGCATTCATTCCTAACAATATCCCCCATTGGCATTGATGGCAACATAGATGAAAAAACATCCAATGTTCCAAAAATCCAATACTGCAACACTGTTGCTCTGAAAATATTTCAAGTCCTCTTCATCAATCAAATCTTTCTTTGTTTTCCTATTTAGTTCTCTCCAATAGATGGTACAAATGGTTTTTTCATGTACACTTCTCCCCCATTGACATCAATGACAAAAATTTCATCATTATGTCAACAACTCCAATGTCAAAAGACACTATTCAAAAAATACATTCACTAGAGTCCTCATGACTCAGCTCAGATACACATACTCCCCCATAGAAGAAGTACCAACATCCAATCCAGAAGAAAGATAAGGCTTATATACCACTAGATGGATGCAACCAACTACATCACTACTCAAAAGTAGGCTGGGGCATAACCCCAAGCATACCTCTCAGATACTCAAATGTATCCTTAGGTAAAGGCTTTGTAAAAATGTCTGCTATCTACTCCTTTATGCTTATGTACTCAAGTATGACTTCTTTCTCAACAACTTTCTCTCTTACTACATGATACTTAATCTCTATATGCTATGTCTTAGAATGTAATACAAGGTTATTAAACATACTAACTATGCTGGTGTTGTCACAATGTATAACAGCAGGTTCAACAAACTTTATTCAAATATCCTTTAGCATTTGCTTCATCTAAATTATCTAGTTACAATTGTTTGCTATTGCTACATATTTTTATTTTGTTGTGCTTTATGAGATACAATTCTACTTCTTTCTTAGCCAAGAAACCAATCTTCCTCCAAGGAAAAATGCTCCACCACTGGTGCTCTTTTTATCATCAACACTGCCTCCCCAATCAGCATCTATATATGCACATAGGGTAAAATCATATGAATTTTCATACCACAATCCATAGTCCATTGTGCCTCTTAAATATCTCAATATCCTTTTTACTGCTACATAATGTGATACTACAATTCCAACTAAATGTGCTATATCAAGTCTTGTATGAGTCAAGTACTGCAATCCTCCAATCATAGATCTGTACTTCTTCTATTCAATTATAGGAGTCTCATCTGTGCTAGATAACTTATGTCCAGTTACCATAGGTGTTCCAACTGGTTTACAATTCTCCATTCCAAATCTCTTCAACAAGTCATTCAAGTACTTTGTCTAACTTACAAAGATACCATCACTATTCTATTTTATCTGTAATCCCTAAAAATATTTCATTTCACCAATCATGCTCATTTCAAATTTAGTCTTCATTTTATCAGCAAATTTGTCACTAGCTTCATCTTCTCCTCCAAAAATAATGTCATCAACAAAAATAACTATAATCAAAAAACCATTTTCAATTTCTTTTGTGTACAGATTGCTATCAATTCTTCCTTTTGTAAATCCAAATTTTAACAAATACTTATCCAGTCTTGCATACCAAGTTCTAGGTGCTTGCTTTAGTCCATATAAGGCTTTCTTTAGTTTACATACCATGTCTCCTTCTTGAGTTAAAGGAAAACCTTTAGGCTACTCAATGTAGACTTCTTCTTCCAATTCACCATTCAGAAATGTTGACTTTACATCCATCTGATATACTTTGAATTTCTTATAGGCTGCATAGGCCAAAAACATTCTTACTACTTCAATTCTTGCTACTAGTGCAAGATTTTCTTCATAGTCAATTCCTTCTTGCTATGAGTATCCCTTACATACCAATCTTGCTTTGTTTCTTACTACTTCTCCTTGTTCATTCATCTTGTTTCTGAATACCCATTTAGTTCCAATTGATGAACTACAACTAGTTTGGAATCTGATTGAAGAAACTGTGATTAAAGATCACTAAGAACTTGTTGATTAGATATGTAATATGATTAAATCAGTATTATGTTTTCATTGATGTCAACTGGTTTGACAGCACTTATCTTGTAAGTTACTATACCAAAACATCAAAAGAAAGGTGAAAGAGATGAAGAACAGCGAAATCTACATGAGGAAGATGTATATGTCAAATGAGGATAAGGAACACATTGAGTAACTTGTTGATGGGTCTATGACCTTATGATATTGACTTTATTATGTTGCACTTATATATGATGAAGAATAGAGCTAAAAGACACAAAGCAGTGTTGTTCATAAATGAAGCATTTTAGTTTACACCAACGGAGTGTAGTGTTAACTAAGCTTGTGTTCACCAACGCATTTCTTTGTTAACCAAGCATAACAGAATGAATTAAATGATCATTTTAGCCGATAAGATTGATGAGCTGAAAAGTGTATGAAATCAAGGTAACAAATAAATGTTTGTTATAAAGATTGACGGCTAACATAATTAAAGGAATATCTAATGGAGCAGATTGAAACATGTTATTGACACATCAGCCAAGGAAGCTTAAAGCAAAAAAATCAATGAATATGATTAAGCAGCAAAATCTGATGGACAAAAAGAAAATGATTTACTCATCTATATAAGAGACTGGAGATTTCATAGTGAAGTTGCTAGAAGTAGAAGACACTGCAAAATTATCACGTGAACAAGTTTTCATACATTTTGATCATACTGGTTAGTAAGAACTGAGCTGTAGAACAATTACCTAGCTACAGAGAGTAATTACCGACAGACAGTAAGTTGATACATTGTTGAATCTGAAATGTTACATTGATCAGAAAGATTTGTATGAACTGAATATTGATCTGTAATCTACAATTGAAGTTGTTTTAAGGAAGATCATCTACGGTTACATATTTAACCATTGTACATAATCAAATCTCTTAATTGAGTGGACTAAGAAATTCTTACTATGTATCATTCATAGAATGAACATCATTATCCTATCAACCCCATAGTGAATGCTAGTTGGACGATAACTGCTGGTCTAAAATCCTCTAACAAGGTCACACCTAACAGTTTGTTTGTAAACCTTTAACAAGGTTGGGTGTTCACTAACCTCACTTTAGAAGAGTGAATATTTTGGGTTGCTAGTCCCAGGTGGTTTTTCCCTTCACAGGGTTTCCATGTTAAATCTCTTGTGTTATGTGTTGATTGTGATATTTGTTTGTTATCATACTTTGCATGTTACATGTTAGATTTGATCAGTAACTATTATACATTTTAGACTGATAATTGGTAAAAGCACAGACAGTGAAAGTATTTTATGTTTACCGAGTAGCAGAAGTTGAAGTATTTGTTTTGGATTATACATTTTCTTTTGGGACACTGGATAATTGATTCACCCCCCCTCTTAGTTATTCTAACAATTGGCATCAGAGTAGTGGTTGCTTAGAACAAAGTTTTAAGGACTTTAGCACAAAGGTCTCAAGATGTATAAGAGGGAAGTTCCAAGACTGAACAAAGAGAACTTCACAGTATGGCAAAGCTGGATGAAGTTGCACATATCTGGAATTGGGAATTCTGCACTAGAGCTAATGGTAAATGGCTACATTGAACTGACCCCTAGTCCCTTAACTCTTGATCAACTAAAAGATAGGCATGAACACAATATTACTATGATGGAACTTGCTACTACCTACACTGATGCTAAATTTGAAGACATTAAGGGATGCACTACTACCAAAGCCATGTGGGACAAGCTAACTCTAATATACAGTGGAGATTTGAATGTTAAAAGAACCCAAGCTGGAAGCCTAAGAGGAAGATTCGATGATATGAAGATGAAAGAAGGTGAGAACATTGTATAGTACTCAAATAGACTAAAAGAGGTAGTACATACTATTAGAGCATCAGATGGAGTAATTGATGATGAAATAGTGATAAGCAAGATTCTCATAACTCTATTGTCAGTTTATGAAATCAAGATCTCTACAATTCATGAAACAAGAGCTACATCCAACCTTACTCTTGACACACTAATTGGAAAACTTACAACCTTTGAATTAAATAACTTTGATAACAGTGTTGTTCCTTCTGTTGAATCTACTTTCATGTCTTCTTTGAAGATTGGTAAGTCTAGCAGGAATAATAAGAATAATGATAGTGATAGCAATACTGATGATGAACTTGATGAGCTTGAAGCTCTTATGGCCAGAAGATTACCCAAAGGAAAAGGAAGGTATAGAGGTAAGCTACCTTTGGCATGCTTTAATTATAAAGAAGTTGGCCACATCATTGCTAGATGTCCACATAAGAGAGATGATGATAGATCCAAAGACTGATCTGAAGGAAGCTATGGGAGAAGAGTCAACAAAGGCTACCGACACAACAATAGAGACAACCAAGATGATAAAGGAAAAAAGGTATGTTACATAGCTGAAGATATTGAATCTAAATCTAATTCTAATTCTAATGATGACATAGAAGTTGTATTTGTTTCTATGAAAGATGACTCAGAGGAAGAGGAGAAACATGAAGAGGCAGTACTGATCTCTAAAGTAAGCAAAAATGATACATGGATCATAGACAGTGGTTGTGAACATCATATGACCGGTGATGTAGAGAAATTTGATCAACTTGATGAATACAACAGAGGATCTGTGAGAATGAGAAATTATGCACCTTGTATGGTAAGAGGTAAAGGTTCACTGATGATTAATGATAGATAAAATGTGAAAATGCATACTAGGTAGATGGACTGAACTATAATTTGTTAAGTGTAGCTTACCTAAACAATTCAGGCCACTGACTTGCTTTTGAGAGCAAAAAGGTGAAGATTTATGATGATGAAGGAAGACTTGTCAGAACTGGTACACAATCTAGAGGTAATCTATTTTATCTTGATATTGATTAGTCTTCTTATTTGTTAATGAAGGATGAAGATGCATGGTTGTGGCACAAAAGGTTATGCCATGTGAATTTTTACAACATGATCAAGATTAGTAAAAAGAGAAGAGTTAGAGGATTGCCTAACTTGTCAAAACCTGATCATGCTATGTGCCATGAATGTCAGAAAGGTAAGATGACTAAGTCTAGTTTTAAAAGCAAAGACTACTTAACAAAGAAGATACTTGATTTGGTTCATACTGACCTGTGTGGTCCTATGAGAACTCAAAGTTGTTATGGTGATAAATACTTTATTCTTTTTGTTGATGACTATACTAGACTGATGACTATTATGTTCTTGAAGGAGAAATTTGAAGCTTTTAAGATGTTTAAATGGTATAAAGCTAAGGTAGAAAAAGAGAGTCGTAAAGAAATAAAATGCTTAAGATCTGATAGAGGAGGTGAATTTATCTCTGACGAATTTACTAATTTTTGCAATGAGCATGGTATTAAAAGACAGGTCTCTACACTGAGGACACCCAAGAAAAATGGCATTGCTAAAAGAAGAAACGGGTCAATAATTGACTATGCTAGGACAGTGATGATACAGAAGAATGTTGCTCAGATATATTGGAGGGAAGTTGTCAGTATAGCTATATATGTTCTTAACTAAGTACAATTGAAGAAGGATACCAACCGAACACCCTATGAGCTACGGTTTGGAAACAAACCTACTATAAGTGATTTCAAGATTTTTGGAAGTAAATGCTTTATTTTGAAAAATGAGAGAAATGGTAAATTTGATTCAAAAGGAGATGAAGGGATATTTCTAGGATATTCCACTAAAACTAAAGCATGTAAATGTCTGAATGAGGTTACAAATAAAATAATTGAGAGTACTAATGTTCATTTTGATGAGTTTGATGACAAGAACATAGAGGAAAGTATAAAGGAACCAAAAGACTATGATAGATTCACTTACATTGAACAACCAGAGTATCTACCAAAGCCGCAATCTGTGATAACCGGTCAGTAGGAAAACAATGTAGAGCAATAGGAAAGACAAACCAACGAACAAAATGGAGCTATTGAGCAAGGAAATGAACTTGAACAGGATGAACAAGAAAGAAGAAACCAAGTTCTAGCTAGTTTTGTTAGAAGACATCATCCTGAGACACAAATTATTGGAGACAGACAAGCTGGAATGCAAACTAGGAGCAAAACAAGACAAGGTACATGTCTAGTTTGTGAATTTGAACCAAAGAATGTGAAAGTTGCATTAGAAAATGAAGAATGAGTTAATGCAATGAAAGAGGAAATAGAGAAAATAGAGAAGAACAAAACCTAGTCCTTAGTACTCTGACCAAAAGATAAGAATGTTATCGGCATTAAGTGGATATTCAAGAACAAATTGAATGAAAATGGTGAAGTCACAAGAAATAAAGCTAGATTGGTATGCAAGGGATATGCATAGGAAGAAGGCATTGACTATGGTGAAACATTTTCACCTGTTGTGATATTGGAAGGTGTTAGAATGCTACTTGCATATGCTGCACACAAGAAATTCAAAGTCTATCAAATGGATGTGAAGTCAGCATTTCTAAATGGTATACTTGAAGAAGAAGTCTACATAGAACAACCTGAAGGGTTCATTGATCCAGAAAACAATGACATGGTATGTAGACTACATAAAGCTTTATATGGTTTGAAGCAAGCACCAAGAGCCTGGTATGAAAGGCTGCATACTTACTTGTTAAGTATTGGATTTGTTAGAACAAGTGAAAACAGCAATCTATATATGAAAGGTGATACTGATGATACTATTATTATTGCTGAGATATTCATAGATGATATTATTTTTGGAGGTCAAGATCATGTATGCAAAGCATTTTCTGATGAAATGAAAAAGGAGTTTGAAATGTCTATCTTTAGAGAGATTAAGTTCTTTTTTGGATTACAAGTGATTTAGCAGAGTGATGGGATATTCATCACACAATCTAAATACATAAAGGAAGTATTAAAGACATTTGGCATGGAAGATGATAAACCTATGAGAACACCGATGGCTACTAGATGAAAACTAACAAAGGAGAATGAAACTACAAAGGTAAATCATACACTTTACCGATCCATGATTGGTAAGCTAATGCATGTAGTTCACAGTAGACCAGATATAGCACATGTTGTGGGAATAGTTGCTAGATTTTTTGCTAATCCTAGAGAATCACACATGATTGCTACTAAAAGAATCTTAAGATACCTAAAGAAAATAGAGGATTATGGACTCTAGTATCCTAAGGAAGGAAATTTTGAACTGAAAGTGTACACCGATGTTGATTGGGCTGGAAATGTGGATGATAGAAAAAGCACCACTGGAGGAGCATTTTTCTTTGGTGAAAGACTTGTAACCTGGACAAGTAAAAAGAAAGCTTGTATTTATCAGTCTATAGATGAAGCAGAGTATGTTGCTACTACTACTAATTGTTCAAACATTGCATACATTAAGCAAGTTTTGGAAGGAATGATTGAGGTAATCACTGACCCGGTGATTATATATTGTGACAACACTAGTGCTATTAATATTTCAAAGAATCCAGTGATGCACTCTAAGACAAAACATATATCTATTAAGTACCATTACTTAAGAGAACAAGTGCAAGAGAAGCAAGTGTAGTTATAATTTGTTGCATCTAAAGAACAACTTGTAGATATCTTTACAAAGCCTCTACCGAAGGATACATTTGAATACTTGAGGACTAGACATGGGGTTCATCCCCTATCCATCAGTCACTAAGGTGATCTAGATGTTGCATCAGCCTATTTTTATTAGAAGATCACACATGTTGATGTAGCATACTTCACACTTTGAATCATGTTCTAGGTTGTGATTAAGTTTGGAAGATTGGAATAGATTGGGATATCAGTATACAGAGATACCGAGGATGTATTGAACAATAAAGAGTTACTTAGCTACTAAAAGAACTATTTTTTTATTTGTTTCTTTGGCATTGTTGTCAAAGGGAAAGAAAAATAATATGAAAAAGGAGAGACAAACATGCACTGATGAGAACTATCTAAGGGAGAGACAATCTGAAAGGAATAGAGTATTGAAGATCAATTACAAAGAACAGAAGTAGGAACGAGAGAGCTAAAAAGAACACATCTACAAAATGGTAAAGTTGTATTATCTAATGTTGTTTAGTAATGTAGTGATTAAACATATTAAGCTAGGGAGAGCTTGTACAGCATTTGTTCACAAAAGTTGTAGAATACATGTTTTGTATGTGTATGGTACATTTCATATTACTTCAGTTGCCATTAATGCCAAAGGGAGAGATTGATGAACTACAACTAATTCAGAATCTTATTGAAGAAACTGTGATTAAAGATCACTGAGAAGTTTCTGATTAGATATGTTATATGATTAAATTAGTATTATGTTGTCATTGATGTCAACTAGTTTGACAGCACTTATCTTGTAAGTTACTATACCGAAACATCTGAAGAAAGGTGAAAGAGATGAAGAATAGAGAAATTTACACGAGAAAGATGTATATGCCAGATGAGGATAAGCAACACATTGAGTAACTTGTTGATGATTCTATGACCTTATGATATTGACTTTATTATGTTGCACTTATATATGATGAAGAATAGAGCTGAAAGACACAAAGCAGTGTTGTCAGTAAATGAAGCATTTCAATTTACACTGATGGAGTGCAGTGTTAACCGAGCTTGTAGTCACCGATGCATTTCTTTGTTAACCAAGCATAACAGAATGAATTAAATGATCAGTTTAGCTAATAAGATTGATGAGCTGGAAAGTGTATGAAATTGAGGTAACAAATAAATATTTGTTATAAAGATCAATGGCTAACATAATTAAAGGAAGATCTAATGGAGCAGATTGAAACGTGTTATTGACACATCAGTCGAGGAAGCTTAAAGTGGAAAAATCAATGAATATGATTAAGAGGCAAAATCTGATGGACAAAAAGAAAATGGTTTACTCATCTATATAAGAGACTGGAGATTTCATAGTGAAGTTGTCGGAAGTAGAAGACACTATAGAATTATCACATGAACAATTTTTCATGCATTATAATCATACTGGTTAGTAAGAACCGAGCTACAGAATAATTACCAAGCTACAAAGAGTAATTACTGATGGATAGTAAGTTGATACATTGTTGAATCTAAAATGTTACGTCATTGATCAGAAAGATTTCTATGAACTGAATATTGATCTGCAATCTGCAATTGAAGTTGTTTTAAGGTAGATCATCTACTATTACATATTTAACCATGTACATAGTCAAATCTCTTAACCGAGTGGACTAAGAAAGTCTTATTATGTATCATTCATAGAATGAACATCATTATCCTATCAACCCCATAGTGAAAGTTGGTTGGACGATAAGTGTTGATCTAAAATCCTCTAACAAGGTCACACCTAACAGTGTGTTTGTAAACCTTTAACAAGGTTGGGTCTTCACCGACCTCACTTTAGAAGGGTGAATATTTTGGGTTGTCGGTCCCAGCTGGTTTTTCCCTTCATAGGGTTTCCACATTAAATCTATTGTGTTATGTGTTGATTGTGATATTTGTTTTTTATCATACTTTGCATGTTAAATGTTAGATTTGATTGGTAACTATTATAAGCATAGACAATGAAAGTATTTTATGTTTACTGAGTAGCAGAAGTTGAAGTATTTTTTTTGGATTATACATTTTTTTTTGGGACACTAAATAACTGATTCACCCCCCCTCTCAGTTATTCTAACACCAATAACATTTTTATCTTTA
Source organism: Chamaecyparis obtusa (assembly GCA_027943335.1). Lineage (NCBI taxonomy): Eukaryota > Viridiplantae > Streptophyta > Pinopsida > Cupressales > Cupressaceae > Chamaecyparis > Chamaecyparis obtusa. The sequence goes on from BSBK01012015.1 coordinate 39,447, forward strand.
GGTCTAGGGACCAATTCCCATGTTTTGTTCATTTCAATTTGATCTAGTTCTTCTTTCATAGCATTAATCCAATGTTCATCTTCACAAGCTTCACTAGTAGTTTTAGGTTCAATTTGAGAAATCAAAAATAAATGTTCTTGTACCTTATTCCAAGTTAGAACTCCCCTTGTAATACTTCCAATAATTTTCTCAACGGGATGATTCCTTGACAAGTTCCTGTTAGGTGTCACTGTCTCAGATCTCACTTCAGGTGTCAATTCTTCAATGACTTCACTATGGCTTTCATTCAACAATTCACTGTCAGTCTCATAGAATAATTCAGTAGTCTCAATGTTAGGTTTAGGATGAACATCTTCATCTGATTCATAATCAAGCATTCTTTCCTAAATTTTGAACTTTTCATCAGCTTTAACATTTGCACTCTCAACAATAGTCTTGGTTATCTTATTATAACATCTATAAGCTTTTCTCTTCAAAGAATATCTAAGAAATATAACTTCATCACTTCTAGGATCAAACTTTCCAATATCATCATCTCTCTTTATATAACATTTGCTTCTAAAAATTTTAAAATACTTAACTGATGGTGCATGTCCAAACCATAATTCATAGGGTGTCTTATATGTGTCTGCCCTGATTTGTACTTGGTTCATTATATACACTGTTGTGTTCACTACTTCTCTCAAGAATATCTTCACCAAATCATTCACAAATAGCATAGCTCTTGCTACTTCAGTCACTAATCTATTTCTTCTTTCTACAATACCATTTTGTTCAAGTGTCCTAGGGGCTGAAAACTGTCTCTTAATACCATTCACTTCACAAAAGGTGTTAAATTCTTTAGAAGTAAATTCTCCACCTCTATCAGATCTCAAACATTTTATCTTCATTCTAGATTCATTGTCAACTGTATTTTTAATGATCTTAAGTTTATCAAATGCTTCAAATTTTTCTTTAAGAAATGCAATCCACATCATTCTTGTAAAATCATCAACAAGAATCATAAAATACCTTTCTCCATAGAATCCTCTAGTCCTGGTAGGACCACTCAAATATATGTGAACAATCTCTAACTTCTCTACAAATGTAAACTTCTTACTAGGAAAAGAACTTCTCTTATGTTTAGCCATCACACATTCCTTGCAAATCATGTTAGTAGGCTTCATAATTTTAGGCAAATCTCTTACTGCAAGTGTAGTACTCACCTTCACAATGTTATCAAATTTAATATGACAAAACCTTATGTGCCATAACCAACTATCATCAATCTTAGTAATCAAACATGTCATCTCAGTAGGGTTCAACTGAAATACATTACCTCTGGTTCTAGATCTAGTTCCAATCAGATTTCCATCTTTATCCTTTATCACACAAGTTTTCTCAATAAACTAAACTTGATATCCCTTATCAACTAACTGTCCAACACTCAAAATATTATATTTCAAACCATCCACAAAATAAACATCATTAGTATCAGTCTTTCCATCAAGAGTAATAGATCCTATACCTTTGATCAAACAAGGTGCATTGTTTCCAACTCTAACAAACTCCTCCATCATAATTGTTAAACTTTATGAATTTTTTCATGTCTCCAATCATATGATGTGAATAACTGCCATCTATAATCCAATCAGCTTTCTTTTCAACTTGAGAAACTAGGGCTTTTTCTTCCTTAACATCTATTTCAGGATTTTCTTCTTTAATTGCTACAAATCCTATGTTATCATTATTCTTAGTATCACTTTCACTTAGAGTTCTCTCTATGCTAGCTTCAAGATCTTCATCGTTAGCATAATAACATTCCTTAGATCTTCTAGGCTTGAAATTGTTTCTGTACTTTTTAACTCTCTTAGGACATTTAGATGCAAAATTACCATATTCTTGACAAGTACAACATTTAAGAAATTTCTTACCGTCTGGTTCTCTCTTCACAAGCAAGGCAATACCTTCTTCAATCTTCCTATCTTCTTCATTTCTAGATCTACTACTACTAGCATAATCTCTACTCACACTGATGCTTCTTGACAAAGTAGGGTGAACACTAAGAGCACTGAATGTTGTCTCCATTCTAGGTAAGTCTCCTAATAACCTCAAGTTCATTTCTATTGCTTCCAATCTTCCAAGAAGATTCTCTCTTGTAAAGTTTGTAGTACAAGGTATAAATTTTTCAATCATCTATGTTGTCTGCTTAAATGCAGGAGTCAATGTCCTCAAAAATTTTTATATCACTCCATTCTTTGTCTTTGTTCCTCCACAAGATTTTATGCCTACAACAATTTCTGACATTCTACCAATATAGCTTCTAATAGATTCATCTTCCATCATTCTAATATCTTCAAATGCACATATCCAATTATGTAATCTAACTTTCTTTGCATGTTCATCACCTTCAAAAGTAGAGTGTAAAGCTTTCCAAATTTCATGAGATTTTTTCAAATATTTTACCAGACTATACTCATTCTCTAAAAGGGCTATCAAAAGTGCTTCTCCAAAAAGTATGTTACACATGAATAGATCTCTCTCATCATTTGTACATGCTTCAAGATTATCTTCATCAATGATAGTCTTCTCATTCTTTGTAATCAACCAATAACCTAGTCCTAAGAAAAGTAGATGTGTCTTCATCTTTTGTTTCTAGCTCTCAAAATTCACTCCATCAAAGTTAGGGCTTTCTTTCCTAAAATTCACCATGGATCTCCTAAAGCTGTTAAACTTTTCTATCAAGGACCTACTGCTCTGATACCATTTGTTAGAAATTAAAGTCCACCAAGATAACTGGGGGGGGGGGGCAGGGGGGGTGAATCAGTTATCTAATAATTATAACTTTTATCAACTTCAATAGTATTTAACCATGTAAGCAATATAATTACCAACCATAGAAATATATTCATACACAATAACATAACGACACAAGATATGTTGACTAGGGAACCTCTTGATCAAAGAGTAAACCTTAGTGGGAATGATGCCCACAAAAGATGCACTAATATGAATATTCCTTGTGAGAGGATGGACTCTGTTAGGAGTCTTATGAGATACATTCAGTACATATGAATCCCTGTTAGGAGATTTTGAATCCCTGCTAAAAGATTCTAACTCTGTTAGGAGTTATGGAAGACAAATGGACCCATTGCCCAAATAGCTTCAATAGAAAGATCACTGAACATACTATCTAACTGATCTCTAGATTATTCAATACAATAATAGCAAATATGTTACCTCTTCTCTCACTATACCAAACCATACTCACTGCTACATCAAATCTCAATTTCAGATCTCTGTACCTCGCATGTCTTCTTTCACAATTTTGCTTTCACAATTAGCTCTTTTCTTCACTTCATGCATACATCACCACATTCATCACATTCATCCCTCTTACAATAAAGAAAAGCATTACTTCCTTTATAACACACTCAAGTAGTTATAAATGAGTCGGTATACAAATTACAAAACAAAAGTTTCCACACGCCACATCAAAATTACACAAAACTATCGGCTTCCAATTATAATAATTCTTCACTCATGTGACCTCAAAGTTTTTGCTATCATCCACGTCACTATCAATGTGTCTTAAACTTCCCTTTAACTACTCAAAACTAGATTCCATCCTGATTAGGAGATATCATCTTATTCCACAAATCGCTACTCAGGAACACTGCCTAAATACTGCTTCCACCAAAATGCTCATAACTTCCATAAATAAATGAATTACTATTTTCACTCTTAACCATTAACATATAACATATCAAAGAGTAAATCCTCAACATCACATAGCTCTATCTACAATATCCCACATGCGCTAATCTAAACACTGTCTGCTCCTCTGCAAATCTCCAGTAGATCACTGTGTTGACATCAATGACAATCATAGTCATGAATGCAACAATAGTTGTTATAGAATGGCTGCCAAACATTTAGCATTCATTCCTAACAATATATAAAGCAATGTATGCCATATGACCAAATTGGCTTACCTATTTACACCATGTGAAAAAAATGCATTCATTTATTTTTATTGCTCATTTAATGATGCCATGATTTGATCTTTAAGTCCAACTTTTGAGTTTACATACATAATATGTACAAATTCCTAAGCCAAATTATTTTTTTCAAGAAGTGCTTGAAATACTGAAAATAATAGATTTAATTGAGAAAAATAATAGTTGTGGGATTTGGTAGGGAGTTTATAGTATTCTCTTTTAGAGTAGATACAAGTTATCAGAAAATGTTAAAACATAAATAAAAAAGATAAAGAATGGAAAAAAATAAGCGAACATTTTTACATTCTTTTTAGCAAAAGAGATATTTTCTTCTGCCTCGTACCCATAAAAGACACTATATAGAGAATGCCAAAAAAATTTAATCAAATAATAGGAAATTTCATAGTATTTAGCCTTGATGAGTAGTCTTCCACTATTTCTCTATACTATCTTTAGTGTATTCAATTTTTAGGTTGTCTACAAAACAAAGACAGATGAAATTCCAATACAATTATGTTGGAATAAGGTATGTCTTCCTAAGGCAGGCTTATTCACATGGGCAGTTTCTCAAGGTAGAATTTTAAATGCAGATAGATTCCTTAAGATGGGCTATCAGGGACCATCTAGATGCACTCTATGTCACAATTGTGAAGAGGATACCAACCATTTATTGTTATCATGTCCTTTTACCAATGATTGTTGGAATTGGTTGTGCACAAAATTAGGCTGGTTTTCAGCATTCCCATAGGAGATCCTCTCTCTTTTGTTATATTGGCCTAAGCTCTATGAAGAAAGTTTATGTGTAAATCTATGGATTATATCACCATCCATTTTGATATGGGAAATATGGAAAGAAAGAAATAGGAGACTTTTTTAAGATAAACCAATGGGAATTGACTCTATTCTCAACAAAATTGAAGTAGTAATAGTTGAGGTCATGAATTCTTGCATTCAAGCTCAACAACCCAACATAGGTTTTACACCAGTTGGGATGACCAAATGATCAAAAGGTGGTATGGCCTCAAAGCCCCAATCACAATAGATAGAGGCTGCAAAGCTAATTATATTCTTATATCTTCTTGTGTGTGGAGGTCTCCATCTCTGGGATGGTTCAAGCTCAATTTTGATGGAGCTTCAAAATTAAATCTAGGTCCATCAAAGGCTGGATGCATCACACACTCCTTAGATAGAAGAGTCATAGTGAAATTGGCTAAACCTTTGGAAATAGATACTAATAATATGGCAGTATTCAAAGCTTTATTGTATGGCCTTGCTCTTGCACATGATCTAGGGTTGAGAAAACTAGAGATTGAAGGAGACTCCATGATAAAGTTATAAATGATGTAAAAATAGGGATGACATCAAATTGGCACCTACAAGCTTCCTTGGAAGTCATTTTGTAGCTGACTGGGAAATTTGAATCTACAACGATCAATCATATTTTTTGAGAAGGAAACTCAAGGGCTGATGAGTTACCTAATATAAGGGCCAATGGTGCATTTATGAAGATCATTTCAAGGGAGGCACAACCATAAAGTTTTTCCTAAATCCCACCCTCCCAGTAATGGTCTTAAGATTTCAAAATATGTTTCCAAAATATGTTTTAAATCTCAAGGTTTCTTGGCAAGTTGCCTGACTATAGGGAGTGACTTATCAAGTCATCTTGTCATCTCATCAGCTTCTTGAGTGCACATTGTTTATGTTTTCTTTGAATATATGGAAATCCATTTTGAAAGCTAATAGAGAGAATTCAGTGTACTTGGATGGATATGAGGTGACAATTATCTTTTTTGGTAGCTGAAGGAGCACTTTTTAATAGAAGGATTGAGTAAGATGAATTCTTCAATTGAAGTATGATGAGACGGTTACTTGGTTCAAAAGTCTACAGTCTATATCTCTTCTTGAGAACCTGGCCTACTAAGTATATCATATTTTCCAAAATTTGGTCTTCATCTTAGCAATATTTTTCCCGATTCACATTCTATTGGTGTTTTGGCAAGTTACTACCTTTAATAGTGATATTGTTGGAGACCTCCAACGATCTTATCACCAAATGAGGCATGTGATAAATTCTATGCAATATTCAATGATGGTCTGGAGCTATTCATTTTTGTATGTGGAGAAAGCTAGCAATCTTGTTTCAACAAAGAGAGAATTTTGGGGGTTGTGGGATTCATTTCATTGTAGTCGGACTGAATTCTTGATCCGTAAGCTTCTTCTAGGCCAAAATAGACTCTCCAATCAAGCTGAATGTGAGCATTCTACAAACAACATTTGATTCTCCTATCTACAATGATAAATTGATGGAAGTCTGCATTTATCATCAAGGAGTGGTCTTACATGCAATGAAAGAAATCTTGGGCATGAACTTTTTGCGCACCAACCATAGATTCAGGGTGAATATGAACATATGCTTGGGTTTCTTGGCAAGAATTCTAGTAGTAGGTGCTCACAAAAACTTAGCAGAGGAAATTTGTGTGCGTCTGTTTGATGGAAGGTACATATTTTAGGCCTTCACAATGCAATTGTGGGAATTTATGATGAAATGTATACTTCCTTTCTATGGCATCTGGGTGATCCCATGAAGTTGTGTCCCACTTTTAGGAACGAACAAAATTGGGAAGATACGAAAAAAAAAACTTTGGAGCCTTCGTACAAAGTGAATGCTTTGCACGAAGTGGTGGATGCACTTCACATGAAGTACCCCAGACAAGGGGCTTCATGCGAAGACCCCTCTTCACGTGAAGTACCCTACGAGGGGGTCTTCGTGCGAAGAGGGGCTTCGATCAAAGCCCCTTTGGGCTAAATTTTTTTATATATTTCTGGCATTTTTTTTACTCTCATTGTCACTGTCACTATTTGCGGACCCTGGGCCTTGGAGTGAAGCACCTCAACATGTCAACATGCCAGCACCTCTTGAGGTTCTTCAATGTCTTTAGATTGTTAGCAGTATCAAGGACACACATTTTTCTCATTTTTTATTGTAAATAATATGTTTTATATTTATTTTAGTTAGTTATTTATTTTAAATATTTTTTTATTTGTAGAAATGTTAGAAATTTGTATTTAAATATTATCTAATATGTTATAAATTAATAGTAGAATGTTACAAAATCATAACTAAATATTAGAAAATGATAGAAATATTAAAAATCATAGTATAAATGTTAGAATATGTTAGAAAATGGTAGACAATCGTAGTAGTTTGTTAGCAACTGTTAGAAAATATTTACAAAACATTAGAAACCGTAGTAGAAATGTTAGAAAATATTAGAAAACATTATGATTAAAGTTAGAAAATGTTAAATTTTAAATTTAAAGTTAGAAATGTTAGAAAATGTTAAATTTTAAGTTTAAAGTTGTAAATATTAGGAATCCCTGTCTCTATCACATGTACATGCATTTTTAGTAAATATTAGTTAGTTATTTGTTTTAAATAATTTTTAGTTTGTAAAAATCATAGAAAATTGTACTTAAATTTTTTTAAATGATCTAATAGTATGTTAGAAAACATTCAAAAATTGTAGTACAGTAAGTTTCTAGGACCCTTATTCCTCCCTTACAACATATTAAAACACTCAGGATCCCTTAGGAATCTCAAGATCTTATAATACATATTAGGATGTCTGATGACCCATTGATGTACATGTTAGGTTCCATTAATACATACAAGGACTCATTGTTTCCCTAAATGCTCCTTGAGACATTCTAGGATGAATTAATGTAACCTATGATCTCTTAGGACCTATTATGAGGCCTACAACCCCTTAAGACATTCTAGGACCATTATGTATCACTTATGACATCTTACTTGACACATAGGACCCCTTAGGACCCATACGACCCATTATTATATCTTAAAATGTCCTAGGACACATTCATCTATCTTAGCTTCTGTTAATACATATGTGAACCCATCGTTTTCCACAAGAACCCTTAAGACATACTAGTATCAATTAATGTAACCTAAGATCCCTTAGACCACTTATCACATCTATGACCCATTAACATTGTTGGACCATTATACATCCCTTACGAAATTTTAAGACATATATGACTCATTCAGATCATCAAGACACATTAACATATCTAAGGATGTCTCAGGACACATTTATGTATCTTAGATTCAATTAATATCATATGAGGATCCACTAATGAAACCTAGGACCCCTTAGGACCTCTTATGTTACCCCTGACCCCTTAAGACACTCTACCTAACCCTTATCCATCCCTTACATTATCTTAAGACACATCTAGGACCCATTGTTACCCACAACCCCTTAAGACACTCTAGGACCACTTATTACACCTACAACCCATTAACATTCTAGGACTCTTATCTGGATCCCTTAAGACCCCTTATGTTACACACCATCCCTTAAGACACTCTATGACCCTTATCTATACCTTAGTACCTCTTATGTTACCTATGACCCCTTAAGACACTCTAGGACCACTTATTGCACCTATGACTCATTAACATTCTAAGACTCTTATCTGGATCCCTTATGAAATCTTAAAACAAATATGAAACCTTAGGACCCCCAAGACCCATTAAAGAATATTAGGATATCCTAGGACCACTTAGACCACTTATCACATCTACAACCCATTAATATTATTCGACCATTATACATCCCTTACAACATTTTAAGACATATATGACCCATTCAGATCTTGAAGACCCATTAACATATCTTAGGTTGTCTTATGACACATTTATGTATCTTAGATTCAATTAATACATACGAGGGTCCACTAATGTAACCTAGGACCCCTTAGGACCTTTTATGTTACCCACAACCCCTTAAGACAATCTATGACTCTTATCTATACCTTAGGACCTCTTATGTTACCCACGACCCCTTAAGACACTCTAGGACCCTTATCTATAGCTTATGACATCTTATGTTATCCAAGACCCCTTAAGACACACTAGGACGCTTATCTATAGCTTATGACATCTTATGTTACCCACAACCCCTCAAGACACTCTAGGACCACTTATGTTACCCACAACCCCTTGAGACATTCTATGACTCTTATCTATACCTTAGGACCTCTTATGTTGACCATGACCCCTTAAGACACTCTAGGTCATATTAGGTCCTAATAGGTCATATTAGGTCATATTAGTAAACAAGGTATGTCTAAGTTGTTTCTCTCTCTAGATAATTTAAGTTGATGGTGAAGACTTGTCTTAATGTTCATCATGTAAATGTGATATTGTAATACCTAATTTTAGAGCTAATTAGACCTACTAAGACTAATTATTAGCAATTAGGACCTATTAAGACTAATTAGAGGTCTAACTAGACCTAACTAGACCTATTAGGACCAAGTAGACCTAACTAGGACCTATTAGGACCAATTAGACCTATTAGGTCTTTAACGAACATTAGTCTGACCAATTAGATGTATTAGGACCTATTAAGTCCAAAGAGACCTAACTAAACCTAGCTAGACATGTTAGGACCAATTAGACAGGTAACTAGACCAATTAGGACCTATTAGGAATAAAATTTAGGACCTATTAGACTTAACTAGACCTAATTGTACCAAGACCAATTAGGACCAATTAGGAATGAAATTATCTACCTAATTAGACCCAATTAGACCTATTAGGACCAATTAGGACTAATTACAACCAATTATGACCAATTAGAACTAATTAGGACCTAATTAGACTCAATTAGAACCAATTATGACTTAATTAGATGCAATTAGAACTAATTAGGACCTAATATGACCAATTAGGACCAATTATGACCAATTAGTCCACTAATTAGGACCTCTTATGTTACCCACAACCCCTTAAGACACTCTAGGATTCTTATCTATACCTTAGGACCTCTTATGTTACCCACAATGCCTTAAGACACTCTAGGACCCTTATCTATAGCTTATGACATCTTAAGTTACCCGCGACCCCTTAAGACAATCTACGACCACTTATGTTACCCACAACCCATCAAGAGATTCTCAATTGAGCTCTACAAGAAGGACATGTCCCCACAAACATTAATACCATCCAGTTTGAGAACCTTTTGGGACACCTATCCACATTCTGTGCTCTTTCCTTCAAGCCTTCTAGCATACCATTTGTCGATCCTGACCACAATCTCCCCCTCTGCATCGTCATCATGGTTAGAGACTTTTACATCAAAAGGGGCATGATAGATAATGGTTTAGCCCTAAACTTGTGCACTTTACAGTTCATCCAACAAGTGGGATTCATAGAGGCTGACATATCACATGATGTCATCACTATCAAGGCTTATGATAACTTAGAACATACCTCATAAGATACCATTCTTTTTTCAACCAAGCTAGGCCCTACAATTCAAGAGACCATCTTCCACATTGTTAATCTAGACCTTCCATACAACATCATCCTCGACCAACCATGGATTCATTCCATCAAATCCATCCCATCTACTTGCCACCAGTGCCTAAACTTTCTACATCAAGTCACTAAAATCACCATCCATGTAGATCCCCAACCCTTCACATACTTTCATGCATTGGAAGCATCATTCCCCCTCTACACCCATTATCTTGGAATTGACATCAGAACTTCCATTTCAAGCTCATCCCTATCCCATTGCAATCCAAAAATAATCCTAGCCTCCACCCTCTCTTCTATCAAGATTAACAACCAGGGTTGTGGTGAGTACAACCTAACCAATGCATTTGTAGTAGGGGCCCTACCACTTTATCCTCATACTCAGGTACTCCCAAACCACCAAAGAAAGCCTAGTCCAGCAAATCCTAAACTCAAGTAGTTGGGGCCATTAACATTTATCTCCCAAGGAATCATAAGCAGTCAAGATATGGACTCTGACATCAACAAGTGGCTATACAAAGATCCCCCACCTCCTGACACTAAGCTCCTTGGATACTTCAAGGATAAATATCATTCATCATAGAAATATGTCATAGAGAAATGGAATTATCAAGATAGTAGTCTAGGACCAGAAGAATGTGGCAGCAAAGATCCAATAGAAACCTCACAAAATCCAAAACATTGATGCCTTGGCTTTAATACCCATCTCTTGCACATATAAGATCCCAATACCATAACTTGGGGCATTATTCTCCCCACATCACTCTCTCGAATATCCAAGATGACCTTGTAGAGATCGAAGACATCCTTGAAGAGGAAGAAAATAAATCCTACAATAATATCTTTGACGATGAAACCTTGTTGGGAAACTCTATCCTTCACCAACTCACCATTAACATCATTGAACTTCCCCTCATCCATCCTGAAATCATAGACTAGGATCAGCCATGTGTAACACATATCGATGAGTTCCAAAGAATAGATGCACTCCTAAGATTCATGGGAACATCAGACCAGCAATTAAATCAAGGAAAAAAATTAACTTATGTCTACAAGCTCAACCCTAAGGGATACTTTGGGGAAGAAGAATTCTTTAGCCATAAAAATGAAAATCAAAAAAAAAAGAATGATCCCTTTTGTGAAAACCCCTTTGGGGGCACATTCTGACTCTAAAAAGAAAATAAATGGTGTATCTTTTGGTGAAAACCTCTCTGAGGCAATAGAAGATGAGGACTTGCCTCTTCCCCCCATCCAAGACTACAGACCAAAGAAATAATCCATCATCATCAAAAAAACAAAGCTAGTCAATTTGGGAATGGGAAAATACCTAAGGATAACATATATTGTAGTATCCCTGACCGAAGGTGAGGAGGAAACTTTCACAGCGCTTCTCCAAGAAGCTACAATCAACTTTGCATGGTCATATGTGCACATGCCTGGGCTTGATCCAAATCTATTTTTTCACCATCTTCTAGTGGATCTCAATGTAAAGCTAGTTAAGAAAAAGCTTTAAAAAATGCAACCAAAAGTAGCCCTATTGGTAAAAGCAAAACTTGAGAAGCTATTGCAAGTTAAATTTATCAAAGATATAGACTATTCAGAGTGGATCTCAAACATGGTGCCTATAACTAATCCTTCAAGAGAGATTAAACTATTCATAGACTTCAGAGATATTAACAAAGCATGTCTAAAAGATGATTTCCCCTTACCAAATATCGACATGATAGTTGATCTCACAGCAGGCCATGAGATTCAATCACTCATGGATGGCTTCTCAGGATACAATCAAATCAGGATAGTAGAAGAAGATCAACACAAAATAGCATTCACTACACCATGGGGAACCTTCTTCTACAATATGATGTCATTCAGCCTAAAGAATGTAGGGGCTACCTATCATCAAGCAATGACATAAATTTTCCATGATATGATACATAAGATCCTCGAAGACTATGTGGGAGATATCCTTTCAAAATCAAAGACATGATTGGAACACCTCAACATCCTTGATCATGTGTTTGACCACTTACATCACTATGGCTTAAAGCTAAATCTAAAGAAGTGTGTCTTCAGTGTCACATTTGGAAATTTTTTAGGCTCCATTGTATCATAGCGCGACATTGAGATTGACCCTAAAAAGGTCAAAGCCATAATGGAAATGCCTCCTCCCCAAAAACTCAAGCATCTCAAAATCCTACAAGGTAAACTATAATTAACGCATCATTTCATATCACAACTAGTAGATAAGTTCCAACCCTTCACACATCTACTCCGCAAAGACACCAGCTTCAAATGGGATCCAATCTTCCAAAGAAGCATTGAGAAGCTAAAGGAATATCATACTAACTCTCCCATCCTTTTACCAACATTTCCAGGATTCCCTTTGATCTTATGCATCTCAGCAACCACTATAGCACTGGGGGCATTACTAGCATAGCTTGATGATAACAACAAGGAAAGAGCCATCTATTACATCAATCAAACTCTTGTCAGCTATGAGCTCAAATACTCACCAATGGAAAAGGCATTCCTTGCAGTGGTATTTTCCACTCAAAAGATCAAGCATTATATGCTTAGCCACACCATCAAGCTCATCTCTAAGGTGGACCCACTCAAATATCTTCTATCAAGGACAACACTAATAGGTCGAATGGAAAAATGGGTCATGTTGCTAAGAAATTTTGATATCTAGTACATAGATTAGAATGTAATCAAAGGGTGAGTCATTTCTGATCAATTAGAAGATGCACTCTTGATAGATGCATATTCATTAATTATGGAATTTCCTTATGAACATCTATGCATGATCAAACAAACAACCAATATGGAAGTCATACTTTGATGGCTCCTATACATCACATGGATCAGGGGCATGAATCCTCTTTGTCACCTCTCAAGGTGACTATATTGACAAATAATTTAAATTGGGATTCCCATGCACCAACAACATTGTAGATTCTAAGGTACTCATCTTAGGCCTCAAAATAGCTATCCAGTGGAACATCATTGAACTGCAAGTGTTCAGAGACTCACAGCTGATCATTAAGAAAGTCCTGGACAAATACCAAATGAAGGATATAAAGAACTGGTGGATAGATTGAAATCATACTTCCTAAACCTACAGTTCATGTAGATACTAAGGCTACAAAACAAATCATCTGACACAATGGAAACCATCGAATCCTTACTGGAAATCCCTCAAGACTCATCGCAGTATGAGTTCTTAATCAAGAAGTTACACACACCTTCTTATGATAACTTCAATTCTTAAATGGTGTTCATCTTGGTTGGTCCTCAGTCATCATGGTACCATGACATTCATGCATATCTTAAAAATGGTATCATATCCCCTTGCCTCACAAAAACCCAACATGAAAACCTAATTCATAGAGCATCCCACTACACTCTCATAGAAAACACCCTTTATCATCGAGGATATCACAACATCCTTTCTCAGTGTTTAGATTCAAATGAGGTCAGCCTAGATTTACAAGAGGTGCACACTGGAATTTGTGGTACCCACACAAGTGGCATGGTCCTAGCAAAGTAGTTGCTCAAAGTCAGGTATTACTAGCCAACAATGGAGCATGATGCATGCAAATTTGTAAAGAAATTCTTACCATGTAAGCAGCATGCCAATCTGGTCCATGTTCCAACTCAAGACTTGCAACCCATTATGCCACCTTTTCCCTTTTCATGTTGGGGCTTCGACCTCATTGGTTTAATCACTCCCCTTTCCTTAGATGGACACAAATATATCATAATAGCCATAGAATACTTCACAAAGTGGGTTGAAGAAATTTCTCTCATCCTCACTACTGGCATTTAGATATCCAAGTTCATCCTCTACCATATCATCTGCCACTTTGGCATCCCCTCCACTATATTCACAAATCATGGCACACCCTTTGAAAATCAACATGTAAATAATCTATGTTCCAGACTCCATATCTACCATCATTTCTCTAGCCCATACTTCCCTCAATGAAATGGTCAAGCTAAGGAAACCAATAAAACTATCCTCAAAATCCTCAAGAAGGTTGTCAATGATTCAAGTCATGACCAGAACCTCCAAATAAATCCTTCCCTCTGGGCCTATCACACTCCCACAGGAACCACCCCATACTCCATTGTATATGGTGTCAAAGCCATCTTACCAATCAAAGTCCACCTACCTTCATTGCATGTATCCATCAATAAGTATACCACTGATGAAGACTATCACATGGCATGCCTCACACAGCTAAACCTATTAGATGAAAAGAGGTAGCAAGCATATGATCACCTAGTTGTCTATCAAAATCCACTCAAAATGAGCTACAACAAAAAGGTCCATCCTAGATAGTTCCAAGTGGGTGACATGGTCCTCAAAGAAAATTAGAATGTGCAAGCACATCGAGAGAAAAAAGGAAAGCTTGAACCTACTTAGTTGGGTCCCTACGTTGTCACAACATGTTTTGGCTCTGGAGCCTATCAGTTATCAACACTAGAAGGTGAGCCCCTAAATGATCCTATCAAAATCATACATCTCAAGCAGTTTTATGCTTGAACCATATCCTTAAAATCCATAAAATCCATAAAAATTGAAAAAAACAAAAACAATCAAAAAAAAAAATTAAAAAATTTTTTTAAAAAGAAGAAAAGAGAAATAATCGTCTGATGGTGAAAACTTGGCAATTCAAGTGCCTTGGACAAGTATGTTGGTGAAAACTTGGAAATAGGTTCCATACATAGTAAAGCGGGCCATTATCTTTAAAATTCCCTTCCCACCCCATCCCCATCTCAATCTCCTCCAATCCCCATCTCCAAGCCCATCTACATCCGTGCCACTAGCCCATTTCCCAAGGTGTTCTACACTCAAGCCTAGCCAACATAGCACTCAAATCCTATCCTCAATCCTAAGCTTCATGTATATATCCTATATAGCGAGATCCTCCTATCTCAATCCCTAAGCTTCTATAAATATTCATTGTAGATCTCCCCATTGTTCATACTATATCATCATGTCTCATTGTACATATCCTCGTCCATCCTACAGAAGCTATGATCAGATAACTTGTCTCACCTAGCGGTGTAATTCAACAACATCTTTTGTCGACTATCCTTTCTCACATGATTATCCTTGATTTGTCATTTTCTAGCAATAGTACATCATTCTCCTCATCCAACAGGTCCTTGCAAGATGTATCCTTCTTCATGTCTGACCTAATCTCCCCCTATCAATCAAACAATCAATCTGTCTCCTTGGAAAAGGACATTTTGTGGATTTATCACTTTGATCTTAGATTTTTTCCTTTGGATCTTGTTTTTCTTTTATGGCTTCTCATTGTTCCTCTCCTCAAATTTTCCATGATCCTTTATATCATGGTGCGCTACGAATGAGTGAAATCTAGGGCAAGGTCTTTTGATCATCTTTCTTTTGCCAGTGATTCATTTAGATATGACGTTTGCATGTTCCACATGTGATCTTTTGGGTTACATAGTGCACTCGGGAAATGTCATTTGTTTTTGGTTTCTCTAGCATCATTTCTACCATGCCTCCTCTTGGATTTGTGTCATGTTGGGGAAACCCTTGCGTGTCTTTTTGTGTCAGTCCTCTGCCACATTGGTGACAAGGCCTTGTGTTCCCAATAACCTTGGTAGGTCTCTAATGTTGCTATATCAAACTAGGTTGTTCTCTTCATTTTACACAATGATATCCCCACATCTCATCAATTGCATCTAGCTTCCTCTTGCATCCTTAATCCTACATCATTTAGAATCATATTGCATCCATGCATCTTTGCTTATGGTTGGATTCCTATTTATCCTCATTCCCATCTCCTTCCTCTTTTTTTCTTCCCGTTGAGTTCTTTTCAAGAAAATTCCACAAAGTTTCTTCTTTGTGTTATTTTCTCGAGGGGGAACAACACCTTACCATCTAATTCTTGTTTGGGGCATCTTATTTTCTTTTCTTTGATGCAATGCCACTTGTGGAATCTCATCAAAGAGGGGCAAAATGTAGACACCTAAAAATCCATCTTGTTAATTAAAAATATTTTAATTAATAAAAGTCTTGATGATATCATCATTATTTAATTATTTGTTTAATTGATTAATTAGTTTTTACTGTTATTATCCCCTCCTATCTTAATTAAAATCATTTAATTAAGGAATCTCTTCCAAAAATAGTTAAATCAAATTTAAATATTAAACCCTCCTATTTATTAAATTTATTTAATAAATATTTTTCAACCAAATCTCATTTAAATAAATTAAATATTTATTCAAATCCCTAAAACCCTAGACATCTTCTAGAATCTTATAACCCTATCCTCTCATCCCTAATCACTCCCTAATCCTGCTTAAGGGGTGATTCCTAACCCTCTTAGCATAAACCCTTTCCCCTTTGACCCACAGTCAACACCCTTATTAATGAGCCTTACAAACTCATTAATGACCCATTACACCTTCATTAATGGCTCTTAAAGCCTCTTAATGATGGAATATCTCTCTTCTTCCACCCTTTTCCCCTAGCACATGTCCCTAGTGTTTCTCACACATGTGTGAGCAACCCTTCATCCTTATCCCTTTGACCCTAAGCCTTAACCCTTGGTCCTAAACCCCAACCCTTGGTCCTAAACCTTGACCACCCTTCCTAACCCAAGCCTCTCCTCAAAATTTAGAAGTAGCCCTCCTTCCAAGAGAAAAATATACCAATTCACACTCTCATTTCATAGAATTGTTATAATGTTAGATTGAATCTAGGGTTTTTATAGCATATCCTAGAATTGTTAGATTTCTTCATGTTTTCTAACTCATCTAGGTTTAGTTTAAATAGATTAACATAGTTCTGTATCTTCTTAAAATGGAAGCACTTCCATGATAAAAGCATTTATCCCTCCAAGTAAGTGGTCTGGGGTCATGTTAAGTGCCTTGATCAATTATTTGCATGTATCTAGCTTTTCCCCTTGTTCTTCTTTCCTCTGCACCTGATTTTAACTTCATATCTGCATTTCCTAGCATTCTAGGTTAGGATCCTAAGGTTTTTGACCACAAGTTCAAAGTCTACCTTATGGGGTCAAAGTCAACCTTGACCCTAACCTGGTCAGGATTGACCTCAACCCTAACCTAGTCAGATTCGAGCTCATCCTTGACCCTCTTGTCTAGATTTCAAATTTCCTTGATTTTCGAGTGTCAGGTTTCAGGGATATTTGTTTTCCCACCTCTGGGTCAGCCATTTCGGGTTTCAGAATGGTAAATCCTTAAATTACATTTAATCTAGGTATATTTTCTAAAGGTTAGGACCTAATTGGGATTTAATTCTCCAAGGTGGCCTCTCTAGAGGATTGTGCCCTAGTTCACTATAAAAGGAGGCCTTCCTCTCTCATTTTCTCATCCATTGTTCACATCTTCTTTTGCCATCAAGAAATAAAGTTTTGGATAGAACACCATATCTCAAGCAATTGAAATCTCTCAAGCTCTCAAGTGCATTCAAGCAAGCCTTCAATCATTCAAGTGTTCAAGCATTCATCCATCAAGGAGATCCATTATTAGCCATTGAAGGATTCAATCTCTTTGAAGCCCCCTTGAAGATCCATTCTTTTACATTCATCCAAGCCTCCTCATATGCAAAGATCAATTTAATATTGGTGTTGAAAATCAAATGCCATTGATTGGAGACATCCTACATTCACTCTACATCCATTGAAGCATTCCTACTTGTGGATTTGAGGATTCGAATCTTCTACAAGGACTTCAACATAAGCAAGGTGAATTGGTCCAATTGCTTTATTTATGCATACTACATTTCAATTCAATTTCAAGGTTAATTCCTAAATTGGGGTTTGACCAAGGCAAACCCCCCATACAAACAAAACCCCCATTTTCTTGTAGGTACAAGTGCGGAATTTTGGATCTGAAAGTGAATTTGGATACCCTTTTCGATGAACTTCTGAGATCTGCGAACAAAGTCAGAATCGACCTTCAAATAAAGAATCTAGCCTTTAACCTTTTATGAGGGTCAAAGACTACCTACCGTCAAAAAGATAAAAGATTTCTGGGTTTTCTTCATCTCGGCATTTCCAATCTGAAATAGGTTGCAGAATTGCCTGAAAGTACACATAAACATCAGAAATTGGCATTTTCCATATTTTCCCTAATTTGAGGTTAGTATTTGTATTTCAATTATTTCAGATCTCAAGCATAATTCAACCAAAGGGAAATATAGGGTTTTTCTCTACCTTTCATATTCTCCATAGATTGATTCGATTGTGCATTAACCTTCTGGTTGATCAAATTGGATCTCTCCTTTGGGAATTTGGATTTGGGAGTAGATCTCATATTTCCCCCATATATTTTGCATTTGAATAGTGGTGATGCCATTTTACCCCTATTCATTTTCGTGAACCCGACTAGCTTACTCTCTTTCTTTTTGGTTTTAGATTTCCCTTTGTCTTATTGTGTGTGTTCACCTTCATTATTCATTTTGGTGAACCCGACTAGCTTTTTGGTGTTAGATTTCCCTTTGTCTTATTGTGTGTGTTCACCTTCATTATTCATTTTGGTGAACCCGACTAGCTTACTCTCTTTCTTTTTGGTGTTAGATTTCCCTTTGTCTTATTGTGTGTGTTCACCTTCATTATTCATTTTGGTGAACCCGACATACTTACTCTACTTTATTTTGTGGAATTGGATGCCCTATTGTGTTTTGTGGTGTGAGATTTCCTCTTATCTTGTTGGTATTGGATTTTTCTTTTGTGTTAGATCTTGAATACTAATTAGATTTCATACTTTATGTGTTCTTAGTTTAGTTCATTTGCATTACATTGGTTTATGAGCTTTACTACTACTAGTCCTACTTATAACATTCTGGTTAGAAGAAGTCATAGACTCATGGGTGCTTTTGATCCTGAATCTTCCTCTCCTTTCCTTAGGATCTCAGATGATAATTTGATTCTTCATGATTCCAATCCTACTATGGGGAAAAAATCTTCTCACTCATCTCATGATGAGGATGATGCTTTAAGAGTTCCTCCTAAAAAAGTTCAAAAACTTTCAACTGAAATTGATAAAATGGGTAATTGGCTTATTCAAGAGAACCATAATCAAGATTCTATTCAAGATATAGAGGCTCTTAATAAATTTCTCCATGATAGTGATCAAGGTGTTAACCTCTTGCATGGTATTACTCACCTCGTGCATTTAAATGTTAAGCCTTTAGCTCAAGAAGCTCAAGATTTAGGGTTGATTCCTCCTACCACTAGTGTTGAACCTCCTTCTAATCCTTTACCTAGTATTCCTACCTATACTCCTTCTTTGGTGACTATGACGGTTCCCTCTATTCCTATAAGTGTTCCTCCATTGTCCCTTCCTACATCACAACCTTCATATCATAATGTTCCTTTTACTTATTCCAATCCACTTCCAACTATATTTCCTAGTGTTCCTCCAGTTGTGTCTTCTATTCATGTAGCTTCTTACACTTTACCTAGTGTATCTAATGTTGCTACTCCTCCTATTTCCTCTAATGATTCAACAATCATCAATTTGGCTCAAATTGTGTCATCCTTACAACAACTTGCTTCCTTAACTCAAAACAAGTTTAGTATTCCTACATGTGACATGGGAAGCCCTTTGTCTTTGGATATTATTCATACTCCTATTCCTCAACAAGTCGATATACCTCATCTTGAAAATTATAATGGAAAAGGAGATCATGTTCATCATGTTAAAACATTCCAAATCCTTTGTAGTGATTATGTTCATGACCATAGGATTTTAGCCAAACTATTTGCTAGAACCTTCTATGACAAGGCCTTACAATGGTATTGTTCCTTGCCTCCTTTTTCTATTGATTCCTTTCCAAAACTTGCTAATGCCTTTATTCAATAATTTCAAAACAACATTGGCCTACAAGTGTCTTTGACTGATTTGATGCATTGTAAACAAAGTGCTAAGGAAAAATTGACTGAATTTATTAGTAGATTTAAGCATTTTCATGCTCAAATTTCCTATCATGTTCTTGATATTGATATTCAATGTATGTTTATTTCAAATTTGCAAAATGATATTAGAGATAAGATTCTGCTTACTGAATTTACCTCTTTTCAACAACTTTGTGTAGTGCTTCATCATTATCAATTACAAGTGAGTCAATTTGAGAGCAACACTCCAATGGCTCCTATTCCAGTTGATAAGAGTGATGCTGCTCCTAATCAAAACAAATTTCAAAAATTCAATAACTATGTCAAGATAAACAAACAAGCGAATGTAGTTGCTGATCAAGTTGATGTTGCATCTCACAATGCCACTTTTGCATCCACTTCTTTTTGATTAAATCATATGTTTACTCCTCTTCCTGAATCTTTGCATGCTATTATGAATAGGTTGATAACTACTAATATGATTACTTTACCTCCTATTTGACCTCTTTTACCTACTATGATTGCATCTAAATCTTTTGATCAAAATGCTTTTTGTCAATATCATCATCAGAATGGTCATGATACTAAGAAGTGTTATTCTTTAAAACATAAGGTTCAAGACTTCATTGATTCTAATGTCTTATATGTTGATAATCTTGATGGTAGTGGGAACAAATATATCTCTCCTCCTAATCAAAACCTTCAAATATATATGAATCCTTTACCTACACATGATACTAATACCATTGCTCAACCATCTACTATGGAAATTGTGTATGATTCAAAGATGGATGATCTCAATCATGTTTTTAATCAAGTGGAGCATGTTGGTCAATCTGTATCTCCACCTCAACCTCAACCTCAACCTCAGATTCAACCTCAAGTTCAATCTCAACCTCAACCAAAACCTAAACCTAAAATGAAAAATCAACCTAAGAATAAATGACCTCGGGAACTTTTGATTACCTTTGATGATTCTGAGACTATTAAAGCTCCTGATGGTCCCCTTTACATTTCTGCTAGGATTTCTCAGATACCTACTCGTGGTTGTCTTATTGATCCTACATCCTTAGTCAATGTTATTACTGAAGAAAATATTTTTATGAAAATCTTACAATGTGATTCTTATGATACATCGGATGTGTGGATTCAAACTTGCAATGGTTTTCTTTATCCATCATTTGGTTCTATTACTTTACTGGTTGAACTTTATGGAAAAATCATGAACACTACTTTGTTGTGGTTCCTACTTCTGATCAATTTCAAGTTAAGCTAGGTTTTCCTTGGTTGAATGCCATGCATGTTGTTGCTTCACCTATCCATAAGTGTCTTAAGTTCATTCATGATGAAGAAGTGAAGACAATTAATCATAGCTTATATCAACCTTCTAGGCCTAGAGATTGTGTTGCTCTTGATTTCTTTTGGCCTTCATTACCTAATTCATGTCCTCCTCAACCCGATAATATTTTCCATTCATACCAAGCTTATAAACATCGTAAGATTCTTGAATTAAGCATACCTCCTGTGCATCTTAATCATGGTCTTTTGCCTACACCTTATATACCTCCTTTAACTATGGCTTCTAGTTTTGTTAATCAAGTTCCTTCTATCAATCTTCCTAAAGAATCTATCAAAGATCCTGTGATTGTTTCTCCTATTGTTGATAATCCTATTAATGTTCCTAAAGAACCTATGAAGGATCCTATGATTGTTCCTCCTAGTTCTCAACCTATTTCAAATAAATCAAAACGTAATTGATCTTTTAATGAATGTCATAAAAAACATTTTGCTCATGCTAAAGCTCATAATTCTATTCTTCAAAGATCTCTACCTTCTTCAGATAAACATATGCATGATGTGTTAGAAGAGGTTGTTACTAATAATGATGTTAAGATGCATGATTATGATGATTCTATTCATATCTTAGATCCTATTCTGATTAATTTGGATGAAGAAGATACTCTTAATGATATTGATGATGTCAATGATGAATATGAGACTATTGACATTGACATTGATTTACCTAATATGCTTTCATCACAATTAACTCTTACACCTAGTGTCGAACATTGTGATTCTCAAGAGGATCCTTGTTTGGAACTGGCTATCATTCCTACTATGATGGATATAGTCCCTCTTGTGAGTTACCCGCCTTCCCTAAATGATATACAACAAGATGGGGAGAGTTGGCGGCACGCTTGATCGGCTTGTCCTTCATGGTAGCTTTGTTGTGTGTTTGCCTGTTGTACTATGTTTCTCCCATAATGTGTCTGCTAAATGTTGTTAGATTCTTTTATATGATCCTTGTTACTCATTTGGTGCAAGGTGATGAAGGAATCAAAACTGTTGTTCAAATTCTTCTATATGTATCTCTATTCTTCTATGCATTGTTCAATGTTTTGTTGTAATTGTGCTATTAGTTGTAAATGTTTCCTTGTGTAATCTTCTTGGATTTGAGATATGGTAGCACTAATTCTTTTTGTTCTCCATGTCATGGTCTGAAAAATTTCTCCTTCATATATCTTATGTGATCTTTCCTCCTTTGTGATTGTAGTTCTACTTTCTTTAGGGAATGATGTCAATTCATTTGTAATAATATCATATATATATTATCTTATGATCATACTGAACCAATGGTAGGTAGATCCCTTCTATGTTCTCTATATGTTTCTATGATATTTCCCTTGATTTGTCTTCATCTGGGGGCATCTCGACGTGGAAACATAATTAGTGGAGTTGTTTATGTTTATGTTAAAGCCATTACTCCTATTAAAGTGTCAATAATGACTTTAACGTGGGGGCATACGCTCTGCTCACCTGTTGCACGCATGCACTTTTTGATATGCACATATTATTTTTCAAGATACTTCTCTCCCTTTTTGGATTAGTAACTAATCCTTAAAGCACAGATTTATATTTTAGGATCTCTTGATCCCTCCAATTTCAAATATATACATATTTTAATCCCTTAAGGTTGAAGGTGTCCTTAAGACTAGATCTCTTTATTGTTTTTGGTTTTATTCTTATGGAATAGGATATTCCTAAGGGTGAATTCTTGATGGGTTGACTAGTGAGTAGCCACATTCACTAGGCAGTTCAATTCCATCTTTTCAGTTATGTCATTTTTTTATGTGGTTCACAATGGGACATAAGCTCTCATTGGGCGAGGTAATCACACCCTTTCTTGCTCTCTCTAGAGGTGTCTCTCTTATTGTGATCTAGGAATCGACAAAGACTTGAGTCCCTGGGGGCTTAAGGTTTCTCTTTGTCCCTTGGATTATGATAAGATTATCTTTTCATTCTGATCTTCTTTACCAAGAGTTTGCATCGAGTCCATACTCTTGCTAAAGTGGGGGCTTAATGTATCATCTTAAAATGGAAGCACTTCCATGATAAGAGCATTTAACCCTCCAAGTAAGTGGTCTGGGGTCATGTTAAGCACCTTGATTGGGTCTTTGCATGTATCTAGCTTTTTTCCCTGTTCTGCTTTCCTTTGCACTTGATTTTCACTTCATATCTGCATTTCCTAGCATTCTGGGCTAGGATCCTAAGGTTTTTGACCATAAGGTCAAAGTCAACCTTATGGGGTCAAATTTTACATTGACCCTAACCTATTCAAGATCAACCTCGACCCTGATCTAGTCAAATTCAAGCTCATCCTTGACCCTCCTATCCAGATTTCAAATTTCCTTGATTTCCGGGTGTCAGGTTTCGGGGATATTTGTTTTCCCGCCTCTGGGTCGGCCATTTCAAGTTTCAGAATGGTAAATACTTAAATTTCATTTAATCTAGGTATATTTTCTAAATTTTAGGACCTAATTAGGATTTAATTCTCCAAGGTGGCCCCTCTAGAGGATTGTGCCCTAGTTCGCTATAAAAGGAGGCCTTCCTCTCTCATTTTCTCATCCATTGTTCATATCTTCTTTTTCCATCAAGCAATCAAGTTTTGGAGACAACACCATATCTTAAGAAATTTTAATCTCTCAAGCTCTCAAGTGCATTCAAGAAATCCTTCAAGAATTCAAGTGTTCAAGCATTCATCCATCAATGAGATCCATTGTTAGCCATTGAAGGATTCAATCTCTTTGAAGCCCCCTTGAAGATCCATTCTTTTACATTCATCCAAGCCTCCTCATATGCAAAGATCAATTCAATATTGGTGTTGAAGATCAAATTCCATTGATTGGAGACATCCTACATTCATTCTACATCCATTGAAGCATTCCTACTTGTGGATTTGAGGATTCGAATCTTCTACAAGGACTTCAACATAAGCGAGGTGAATTGTTCCAATTGCTTTGTTTATGCATACTACATTTCAATTCAATTT
The DNA here is from genome assembly GCA_027943335.1 of Chamaecyparis obtusa. Lineage (NCBI taxonomy): Eukaryota > Viridiplantae > Streptophyta > Pinopsida > Cupressales > Cupressaceae > Chamaecyparis > Chamaecyparis obtusa. The sequence continues at coordinate 64,008 of BSBK01012015.1, forward strand.
CAAGGTTAATTCCTAAGTTGGGGTTTGACCAAGGAAAACCCCCCATACAAACAAAACCCCCATTTTCTTGTAGGTACAGGTGCAGAATTTCAAATCTAAGAGCGAATTTGGATACCCTTTTCGGTGAACTTCCGAGATCTATGAACAAAGTCAGAATCAACCTTAAAATAAAGAATCTAGCCTTTGATCTTTTATGAGGGTCAAAGACTACCTGCCATTAGAAAGATAAAAGATATCTAGGTTTTCTTCGCCTCGACATTTCTAGTCTGAAACAGGTTGCAGAATTGCCAGAAAGTACACACAGACATCAGAAATTGGCATTTTCCAAATTTTCCCTAATTTGAGGTTAGTATTTGTATTTCAATTATTTTAGATTTCAAGCATAATTCAACCATAGGGAAATATAGGGTTTTTCTCTACCTTTCATATTCTCCATAGATTGATTCGATTGTGCATTAACCTTTTGGTTAATCAAATTGGATCTCTCCTTTGGGAATTTTGATTCAAGAGTAGATCTCATATTTCCCCCATACATTTTACATTTGAATAGTGGTGATGCCATTTTACCCCTATTCAAGTTCATTTCAAGCTTTTCATGTAATTCCATATCACATCTATTTTCAATTTAAAATCAATCTTGCATCTCATCCCTAGCTTTAGAATTTGCATTTCATCTCTTGCACCCTTGGAACCCTAGGGGTAAAACAGGTTATGTATACCTAATTTTGTGCCATTTTTGGGGTCTTTGTGGCTTTCAAATGATCCTAATCCTCCCTAATCTACATTGGGGATAATTTTATTATGCTTGGATATCACATCCACATCCCTCTTAAATGAGAAAATCAAATGGTGTCAGGGTGCTCCCGTTTCAACTCAATCTGAGGTGGCTTGTGAATAGTTTATCTATATGTTGATGTATGTTGTTATTCTGACTAATGTTTGAATGTCTTAGCATACTCTCGATAGGTTAGGTTCACACCATCCACAACTAATATTAAGAAATATTGAAATATTAATAATTTTACTAAACAGTAATGACTCATCACATTTACAAAAATTCATAAGTGAGAATGGTCCACTTTACACTTGTACATGACTAAATGGAGATATTTTTACATGGGTGTGCATCTTTTTGTCAAGGATTAACATGGTTGACATCAGTTCTTTTTAGACAAGTTTGCATCTTCTTGTCAAATCTTAATGTTCTTGGCATAACAACACCAACAAGCACATGTACATGCTATGACATGCCTTGCAACACATAGAGAACTAAACTAAAATACATTATTAGATTTCAAGGAGAAATATCACATCAAATAGTTAACAATGTCAATCCTTTATTTGTTAAAAGCCTAATTATATACAATTTAAGTACTTAAAATATTATAGTTTCATGTTAATCATGATCCCAATAAAGTGTGCACGCCATCTACCAATATCAAGTATAAGAAGAAAAAACACTAATATTATGTTGATAATTAAATTTCATAATGTATTTGTAATAATAAGAACACTTAATGATCTTCTTAACAAGTAATTTTTTTCATTTGGCGAGTGTCATTCTCCTAAGATTTGAACATATGTATGTTTAATATACCATTAAGCTAGCTATGTGTGAAATGAAAGGGGAAATGGGGGTAGGTATCTAATCATGCAAACTAGAGATCAAACCTACTCCTATTAATTTAATTAGGGGAGATAGACACTTGATCTAACTTCAAGCCAATAGAGGTAGGTAAGAGTTGGATGCAAAGAAGTTTGGAGTGATGCACTCCTATTTTTCTTATTGATTTATAGGAATTGATCTAATACAACACTATCAAAAAATACATGAAATTTTACATTAATAAGCATAAACTAAGAGCTACAAGTTTGATAAAGTAATACTAAGAAAATATTTGGAAGGGAGAATCAAATAAGAACCTTTCACAAAAATTTAGGCTAAATATAGCAGGACTAATTTGCTAGGTTACATAGTCCTAGTAAACCCAAAAATAATATTTTCTACCGATCTAGATCAAGAACATCACTCCAATGCTTCCTCTAAGAAAATCTCCAAAAAAGTGTTGAACTAATTTACTAATCACAAACTATGTGTGGAAGTTGGATGTGTCCCAATCCCTATTTTATAATCTAAATCTTCTTGTGATGCAGGACAGGGATTGAGGGTCCAACAATGAATAGTCCAAACCCACTTGACATAGGGAAAGGATAGAGGATCCAAAAATGGATAGTCCAAACCTACACTTCCAATTACAACAACAACAAGCACAATGGAATTCAACAATGTAATGCTTCAAAAGAGAATTTCATTCAACATACCCAGTTGTGAGGCATTCTGAGTTTCATCCTATTACAATGAAATTACAAATTATCTCAGCAATCTCCTAGCTAATCTAGTTCTGAAACACATCAGCAACTGATGGAAACACTAAGGTAGATCTAAACTTGATCTCACAAGCCTCCAAGCAATCTCCTTGTCTCCAAGCATGCAAATCACTAGCTCTGTTGTTACAATATCAAATAAAACATCTAATCTAAAAGATCTCACAAGATCCAGCTATGATTATACTCTCATGCTACTACTAATCTACCATCATATCCCTAAACATCTACCCAAGCTCTCAATATATAGCCAGCTAAGCCACAAGTCAGCCAACCAGGCATTTAATTACAATATAGGTCCAGTCTAGAAGAGTAAACCAAAAATAATGCAAGAATAATCAAAACATAATGTGCCTTTACATTTAGGTCCACACATGACCCAATAACATTCCCCTAACTTCTCAAGCGCCCATCTCATCACACAGTACTGCGCAAGAAGAAACACTTCATGTTTTGCGTGTAAACTGGCTGAAAATAGGCCCCTGAGCAAAATGGTCATACATTTTGACTCATAATGAATTAGGATTTTCTATCTTGGGAAAAGATATTATTTTAGGTCCTCTTTAAGTTCCTAAGAGCACAAATTCTGATTCATTAAGGATCAATGGCACCACGTCACGCAATTAGTGCCAAAACTATAGGAAAATATGGCTCCGACAACTAGTAAAATAGCTCCAACTTTGAAACGGTCCATCCAATCCTTATGAGATCATAGGAGAAGGTTCAAAAATAGGTCATCAACATCATGTATGCTTCACACACCATGAAACCAACAAATACAACAATTATAATGCAAACAACAAAAAATAGGAAATATTTTTGGTTGATGCAAGATTGCTCAAAGCCCGAGATGCTCTTGCATCATCTTGTGTCAATCCTCCTCTAGATCCACAAAATTGCACCTTTGTACCTATGAACCTACACACAAGAGAGAGGATAATGGTTTTTTCTTTGTAGAAGGGCTTTCCTTAGTCGAGCCCAAGGAGCATTCAACCTTCCCTACTATTGGTGTAATTAAATATTCTTAATTACACTTTACTTAAGTTTACTTAGGATAATGCATTACATAGTACTTTGCATTGTAGAAACCTAGGAGTTTGCATTTCATTTTAGCACATGTTGTAGGAGAATTCCTCTTTAGGTGGAGTTAGTTGTTATCTCATTCCACTTTATGTGTGAGATACACCTTTAGTGCTCTTATCACATTATCATCCTCTCATTGTTGCACATATTTTGTGCAATGGAGGATGATCCATCTTTGGTGGACATGTGATTACACCTAGTGTGATTAGTCGATTATCACTAAAATATCTCCTAGTTATCATGCATTACCTATGTATTCAAGCACATCTACTTTGTATTTATCAATTGGGAATTATCAATTGGCCATTGATTTTGTCGCCATTATCATTTGATTAATATTGAATCAATAATTTGATCATATCATTTTTTCCTATATCTCTTGTGCTATCAATGGAGCTTCTAGATCTTGGCATTTCATTCTATGCCTCAGGAAAATTCTTACATGGTATCAGAGTGATATCAAAATTCTTACATGATATAAGAGTCATAGGAGTTTCATTAAATATCCATTGGAGAGCTATTTGATTCATATTTTAGGGGGCCACGATTCATATCTGGAGGTGCAGTAGTTATTAGGAGTGTCTAAAGAAAAATATGACCTCATCGTTGTGTTCGAGAGGTTGTTCTAGTGAATTTTAACTACAAATTTTCCTATATTGGGCAAAACTCAAATCTAGATTAGGAGGTGCAATAGCTATTGGGAGCATCTAGAGAAAGATCTGACCTTTCCATTGCATTCGAGTGGCTATTTTGGGGAATTTTGACAATAAATTTGCCTATATTGGGCAAAAGTCAAATCTGAGGCAAAAAAAATTACAAATCAGACTTGGGCAGCCTGATTTACAATTTAGGTATTATGTTAGTTTCATCAATTTTTCAATTTTTGGGCATATTATTTTTCTGTAAAATAGTTTGGGGCAAGGTCCCAGCATTTTTTTAGTTCATATTTGTAGGGCGACAATTGGGTATTATGTTAGTTTTTTCAATTTTTCAATTTTTGGGCATTTTGTTAGTTCATATTTGTAGGGTGACATTTGGGTATTATTTTAGTTCCTACACGCATTGTGTCCACATCACTCAATCCAATTTTTTTTGTGGTAGCCTAGATATAAACATTGTTGATTTTCTAAATAATGTGGGATTAAAAATCAAGTGAAGTTCGTAGCTTGTCGAGCTCGGAGCTCGGCTCCTAGCTCGGCAAGCTGAGATAGGCTCCCTAGACATCCTCTCACTCAACATTCGAGCATGAGCTACATTCTTCCCTTCGACTAATTATTGGGGCCAACACAACTCGCTAACTACATATATTCACTATAGGGAAAAGCTAGATGCCTCCAACTCACCAACTTGTAGTTCCTCAAACGAATATGAGCACTCATTGGAGAAATCATGCAATCTTCAACATTGGAGTAGTCAACATTATTTTCCTTGCATCATCACTTGCATTACATACTTCACATTGGCACTAGAAGCCATTGGATCCATCAACACCATAGCTTGGTGCATTTCAAATCATCCTTGACAAATAAATTTTGAACACCTCCAACATTATCAAGAAGCGATCCAAAAGCATTCCTGAGCTAGAAAGCCAAACACTAAGCTTAGCCCCTACATGATGTTAGCATGTGCAAAAAATTTCATGGCTCCTGGTCTTTTCCCCTACTCTCTGCAATGATTTTCTACTCCCTGGTTAAACCTTAGGCAAAATGTTTAGAATCTAGTCATTAGGTTTCAAAATTCAAATGTGCCCTAGCTTTGTTCTATTAGCACGTTACCTTTTCACGGGTCACTTAAACACCTCTTCTGCATGTGCCTTTTAAGTTTCCACATCACCCCGGTTCGCAGTTAGTCTTTCTCTCCGGCGAGTCCCTTTATTTTTCCTAAGTCCGCAATCGTGCCCTGTGATTTTAATATTTTTCCTAAGGTTCTCGGCTTTATCTTCCTAGTCTCAGTGTTAGAGGGGTGACAGATGGCATGTTCTTATTGGCTATCACATGGCCGCATGTCATACTTTTCTGACATGCGATCATGCGACCGCTTGCCATCTATCTGCATGGGTCCCGGCTCTTCGCAATTGGTGCTTGCTGTTCCGTGGTCCTGGAGGCAATGATGTGGTAGCTTTGGGTTGGATGTCACATGATCACATAGCCCAAAAATAGGCTATGTGATCATGCGACCAGGTGACATGTGTCTGTGGTGCTGAGGTTGATTTTCTTGGTGGGACCGCAACTTAATGGCAGGTAGCGGTAGCGGTTTGCTGGCAGTTTGTCACATGTTCGCATAGCCTTTTGCAAGGCTATGTGATCATGTGACTAACATTTTTTGTTAGCTCCATGCAGTGGCGGTTGCAATGGCGGTTAGGGTTTGTGGGCTATCGCATGTTCACATAGCCCATTTTCGGGCTATGTGATCATGCAACAGGGTGCCACGTGTGCTAGGGCCCGTTTGTGGCTATTTGGTGGGCTCGGTGGTAGGTGGTGTCATGGTGGTTTCTAGTTGGTCTGAGCTGGTAGGATGGTGGATTTGAACATAGGGCTAAGTCAGGGTATCTCGGTGGTGACAAGCTAAGCGGGAGGGTGCATGTTAGCGGCTTGTCGCATGTTCGCGTGAGCCAGTTTTCCAGCTTGTGAACATGCGACATGCCCTTTTGTGGCAACGGTCTAGCATCGGTGGTTATGAAGATGGCACGGGGAAATGGCATGTCGCATGTTTGCATAGCCCATTTCTAGGCTATGCGATCATGCAACCAGGCATAAATTATTGCCCGTTTCCTGTGGCGATGAGAGTTGTGACCGCGTGGTTGCGCGGCTAGGGGCAAACAGTTTGGGAACTTAGAGCTCGTGATGCTTGTGACCATTTTCCTTCATTTTTGAATCTCTATGAACATTTCCAGTGACCAGAAAGGACCAGAATTGATGACAAGAGGGGCCAGAGTTGGTGAAACTGATCTTCTCCACCACTCCAGTGTGCTCCAGGGTGTGAGATGATTGCAGAAGAGGAGTGTCTTGTCGTAGGGGAATAAATGAAATGTACCAAAAGTAGTTGTAGGGTCACTTCCAGTTTGAATTTTGTATAATTTTGATTGATCTTCGGTGCCTTTCAAAGATTCTTTCATGATTGAAGATCAAGTGTTAATTGCATTCAGGACTTAGTGTTTTCCCTCCAAATTGTATCAAATTTTGAAATGCCTAATTGATGGAAAACTCTAACCATGGTTACCCTTAGCTTGTTGCATCCTAACTTGTGTGGGATTTCAAGGTAACCATGGGTATATATGTTGTTTTTGCTGATTTTCAAAGGGTTCCAGCTTAGAGTTCCTTTCTGGTTCCATGAAAGGTTCTATTCTGCAAATTTCCCCTTCTCTCTGCATATAGGGTGTTCTATTTCCATTGCTAGTTCAGAGAATACAATACATATTGTAACAGATTTGTCTTATGTGTGAGGATTTAATATATTTTTACTATTACCAAACAATCTCCATTTGAATTCTGAGTCCATTAGTCATGCATTAAGGGTGTTTGATTTGTCTACTTGTATTGCCTATGTGTTTGCAAGTGGAGTTGTCTTCACAGAGATAACTGGTTCAGGGTTAGTGTTTATGTATGTATGAGCTAAGGTGTTAAAGATATTTCATGCTTATCTTCTAGTGGATGTTGATTAATGTATTGTCTATTTATAGGTCTCTTCTAAGGGGAGGGTTAAAATTCTTTGAGTGGATAATAACATACTTAAATACACAGGTGGGTGCTAAGTTGAGGTTTGGTCATGGTGTGTGATTGATGTCAAGCATCAACACATTGGGTATATTATTTTCTTGTTTCATAGATGTCCCTTACAATATTGTATTTGACTCTGTGGCCCACTGGATAAGGCACTGGTCTATCAAAGACTTAGGGCATCTCAGTGGTCCTTTCAATCTTTTTAAAATCATTTCCTTTCTGTTCCATCTTTTCCCTTTCTTGTTGATAGGTTAGGTCTTTGGTTTTCATACTCACTCTATGCAAGTTGGGCTATTGCATGAGATATTGATTTCATTTGAGGTGTAGGACACCTATAAGGGTTTGAAAATCATTCCACAGTCAGTGACCTACAGGCCTGTAGTGTGACACAAGTTGTATGAGTGTGCACATGAGGTACACCCACCTGAGTGATGTGGAGCTCAAAGTGTAGAAGGTTTGATCCTTGTCAGTTGGCTCTTTTTCCTGTCAGATTTGGAGTGTTGAGTGAATGTGACACTAGCCCTATCAATCCTGATGCCAAGCTGACCTTTGGGGAAAAAGAACACCAACACATGACATTAAGGATCGAGTGGACAAGACTTCATTGGAATCAATCTAACATACATGATGATATAGGCATTGAGACTCAAATCTCTATGATTTTTTATCAGCTTGAACAATCTTCAACTTGACTTGCCCAGTAGACATTGTTAATCCAACTTCATCCTATCTGATCCCATTGTCGAGTTCCCAGTAGATCAGATCTAACTAAGAATGACAACATGTTAGTGACAACTCAAAAAAACTCACATCAACATTTTTGTACCCAATCTGGTATTTTTTCAAGAAAAATTTACATTTTCGTAGCATTTTCATGAAATTAAATTTGACACATCTAGACATCATCAAGCCTTCCTTGATTTTTGTTTTGACAGTCATTTGACCATCAACTTTCTACCAGTATTTGCACAATCATTTTCATATGTTAAATTTGACATCCATTTAACGATCAAAATTGGGCATTTTTCTTTTTCTAATATGGTCATTTGACCATCAAATTTTGGCTCAAGATTATGTTGACATCATCAAGTTTTGCAAATTTGGACCCCTCACCATATGTAGTTTTGATTTGGCAATCCAATTCTTTGAGAGGCCATAACTTGGTCATCTGAGCTCCTTTTTTAGTGCAATTGTTTTATTTTCGCTAGAATCTCTTAAACTTTTTAGTGGTGTAGCTATTTTCTAGTTTTTGTGGAAAGAGTTTTCAAAAATTATAGTTTTTGGTGACTGTAGTTGTCCAATCTTTGATTTTCCAACTTCAGAGACTTTGATTGGGCTCATATAGACACATTTTCATGTGCAACTTTTTTTAAAGTATGTGATTTTTCATCTACTTTTCAAATTTGGTATCAGATTGGATCCATTGTGAGTGGACATCACTTTCAGTATTTGGTCTATTTTGGTCTATTTTGGCACTAGTAATTGATTAGATCCTTGAGAGATCTTGTGCCTTACTTTGTTTAGTCTGTTATAGCTTCATATTTTTTGTTGTAATCATCAAAATCAGAATTCCACTTTGGTCCATTTTGGCAAGTGGTAATTGTGCACGCACTAAATATAAAGTGCCAAAATCATCTATTTTGGGGGGGTTCTTTGATTGAGTGAATTTGGGGGGGTTTTTTGAGTGGTTATGCTCCTCTTTTGTGTTCTTTCATTTTGTATCATGGGTTTTTTAATTGACTTGGAGAAAGGGAACTATATGCAATTGAGTGATCTCGTTCTCGATCATCTTAGTGAGCATAATCTATTTCCATAGTTATATATGGAATAAATCCCTCGTCCTGATAATCCTTTCAACTGGGACTCTTGGAGTAAATTTATTGAAGTTATTTATTTCAATATGGATAAAGATGTTATGGATTCCATTTATGGTCAGAAGAGGAATACAATTCATGATCTTTGGATCATTCTTTAGGAAATGTATGGAGATCCACATGCTCCATTCCCTCAAGATCCAGAACCTCTAGTTACAGCTCCTACTTCGCCTAGTGAGATCATTTCAACAATTTCTTCTGATGATTATTGCATTCCTATAGCCATGGGTTCTTTTGATTCAGTGCACCAAGATATTCCTTGTCTTCCAATTATAGTTCCTTGGGATAAATTCTTGGCAGACATTGCAGGTTTGTTTGTGGAGTCCTACATTGAGGATTTGGGAGACATCATTGATGACATTCATCTTCTCTTTGTTGAGTATGATCCTTCTTCAATTGTTGTGAAGGGGCACTCTAACCCTCATCTTCATTCTCCACATGATCATTCTTTCAATGTTGACATGATTTTGGATCCTTCAATATAGTAGTTGGAGGAGGTCTCTTTATCTTCAAAGAATACATTTGAGTCTTTGGAGATTGGAATTCATGACTCTCAAACTTCACTTGAGATGACACATTATACGGTTCAGGTTGATCATACTTATGTGTTGGAGATTCCTATTTAATTTCCAAAGCCTTCATACATTTTGATGATTATTCCTATATATTGGGGAGGATTCATTGATACACCTATGGCATTATTTCTTCCTAAGGAGAGGAACATCTTTCAATTTTCTTGGATCAATTTCTACATTGATCCAAGAGTATCTAGCATTGGTGTACCTTCTACATTGAGTGGGGATTCTTTTCTTCTCTTCCTACTTAACATTTTGAGGAGGCATCCTTGTTTTTGGGGTTTGCTAATAAAAAGTTACCATTGGTTCCTTATTTGTCACCTTCTTCTATTGGGATTGATCATGATTGGTTCATGGCATATTCATCAATGAAGGGCATGGAAGCATATGATCATACTTCAGAGACTTCATACTTCATTTGGACTCCACTTCCTTCTTCCTATCCACAATGGGAATCCTTCTTGCATTTGTTCTTAGTGTATCTTCCTAAAGGGAAAAACATTTTTTTTAGGCATTGGACTATGTTTTTTCTTCAAGCACTCACCATCCTTGGAGGAGATCATTCATTATGGGGGGGATATAATTTATCATTGTTTCCTTCCTATGGATGGATACTTGATTGTATATACATGATGAATGTCATAATGGAGGGGACTTGATTACTTCATCCATCCATGCATCTTGTTTGTTTTTTCATCTCTCATTTTGGGGGAGAGTTTTTCCCATGAGGTTTTCCCTCTTACTCCTCTTTATGAGATATTGCATTGTTTTCTTATATTGTACATGGGTACCTAACATGGCCTAGCAGTCGAGACCCATCATGCATTATCATCTAGCTTTGTGAGTTTAAGTGTATTCCCCCAAGTTGCACTTAACGGGGGGTGTTGGTGTAATTAAATATTCTTAATTACACTTTACTTAAGTTTAATTATGAAAATGCATTACATAGTAGTTTACATTGTAGACACCTAGGATTTTGTATTTCAGTTTAGCACATGGTGTAGGAGAATTCCTCTTTAGGTGGAGTTAGTTGTTATCTCATTCCACTTTATGTGTGAGATCCACCTTTAGTTCTCTTATCACACTATCATCTTCTCATTATTTCACCTATTGCACATACTTTGGTGTACAATGGAGGATGATCCACCTTTGGTTGGCATATGATTACACCTAGTGTGATTGATAGGTTATCACTACCATATCTCCTAGTTATCATGCATTGCCTATATATTTAGGCACATCTACTTTTTATTTATCAATTGGGCATCATCAATTGGACATTGATTTTGTATCCATTATTATTTGATCAATATTGAATCGATAATTTGATCATATCATTTTTTTATCTCTCTTATGCTATTAATTGAGCTTCTAGATCTTGGAATTTCATTCTTTTCCTTCATCAAATTCTTACATGGTATCAAAGCGATATCAAAATTATTACACCTACAATAATAATGTCTTTAATAAACCTCAAATGTGAAGTAAAGAATTTTGAATCACAATGACATACTCTCCAATGAATTTTGGCTTGTCTTAAAGCCTTCATGAAAGGTAGATGGTGCTAGGAAGGGAGCTCATGTATGTCTTAACTCATGGAGGAGACTTTGAACTTGATCATGGTTGTTATCTTCAATACTTGAACATCCTTCTTTTTTGGCTTAGAAATAGCTAGACTAATTTCTCAAGAGATAATAAATAGTGAATGTCTCATATGTAAATGAGGAGGGAGAGGATTCCATTTATGGAAAACCTCAAAGCAGATTGACATGGATAATAGTTTCCCTCTCACCAAAACCAAACTATCAACATATTAAAAAATGGGTCCATGTTGCCTACTGTATCGACTTAAAATGGAATCACTTCCATGTTAAGAGCATTTAGCCCTCTGAGTAAGTGGTTTAGCGTCATGATTGGCATCTTTGCATTCTCCCTTGTCTTCCACTTCTTCTCTGCACTTGATTTCTTCATTCTAGGTGAAATTAGGGTTAAGGTCTTAAGGACTTTCCTAATTTTCTCTCTTCCATGGCTCCATTTTCTAGGTAGGATTTAGAAATGAGACCTCCTATTCCTTTATCATATCATTCCAAGGATTTTCTATCTGTTCTTGACACTGGGTCCTATTCAGACAGCAATTTCCAAGTTTATGGCATCTCTAGGATCTCTGTTGTAGAATCTGGCAAAGTTAGGGTCTGAGGTCAAAGTTGACCTCAACCCTGACTAGGTTAGGGTCAACCTTAACCTTGACCTCTTCCCACTATGATTTCAAATTCTCATTTTCCAGTAATTTAGCTTTCAGGATTATTAATTTCCCACCTACGGGTCAGCTGTTTCGGGCTCCGAAATGGTAAATCCTTTAATTATATTTAATCTAGGTATATTTTCTAAAGGTGAGGACCTAATTGGGATTTAATTCTCCAAGGTGGCTCATCTAGAGGAGTGTTCCCTAGATCACTATAAAAGGAGGCCTTCCTCTCTCATTTTCATATCTCACCCAAGCAATCAAGCAATCTCTCAATCAAGTGTTCATGCTCAAGTTCTCAAGTTCTCAAGGTGTTCAAGTGTAAGAATTCATTCAAGTATTCAAGTCTTCTTCTCCATTCAAATTCTCCATTGAAGATCAAGGATTCAAGCATTCAAGCTATTGAAGGGATTTGGTTCAAGCATTCAAGATCTATTATTCAAACCCTAGATCTAGCCACCATGGTGGTGTGATCTTCCTTCAAGATCCTTTGTTCATCTTCAAGATCCATATCATTGTTTCTTCAAGGTGGATTTCAAGTATACAATCATGGAGGTTTGATGATGTTATGTTCAAGCTTTCATATCAATATATTTGATTACATTCCAAATACATTAGCATATCTATTGAATTGCATAGCTTCATTTAGATTCATTTCTACTACTTGCTAGCATTCTCCTATTTCAATTTCAATATTAAGGTTGATTCCAAACTGGGGTTTGACCAAGGAAAACCCCCCAAACAAACAAACAAAACCATTTTTCTTGTAGGTACAGGTGTGAAATCTTGAATCTGAGAGCGAATTTAGATACCCTTTTCGACAATCTTTCAGGATCTGCGAATAGAATCAGAATTGGACTTCAAATAAATAATGTGGTCTTTGACCTTTTAAAAGGTCAAAGTTGACCTGTGTGAATTTGGAGAAAATATTTCTTGGTTTTGTTCGCCTCAACATTTCCAGTCCAAAATAGGTGACAGAATCTTTAGAAAGTTCATACAGAAGCCAAAATTCAGCATTTTCCAGATCTTCCCTAATTCAAGGTTATTATTTGTACTTCAATTATTTTAGATTTCAAGCTTAATCCAACTATAGGGAAATATAGGGTTTCTTTCTCTCTTCATATTCTTCATAGATTGATTCGATTGTGTATTAACCTTTTGGTTGATCAAATTGGATCTCTCCTTTGGGAATTTGGATTTAGGAGTGAATCTCACATTTTCCCCACACACATACACAAATAGAGGTGATTCCAAATTACCTTTATTCATTTTGGTGAACCTGACTAGCTTACTCTCTTTCTTTTTGGTGTTAGATTTACATTTTGCTCTTGCATCTATACTTCAAAAATACAAAAAAATCTATATATTTGATAAAATACAAAAACATATTTCTTGCATTTTTCTTTATCATGAAGATTGTTAAGATGTTTTGGTGCATAATCATGTTTGTTATTACTCTTCTTCTAGCATCTCTTTATAATGCATATGATGTTTATGAGGGTATTATTCATTTCATAACATTGATGACCCTTCACTTTTCTCTTGCTTATGCTTTTGTGAAGTTGACTGATACTAGTCTACCTACATTTAAAACTTTTCTTAGGGATTTATGTGGTAGCCTTATTCATCTTTTGGATTATGTGAAGAATTTGGTAGATGATACACCATCTCCTAATCTTCCTAATCTTTATCCTACTCCTATTAATCCTACTCTTCATCCTAATCTTCCTAATCTGATACCTGATTCTCCATATGTTAATCCTCGCTCTTCCCATACTTATGATGGGATTCAAGCTATAGTGCAGGATGCGGATGTGGAAGATTTCTTTGATTTACCTCCTCCTCTTGTTCAGGATGATATTCAAGGAAAGGATCAAGAAACTTCTTCCAAACCTACTATCCCACCTTATACGACCTTTACTTATGAACATGATAAACAATCACCTCATGTAGAAGTTTTGCATGATATTTACACTACTAGATATAATATGGTGACTAAACAAGGCTATAACGGTTTAGGGTTAGGATTTAATGAGCATGGTATTAAGTTTCCCATTAACATACCTCCTAAACTGGATATGAGTGGTGTTGGAACTTCTAAATCTCAAGTCAAGTAAAGTGGTGTGGATCTTCATCCTCCCCTTAACGCTCATCTCTCTACACCTCTAATGGATAATCCTAACACTCGTCAAGAAATTGCTAAAATAGTATATGTGGAGCTAATGAATTCTAAGAAGGAAAGATTTAAACCTATACCTATTGATGCTTTGTATAAATTTAAATGTCCTTTCCACTATCGTAATACTCATTTGCTTGCCGATTGTAACAACTTCAAATTATATGTTAGGGATAGGGCTACACGCAATATTATACCTTTTTCTCATGCAATCTTACAACTTCTTCATAATTTTGATATAGGGGACTCCCCTCCATTAGAGCTAGAGTAAGTGCTCCTATCCTCTTGTCTCATGACGGGGGAACAAGAGGCATCATTTTATCCAGTCTTTTAGGATCCATTAATTCTTTTTATTAAGATTTAATTGGTATTCTTTATGTTTCCTTCTTCCATAATCTTGCATGATGTTTTTATCCATTCCTAGGAATTATATTTTCTTCTTAGGAAATCTTTGCTAGGACATGTGTTTGGTAAAAATATCCCTTGTCTTTCATCCCCCGGGGGGGCAAGGTTCTTCCTTTTTTATCTTTGTCTAGGGGAACTTCTTTCCTTACCTTAGTAGTATTTGCTTATGTTACAATATTATTTCATCATCGTGACAAAGGTGTTGATTATGGATAACCTTTTTATATGAGGAGTTGTTGTCCTAGGTCATCACTTCTTCTCTATGTTGCAAATTATGTTTAATATAAACTTTTATTCTTGGTTGGTGTTAAATTTGTTTACCTTCATTTGAAAGATTCCTCTTGCTCTTCTTCACAGGGGGCTTGACGATTGAATCTTTGTTCCCGCCTTTTGAAAAATGATATCTTATCTAAAAAGCACTCCTCTTTGGTGGGGGTCTTCGCAATAAGATCTTTTTCATTGAGGATCCTTTTCCATAAGTGACATATCCTTTTCATGATTATCTATACTCTTGGATGTAGGGGCCAATATCTCTCACTAAGGATATGCTATACATTATTGTAAATAGGATATCTCCTTGCTTTGTGAAGTAGGTATCCTCTTCCATCTTTGTTCCTACACTTGGGGGACAAGGATGCCTTATCCTTCTTTTCTATCTTAAAACATTCATGAATGGAGTCACAAATACGGGTTGTGAGTTTGGTAGAAGTACTTTAGCCTTGGAGGCTTGGTATGATTTTCTATCTTATTCAAATCTATGCATTGTTATTTCATCCGGTATTCTCTTCTTTTCTAGGGATTCACCTCTTTCCTTGGTTAAGCAGTATTTATCTACTATGTGATCTCCAATCATACATGAAAATTATGGTTTGCATTTTGAGGATCTATGTCCTTTATACAAACCTTATTTATTGTTTGACATTGGGTTTCCATGGTTGATACATCTCTCACCTTGGAAACTGAACAGTGTGCTATCCCTCATTAAGGGTTACTTTCTTTTCACTTCTTGCATGATATCTCTTTACATTCGTCCCTTTCGTGGCCTCATAGGAGTTGTGACCTTCTTGGCTTGGACTGGGTGTTGTCTAAGGATATTGTTTTGATGCTGAAGAAGGCTTTATCCTTGTTCTTTTTCTTTCTTTAACATGACAAAATAGTATGTTTTTTCCATATTAAAGAGGGGGCATATATAGGGCCTCCCTTGTACTATAGTTTTTTATTTTTATATGCTAAATCTTGGAAGGTAACGCACATAAGTTGCTAAATCCTGAAAAGACAAGCACCTATATGCTAAATCTTCTGAAGGTAACGTACATAAGTTGCTAAATCTTGAGGAGACACACATTTCATATTCATAGTGATACAAGAAGGTGGATCTATGGGTATTCTAGAAGCCGTCAGAAGATGTATTACAATTGCAAGCATAGTTTATGGGTGAACCTATTGGGCTCTCCCTCCAGGGTGATTCATGGTAAGGTAGGCATCTTGTCGGGCGAGGTAATCACTTGCTCTTTTCTCTCTTTTCACTTTCATGCTAGTAGGACTAGATCATGAAGCTATGTTGTCTATAGTGTTGCTCTTGTCTTTCTTATGTAATCATTTATGCTTTTATGATAGCTTTCTAAATATGATATTGGTATGAGAAATATTTCTTAGCAAGGTTTCTTATGCTAATTGATTTGGGTTGTTTAGTACTAACCCTTGTTCTTTTGTATACTCTCATGTATGTATGTTGAGTTAGAATCCTTGGTCTAGGGTCTTGTGTCTTTAGCTAAGTGTTATTTTATCTCATTTTGAATCCACTGGGATCTCTTCTCTCTTTTCCTTTACCAAGAGTTTGCATCGAGTCCATACTCTTGCTAAAGTGGGGGCTTAATGTATCATCTTAAAATGGAAGCACTTCCATGTTAAGAGCATTTAGCCCTCTGAGTAAGTGGTTTAGGGTCATGATTGGCATCTTTGCATTCTTCCTTGTCTTCCACTTCTTCTCTGCACTTGATTTCTTCATTCTAGGTGAAATTAGGGTTAAGGTCTTAAGGACTTTCCTGATTTTCTCTCTTCCATGGCTCCATTTTCTAGGTAGGATTCAGAAATGAGACCTCCTATTCCTTTATCATATCATTCCGAGGATTTTCTATCTGTTCCTGACACTGGGTCCTGTTCAGACAACAATTTCCAAGTTTATGGCATCTCTAGGATCTCTGTTGCAGAATATGGAAAAGTTAGGGTCTGAGGTCAAAGTCAACCTTGACCTTGACTAGGTCAGGGTCGACCTCAACCTTGACCTCTTCCCACTGGGATTTCAAATTCTCCTCTACCGATAATTTAGCTTTCGGGATTATTAATTTCCTGCCTCTGGGTCAGCTGTTTTGGGCTCCGAAATGGTAAATCCTTTAATTATATTTAATCTAGGTATATTTTCTAAAGGTGAGGACCTAATTGGGATTTAATTCTCCAAGGTGACCTATCTAGAGGAGTGTGCCCTAGATCACTATAAAAGGAGGCCTTCCTCTCTCATTTTCATATCTCATCCAAGCAATCAAGCAATCTCTCAATCAAGTGTTCATGCTCAAGTTCTCAAGTTCTCAAGGTGTTCAAGTGCAAGCATTCATTCAAGTATTCAAGTCTTCTTCTCCATTCAAATTCTCCATTGAAGATCAAGGATTCAAGCATTCAAGCTATTGAAGGGATTTGGTTCAAGCATTCAAGATCTATTATTCAAACCCTAGATCTAGCCACCATGGTGGTGTGATCTTCCTTCAAGATCTTTTGTTCATCTTCAAGATCCATATCATTGTTTCTTCAAGGTGGATTTCAAGTCTACAATCATGGAGGTTTGATGATGTTATGTTCAAGCTTTCATATCAATATATTTGATTACATTCCAAATACATTAGCATATCTATTGAATTGCATAGCTTCATTTAGATTCATTTCTACTACTTGCTAGCATTCTCCTATTTCAATTTCAATATTCAGGTTGATTCCAAACCGGGGTTTGACCAAGGTAAACCCCCCAAACAAACAAACAAAACCATTTTTCTTACAGTTATAGGTATGAAATCTTAGATCTGAGAGTGAATTTGGATACCCTTTTCGGTAATCTTTCAGGATTTGTGAACAGAATCGAAATCGGACTTCAAATAAATAATGTGGTCTTTGACCTTTTAAAAGGTCAAAGTCAACCTGTGTGAATTTGGAGAAAAGATTTCTAGGTTTTTTCCACCTCGACATTTCCAGTCCAGAATAGGTGATGGAATCTTCAGAAAGTTCATACAGAAGCCAAAATTTAGCATTTTCCAGATCTTCCCTAATTCAAGGTTAGTATTTGTACTTCAATTATTTCAAATTTCAAGCTTAATCCAACTATAGGGAAATATAGGGTTTCTCTCTCTCTTTCATATTCTTCATAGATTGATTCGATTGTCTATTAACCTTTTGGTTGATCAAATTGGATCTATCCTTTGGGAATTTGGATTTAGGAGTGAATCTCACATTTTCCCCACACACATACACAAATAGAGGTGATTCCAAATTACCTTTATTCACCTACATACTACTACATAGCACCATAGTCCATTTGGATTAGGGTGTTGGGATCCCTAGTCTAGTCTTAGAGGGTTGGAATAGAGGTAGGGGGAAAAAAGGCATTATGCTAGCAATGTCAAGCCCTACAATGAGAAAGAATAGTCAAATCAAGGGGTATAGTGTTTGCCAATTTTTTTGTAACTTCAAAGTCTATGAAAATTTTGTATTTATCTTAGAAAACTAGGTCTTTTTTCTTCTTAGGGTTTCACAAAATTGTTGTGCTTATGTCTAAAAACCCTATCCTTGATCTATTTTCATGTTACTTTTTCATGGCACTTAAGTCCTTTTCTAGCACATGGTTTTATTTCCTTTTGTTCGTTGGGTCTCGTAATGTTTAAGTGTTAATGATTTTCATCTAGCGATCAAGTGACTAAGGAATGTTATATGGTATTTTTTGAATCTCTAAGTTCTTAGTAGTTAGTTTTAAACATTCAGTGACCTAGCAAATGTGTTTTCTCCAATTCTCATGATTCATGGCAGTCTTCTTCAAACATCTAGTGACTTGGCGTGGACCATTGATGTAGATCTTGATCAATGGTGGTCTTTATATCTCATGATTGACTGAGCAATTAGTGATGCATTCAGTGATTTAGCAAATACGGTTACCTCCTAATCTCTTAATTTCAGCAGTTAGTGGCCTGGTATTTAGTGACCTAGAGAATAAAGCTTTCTCTAGATCTTAGAATTTGATAGTTAAGTCCCTAAACATTCAGCAATCCAGCAACAAGGCTCTTAATGAAGCAAGATTACTGTTGTCGCTTATTCTCATAATGAAACGGTCAAGTTTTAAAAGTTTTGGCGATTTAGCAAAGACTGTAGATGGTGAATGGGATCAATGGTTGGCACTTGATCTCATGATCTATCTAAGGTTAAGTAAAAGATCTAGCAACTTGGAGAATAAAGGTTATCTCATGTTCTCTGAATATAACCAAGGTTAAAGGAAATGTCTTGAGATTGCATGAATACCTTTGTTGCTAGGTCTCATGATGAAATGTGAGTTAAGAAAAGTGTCTAGAGAATAGGAGATCCATTCAGTCTATGTTTCTCCCAATGCAGCTATGGTTAGTGAAATGATCTAAAGAATATGAGACTAAGTCTTAGTCACTCATTCTCTAAATAGAACCCAAGGTTAGGAAAACTTTATGAGATTGGGAGATTCACTTCATTCACTAAATCTCCATATAAAAGGTGAGTTAAAGGAAAGGTTACAAGATCACACGAATGCCTTGGTTGCTAAATCTCTTGATGAAACCCCAGTTAAGACATAGGCTCAGCAATTCAGTGAATGCTTCAGTCTTTGAATCTCATGATTAGATATGGGTTGATTAAAGTATTATGAGATTATGAGAATGTCCTCAGTCACTAAATTGCCAAATAAGATAAGGTTAAGTTCACTAGGTCATAAAGAAAAAAGTAACTCTGATGTGGAAGGTGTAGTATGACAGGTTGGAAAAAGCAATAAATTGGCCAATCCCAGTGCGAGTAAGGGTTTTTATCCATTTTCAAGGTTTTTTATCAACGGAACAATAATCATGGGTTGTCACCTTTTCTAAGAATTGAATGTGGCCTATCAACTTCATACCTTACGGGTAGCCTAGTTTTGAACTTGGTTTCACATAGAAGTAAATGCTAAGGTGACTGAGAAGAAGATTTGCACATATTTTGATCATTCTCATGCATTCATTTCTAAAGAATATATAGACAAGATGCTCTCATTCTTACACTTATTAGTTTTTAGAGAGTGAATTTGTGAAGCCAAGTTGTTGCATAGTATCAGTTTCAAAGGGATAGTTTGTAGCAAAGATTATTATCAGAATAGGAAACATGAGTCAACTAGAGGCCAATCATGCATCATCTAGTGAAGGAGTACATGAGCAAGGTGGTGACCAAAAAGGAAAGCCAAATTATTCTAAGGAATTCATCTAATTTCTCCCAGGATCAACACAGAACAAGAAGGTTAGTGATGAAACCTTCATCGATTCCATGGCTAATTGTAGAGAACCTCTTACTCCAAGTGTCTCAGGTTACCATATTTTCAATTACTTCTAAAGTAATAGAGATAAGCCCATTCCAGTGTGTAATGCCTGGAAGATAGGATTAGGGAAATTGGTGGTACCTGATGTTTTCCTAGATGTAGATTTATTGGTTGAATTGGCAAGAAACTATGATCCAGTCTCCAAGTCAATTCAGAGAAGTGACAAGTCGTCCCTAGTTACCCTAGATAGTGGATCATTTATGAAAGCCTTCAACCTATAAACTTCCTCCTCAACAAAAATTGACCTGGAGAAGGAAAAGGAAAATTATAACAAGCAGATACATCTTTTAAAATCCCAAATAGCCCATCATATGCCAAGAACTGGCAAATACATAGCCCCACTCCCTGCCCATATGAAAGCCCCATATGAATTTTAGTGCCTAAATTTCTACATGAAATACCTTTCTTATGGGTTGTATCAAGTCTTAGGAATAGATGGAGATAAAGAAAGAATGTCAACAAACTTATTGATGATCATTCTAGACATGCAAAGTCATCATGCCAACACTGATTATGACTGCATTCAGTATGTGATTGACAGGATGCATGAGGGCCTGATTTCGATCATGGACAATAAAAATCCAACAAAGTTCATGCATTAATCCTTGTTAATTCTTTTAATTATGTTTTTAAATGTTGACCATATGGATGTAAACATGTTGAGGCTCAGGAAAGTGAACAAAGGAGAACCAAACCCAGTACAATTTTGGTTAAGGGTTTGGAATTCTACATCAAATGAATGTGAATTCAATGGTTTCCAAAATTGGATGGTGTACCCTCTTTTGAACATGATGGGAAAAAATGTCACAAGGCTCCCAGTGAACATTCTAAGGCTTTTGAGGCCTAGAGAGTATGCAGATAAGTGGCCAGTAGATCATAGCTGAGGAGATGTCTACCTAGGTGAGAATTTCACTATAATCAAGGTTTATGGGTGTCCTCAAGCCCCTCATGTTCTTCCCAAGTATGTTCCACCAAGGATTTCTCAGTTGGAGTTTATCTGGTAGTTGATCTGGATAGATAAGGATATCTTGGCTCCACATAGAAAGGGGACCATTACTCCTAGAGTGTTTAAGGTAACAAATTATACAATTGGGAAGAGAGCCCTACCTCAGTTGTCTCAATGGCTAAATCAATTCATGATCACTATTGGACCATATAGATATGTAGACCCTGAGGACTTCATCAAGAATGCAAGGAAGATTATCATCCCAAGCATTAGAGTCATTAAGGAGCATGGGGGCTGTGATTTGGAGGATACCATTAGGAATATCCTAGATGAGGAAGAAACTGAAAGAAGATTTGGCAAAATCTGAGATTTGATGGATTTAGAGGCACAATTGAAAAGGGTCGAGATCCCCTTTAGTGGTTTCTTCCCTGACCTGCCTTATATTGCAAGGATTGGAAAGATGATCCAAAATTATGATATCTTGTACTATCAATTGGATTCTCAGTCAAATGCCAAGGTGCAAGCTAAGAAAGGATACTCATCTTTTGAGTATGAGACTGGTAGTTAGAGTTCCTATGAGGAGGATAGCCCACCTCAGAATGTGGAGGAGAAAATTCAAGAATAGGGGAGTGATGCACTAGAGGTAGGGGATACAGATGAATCCCCTTAAAAGAAATAGAGGATTAAGGAAGGAGAGTCCTCAAAGGCTCAAGATGCAAGGAAAAAGATGGACATGGCTTCTGCCTTAGTACCAAGTGATATGTCTTATCATCACCTTATGAGAAATAAGATAATAGAAGGAAAGAAAGTACGCACACAAGAGGAGGTTGAGTTGCCCCTGTTGTTGTGCCAAGATGAAAGAGAACTACTTCAAGAAGAGCTCATGAAAGATGATGAATTCATTAAGAGTGATGAATTTAAAAACTTATTGATTTGGAGAAAGCAACAGGAGCTTGCTAACTAGGGAACTGAGGGTGCAGAGCCAAGAAATGAAGCCCTTCAAGCCTTAGCCACATATGACCCAACATTAGAGAAGATAACAGTTGAAGAGGCTAGGCAATTGTTCAGGTCAAGCGGGATGCTCTTAGTTTTGGGATGGGATTTAACCTCAGCCTTTATAATTGATCAAATAAGGAGACATCCACAGGGTGGCTTGTCATATGAAGCTCAAATTGGAGACATGATCAAAGGATGTGGTTATGACCCTAGATCCCAGACATTGGCAATGTGGTCTCTATCTCTAAGGACACAAAAACCCTCTCTTGTCAGCTTTAAAGATAAAATGGAGGGAGACAAGATTATCTAGACTGTTCAGAACACCAGTGATCTTGAAGTCTCAAAAGAAGTCTCATTTTTCCCACTTGAATGAGGCAAAGAATGCACAACTCTTTGACAGGTATGGGAGATTGTTTGAGGATTCCATCACATTGGCCAAGGATAGGGAAGCAAATCTCATGAAAATAAATATGTTAGAAGATGAGCTAGCGTCAATAAAAAACAAGCTTAAGGAAGCATCAAAGGTTGTCCCTCCTCCTATCATAGAGGCTAAGGTTGTAGAGGTCCAAGTGATAGAGGTACCTGATGTGGAAATGGGGGAATTGGATAAATACAAGATGAAAGTAGCCCTGGGTGCCCTGACAGAGATCTTGCAACATAGGTTTGAAATAATTAAAGGAAAGATGGACCTAGTCCATAGTTCATTTGTTATGTTGCAAAAGATAAATGGGAATGTTAATGATGCTATGGCTACTTTGGAGCCATTATTTAGTGTGTGGTATGGTAGAAGTGAACTTTTTGAAAAGCTTGAAATGTTGCAGCCACATAGGACTGACATCCCAGAGTTTGTTGGAGAGGTGGGAGAAAAAATAGAACTCATCGGTGCATCTTGGGCATTCTTCAAAGGAAAAGCTAGCCCAGTCAGGGCTAACTTAGAAATGTTTGGACCTATTTTTAGTAATTACTTGCCTCCTACTCATAAGGGTGATGGTGATATCGTAGGGGTGGAGGAGTGGAAATTAGGAATGGACCAACTGCTAACAAACCAAGATGCTTTCCTTAACAGTGATGGTACTTTGGACATCAACAAATTCAATAACATCCTTGATGATGTTTTTAAGGTGGAGAATGATTGTTCCAAATTTTTTGCAGAGGAAAAATCTATAACAGACTCCAGATGGGATAGGCAGATGAAGATAATGCAAAACTTGAAGGAGTACACTTGGCCTACCGAGGAAGCAATTGCTACATGGGACAAGAGCACAAATCCCAAGAAGAAAAAGCTTGCACCTATTGATTTGGAAATAATGGAGGAGGAATAAGCAACGTCTGGCACCTAATCATTGAGCACAAGGAGAATAGTCATCATGAAGAGGACAGTGTAAGTTAACCGATTGAGGCGGTCACTTTCCATGCAACAACCTATGAGACTATTTTAAACATTTGCAGACAAAGGTGCCACCTATTGAAGATATCAAATGATTTGGAAAATATTCCTCCAGTCTCTTTTAAGTTTGTGTAATCATTTGTAATGGTTTTTTTCTTTAGTGCCTTTCCTTTCCTAGCCATCTGAAGCTTATTGCATCCTGATTCTTCCAGGATTCCAAGATGGCTAGTGAATGCTATAAGTAGTCTGATGTAATTTTTTGTAAAGGATGTTGAAATTAGTAATTGAATAGACTATAATTTTTTCTCTCCAATTTTTATTCAGGCATTCTTCCATTATCAATGTACTGATACAGAAAATATCAATGAGAATATATTAGAATTCCTTCTCAAATTTGTGTTTGTCTTCCTGTTTTAAGACTTAAGTTCTTGTATGTTAATATTGCAAATAAAAATTTGATGTATGTCTTACAAAGTAGGTTGTGAATATATCTTTTAGTTAGGAAGGGGTAAATTTTTTAAAATAATTTCAAAGTGTTTTTAGTTTTTACACGAATTGGATGTCTAAATGTGAGAATGAGAGGGACAATTTGTAATGCATTTATATTATGAATTCTAGGAGTGTTTGAATGGTTTCTCTATTGATGTATGTTGTTGATGATTCTGTGCCCTAGAATAAGACATTGGTATGTTCTTTAGAAGCATCTCTTCAACATCAAACAATCTATAATTGATAAAATCTTTAAATCAAAATAAGTAATACCCATGTTAAATGATATAAGCAAGTTTTCTAATTCCTTTCAAGAAGTGAATCTATAGGTATACCTACCTAAGTATTCAAGGCTCAAATTATAGGAGGATCATTTCCTTGATCCTTGTTAATTGGTCACTTTCCTTGACAGATTTGGAGTCGGTTTCAAGAGTCAGTGACACTAGTTTGTCAATCATATTGTAAATTTGCAAGTGGAAAGAAAAGGAGCCAACACATAGAATCATGAGCACCAAAGTGAGGGCTAGATGAGCATGTAAATATATGAGGATACATTTTATGACACTACAATGTCAAAAATGAGCACATAGATTGAGAGAAAAAACATAGGGGGAATCTATGACAATAGATATCCTTTTTAGCAATTTCAAGAAGAATCTTCATTTTGTTTGTTTGTGCCTCTTGATCTCTCATTTAAAATCATTTGAAAACATAATGAATATAAAATCATCTGATGTCAAATATCATCTATGTTAAATATGTTTTAAATCATATCTTAATATTAACCTTTATTAGAGTAATTTAATGCTTTGGTGATTTGAGTATCACACATTGTGTTATTTTTAAGTATATTTATAGTAAATTTATCAACACTTTTCCATAGAAACATATTTTATTGAAATATTTATTTCTTCCTTTTTCATCTTAAAAAAGATTTAAAAGTTCATTTATTGCATATCAAACAAATAATTGGTTTCTTAATCTTAGAAGTCATCTCATTAGATTTATGTTGATTTAACATTTGTATGAAAATGTAAATTTAAATATGTTGTCCAAGATTCGGCCCCCATTTAAAATTTTCAATTTTTTATCATATGCCTATCGCTAACCTTATATTCATGATTTAACATGTCAAAATTTATGTTACGCTGCCTCATATTACATCTGAAGAGATAAGGACAAAATGCTACCAAAAAGAGTTGCGATTTCTAAAAGTCAGGAATCATAGTTGAGAGGTGTGATTTCTAACTATCGGGAATCGTAGCTAAGAGATGTGATTTCTGATTGTCAGGAATTGTAGCTGAGAGGTGCAATTTTGGAGTATCGAGAATTGTAGTTGAGAGGTGCAATTTCTGACTGTCAAGAATTGTAGCTGAGAGGTGCGATTCCAACTGTCGAGAATTGTAGCTAAGAGGTGCAATTTCCAAATTTTTGAAAAGAGGTACTCAGAGATGTTATTATTGATAAAGAAGTGCAAAGGCCACATGACATCTGTTGAAGATTCTTTTTAAGTTTTAGTTCCTTTTATGACATTTGTTTAAAGGCATTTATTTTCAAAATTTCTTTTTTCAACAGTCTTGTTTCAAGTAACCGCCTGGGGTAGGCGAAGACACTATATATTTTTGTTATTGAACTCACTCAAGGGAGGGATCAGCAATTTTGGGTCATATTTTCCCCCTTTTGCTATGACAATCGAGTATGACTCAAAAATTGAACTATGGTTGTTGTTCATTATTAAATTTGTGATTTTGTTGTTGAATAAATGAATTAATGGTGAATGGGAACAATTAGTTGCATATTTTTTGGAACTGTGTTTTTTGAAAATTTGTGATTATAAGATGATTTGAGAGTCATTATTGGTTACCTTTTATCATATTCACACTGTTTGAGAGATATATTTTCATTCAGTAGATGTGTTGTATGTATGGTTTCATGGTTGTGGGATTGTATATGCAAAGTGTGGATTAAAATTTGTTGATGTGTTTCATTTTCATGGTCATGGGTAGTAGCACAATATTTGTTCATATAAGTCTGTTAATATTCCTTCATGGGTATATCATGGTGATGAATATCTATTAGAAGCCTCTCCTACTCTTTGCTTAAGCGTATAACTCATTATATTTTGAAAATACAAAAAATATATTCATTGAATATCTATTCCAAGGAGATGTACCTGTCAATTCAAAGATTGAGCTAATAGAAAGCTCTTTCAACTGTTGTTAATAGATGAGGTTTTATTGTGAGCTGGAGTTATATCAATAAAAGTCATATCTATTACTAACAAAATATCTACATACACCACAAAGAATATGGCTTAGATGATAGGCTAGGTCTTAAATGCAAAAATCTAACATAGGTGATAAACCAAGACAACCACTTAAACATATTCTCAATTATTCCTAATAAACTCGTCTAGAGAGGAATAAGAATGGTTCACAAAGGTATTGAGATGTGACTTTGAGATCATACATAATAAAGGCAAATAGAATGTTGTGTTTGATACTCTCTAAGAGGGATTAATCAATAGAATCAACATTATGTGGCATTTCCATATTAAACACAAATTGGATACATGGGGTACAAGAAGAGTGGGAGAAGGAAAAGGATACCTAAAGTAGCATCAAGAAACTCCATCAAGATTAAAGTTTTCCAAATAAAGTTGCATAGAAAGAAAAAAAAATTATGGTGCAAGGATAGGTAATACTTATGCAAAAAATTTGACCATTTAGGTAAGGTGCTAGGAAAATAACATGTGGGCACTCTCAAATCTTGGGAACTTCTGATAGAATCAAGCAAGAATTCTTTTGGTAGAGGCTCAACATGGATGTTCAAAATTTGTAGTGAAATACATAGAATTAACAAGGCTATTGTAAAGAGTTACATCACAAATTGAGTTACCATTGCTTGATGAGGAGGGTAGAATAGTTTTTGGATTATGAGGAAATTATTGGAACATCCACTAAAATGTTGTGGAAGAAGGAAATCACAACATGTTTGATCAAGTGGAAAAGGTCTTTAATCAAAGATACATCGAAAAAAAAATTGTGCAAAAACATCTACAATTGATCAACATTGAGTGTATTGGCAAGATTTAAGTAATTGGCTTGTGGCTACCTTAACTCTTGATTAAGTTGTATGATATCTAATATAGTCTTATATAAGTAGTTAAGTTGATTTGGGTGGCATCCAAGGCACACGTATAGTATATATAAACTAGGGTGGCTAATTTATTATCATATAGTAAATTGTGTTCATCTTGGAGACTTTTGAAAGCTTGCCACCTCAATATGGTTTTTTTTTGTGAAGTATTTACAACATATTTTCTATTATATTATCTCATGCAAGTTATTTCATAATTTGACTAAAAGTGATTCACCTTGATCTAATGCAAGGAAAACGTTCTCCTCAACAAAGCCCCTCAGTGGATCAATTCAATGACAAGGGAGTGAAATCAAAGACAATAGGTAAGCATGCAAAATACTTCTAAGATAAAAATGCAATACTCTAATGTAATAATATCCTACAAGATTCATTTTAGTCCTTCATGTTTCTCTAGATTCTACTTGATAACTCTTAAATGATTCAAATGGTTTATTAATATTCCTTAAAAATATACTATTGAAACATGTAATTAGAAGTATTTCATGGTTTAGTTGACTCATGGTAAGATAGAAACATCATCCCAGTTATATTAAATGTTTGCAGTTCAAATCTACATACTTTATACATTTATGAATTCATAATAAAATAACAATTAGATTAAATGTAAAAACCTAGCCACATGAGAAACTTTTTTTACAAATAAAATAAGCATATATATTTATGAGTACCAAAACTAATTTCAAGCTAATATGGAAGATTAAATATATACTACAATATAATCAAGTAAGAAAGTAATAAATTACGTGATCATTAATTTTAGATAATTGGCCAACTAGATAATCAAGGAAGTTCATGTTGATCATCCTAATTACTCAAGTTCCCTTCTACGTCTTCATGTGGTGCAACAATCCCAATTATTTGAATCCCTACCCTGTCCACCCCATCCATGTGGACCCAACAATCTATCTCGAGAATAAGCTGAAAAAGGCCTTAGGTTTATGCTTGATAGGTGACTAGCTTGACTAAAGCTCAATTACAAAGAGGTTGTGGTGCATCCTAAACTACACTATGGATCCATCCACATCACAATAGTATTGGGTACAAGATAAGTGTAGAATATGTAAGTGAAGGAACTCACTCCAATCCTACTTCAATGCATCCCAAAAGAAAAGATATGATAGTGCATTGCACACTACATCATGGGTCATATCCATTTCTTGATCTTTGCACCAACAAAGATGGTTGTAAGTATGGATTAATATGTTTTGGTCAACTAAGTAGAGGATTCAGTGTACCATATGCTACACTAGGGGTCTATCCTTTAATCCCAAGGCATATGAGCATAAGAGAGAATTTACAAGTAGTGAACACACCAACCTGGTGGATTCCAACTACCTTCACCTATAGGCCACCAATGATGAGTCTATCCACCTAGAAAGAATTAGATTCCAACATATATCATCTTGTGACCTTGATAGAATTAGTTAGCTTCTTTCCAACCTAGGTAGCACATGGCATTGGTCACCCACATGTTGGAGGTGACTACTAGTGTACCCTTTGATTCAATGGTTAGCTTTGGTTACCGCTATCCACACGATAAAGTAACTACCCCTGTAGTTGTTCTTGTATCATATGCATGGTCTCTTAGCAATTCTCCACCTCTATGAACTAGGTGAAGGTCAGCTAATCCCTAGTGATTTTTCAAGCATCAGTCATTGGCACAATCCAATGATTGCTTGTCACTAGTTGAATTATCCTAGAAATTCAGTCTTGGATCATCTCTAGCCTAAGGTTTCTAAGGGAATTATTTATACTAGTTTAAGAGGAATAGAGAAGAATAGCTATGAGCAATAGGTCCAACTATGGGGAATTATACAAAAGCCTTTTGTTATAGTTTTGTTAGTTCATGAGTGGAATCAATTGTGAATGTCTAGTGACCATGTCATTTCCAAAGTAGAGTAGTACATTGTTACATAAGTGGCCTAGTATAATAGCTTGTTTTAATAAACCTATTAGTTTTGATACCAGCATGTTTGTATTGAATATGCAAAAAGAAAGTGATGAAGTACATTTTTAATTTATGCATGCATCTACATGATGGAGTGGGGTTGTTAAGAGGCCTTATTTCCTTATCATTTAAGGTTTATTGTGGATGCTTATTGTAGGCAACTAAGCAAAGGAGATGTTGAGTGAAAAAGGGTGGACTGGAATAGTTTCCTACCTAAGAATGGCATACCAGCCAAGGAGAGGGTAGTTGTAGTATTTTTGTCATAATTCTTTGCGTCTTCCTATAAGGTATTTTGGAGATGGTTCCCCCAAAAAAAAAAAAAAAAAAAAAATTACATGATAGCTATAATAGGGATGCATTTTGTTATCAACGAAAGAAATGTCTAACAAGTGCTTAGCACTTTTTGACTGCCTATTTGATGATTTCTCAACTCTTGCCTCCATTTGCTAATATACAGTTGTCATACTAGCTTATGATATTGATAAACAGTTCAACATCAACAGTAAGAAGAATTCAGGACTCTTTGCATGGCAGCAGCAGCTAGCATAACATTTTTCTAGCAGTTTATCTACTTGATGTGGATATCATCAAAAACTTAAAACTCGCAAGGGAAGAATCTCGACCCTGCTTAAGATAACTTTAACATAGCTAAAAGAAATGTGAATGCTAACAGGGGAAGAACAACAATGAAGTTCTTTTATTTTGTTTTATGTACTTATTTATGTTATTGTTTTCACAACCTATTTTTTAATTCAATATAAGAAATAAACTCTTACCTAATTTTTCATTAGCAGTATCCTCACTTAATTTCATTTCAAATTTCAGTTTTAAATTTTAAATTAGAAGCAACTAATTTAGTGTATAAAAGGAAGTTTGTCACTGCAACCTACTTCCTAAATGAGTACCTACATGTGCTAGGGTTTCTTTAATTTTGGACCAAATATTTGACTCATTTATTATTCCAAAATATTTTGAGAGAATAATCTATTTCATAAAATTTGCATACAAGTTTCCATACTGAAATTTAAACGTTGAATGCATCTATTTCAATCTCTACATATTGAAATGGAACCTGATTTAGGGCAGGTCTCCATGCGGCTGCTTAGCTTATTTTGGCTAGCAGCCACTACTCAATATTTTAAGGAGCATTTTGTGGAGCAGGTAGCCCCATGAATACTATTTTTTCTGCTTAGCTTTAAAATGGAGGTAAATTTGGGAGGGAAAAAATATAGGTAAATGTAAAATAGAGGGAAAATAATGAAAGTAAATGAAATAAAAGGAGGGAAACATTTCTATGTAGGCACCTGTCTTTTTTTAAATATGTAGTTGTTGCTTATTTTGAGCCCCTCCTTTTTTTTGACAGCTTATTTATTTTTTATAAGCAGCAATTGCTCCATGAAAATAGGAGAAGATTCTAAATTTCCCTCTGCTGGTTATTAAAATATTACATGGGGACACTTACATAGCTTATTTTTAAGTGGAAAATAGACTTAAGCAGCTGCATGGGGACATGGGGTTAGTGGCTGGCAAATATGAGGTGTCCAATCTTAATTTTAGCACCTAAATTCCACTCCAAGCATATCCAAATTCCCTCTCTTCGTTGCTGCACTCTACTTCTTTGCTTGCCCTTCCACAAGCCTCTTCCTTACTCCCTCATCCAGACGCTAGAGTTTTCCCTTCGTCCAAATTACATCAGGACGATGGGAAACTAACAAAAATAAAACAATAATCTATAGGGATGTGACATTCAACATATGAATCTATAATCATGTAATAACTTAAAAGCTTAGATGCATTGATGGTCCATAAAGCAAGCCATATTTTAGAAATTTTCAATACTAAATTAAAATCAGTCCAATCCCTCGTAGAACTAACCTAATAAGGAAAGAATGTGGCAATGATATCATCTCAATTCTAAAATTTGATATATGGGACAAAAAATAAGACTAATTTAGTTGTTCTATACAGAACATTATCCCAATATCTTGTTTCCATCATTTAAAAGAATTTATATGAAGCCATATGAAATGAGAACTAAAAATTGTAAGATGCGGGAAGAATCCATGACAAGTGATGGAATTTTGAGCAATCAATAAAGAAGCCATACCGACATCCATGAGTGACCAAAGTGGATGAATTGGAACTTGGGGATACAACCTTGTAAACATGATTAAAATAGGTCAATTGAACTCGGTAATAGATACAGTTATGATAGACAAGTGTTAGAGACAAGACATACACTAACCCAAAAATCTAAGAGTAAATTACTACCAAAACTAGAGAGGGTAACCCAAAGTTGGTACACACTATAGCTCACACACCTTCAAATGAAAATCACATGTGTAGTGCAGTTATAGAGATTTGAAAAGAATTCATACAAGTGGTGCAGATTTAGGGGTTGGAATAATTTAATTGATACATGCCCACTATTGCCTCAAGATATTTTCTTCTATTTGTATTGTGAATTTATAAGAAACCAAAAGAAGACTAGCATAGGTGCTTAATATTTTGAGATCAAAAGAACTAAACCACAATGGCTTCTTGAGTAATAAAAGGAAGAATGAAATTATACTAATATACCCAAATAAATAAAATCAATCAATACCCTGTAGCTCACACACCTTCAAATGAAAGTCACCTAGGTAGTGCAGTTATAAAGATTTGAAAGAATTCATACAAGTGGTGCATATTTAGGAGTGGGACTAGTTTAATTGCTACATACCCACTACTCCCTAAAGAAAATTTCTTCTATCTATATTGAAAAATTATAATGATAGACAATTGTTAGAGACAAGACTCAGAAACACATTCTAAGTGTGATATCTAAGCATCAGAAACACATTAAGTGTGACAAACGGGTATTAGAAACACATTCAAGTATGACAGACAAGTATTTGGGACTAACTCAAGTGTAGATCAATGCCAAGGTTAGAGAGTAAGCCAATGCCCATACATCCCAAGAATGTAACTCAAATACATAAAGTACATCCTTACAATGTATCTTTCAAAAATAAATTTACCATGAGCACTACAATTTTTAAAATATAAAGGAAAATCATGACATGAAGTGTGATTACAAGTAATTACATTGACATGGATACTAAAAAAACAAAATTAAACATTAAGATGCACTAAGAATTCATGGTGTTGTGGTTTCAACCTGCACTAAATTTATTCAAATGTCTGCTCCCCAGATGCCCTCTCCTTGGTGGAATCTAAAGGTTGTGAATGTTCCATGGAGTTTCTTGATGGGGAGATGTGGGGACGTGCAGAAGGGTAATGGAGTTGGGGGGACTATGGGCCTAAATTTGAGGACAGCAAGGTGATGGTGGAAAAGTAGTGGTGGAGGAGGTGGCACTAATATACAAATTGAAGTGAATTGAAATCATCAAGGAAAATTCTTCAATATGGCATCTCTACAAATGCCCAATAAATGAAAAACTAATTTTCTGAAGTTAAAGATTGCATTTAGTATGTAATGGCATGTTCCATAGAGCAAGCGACTTGGAGACATCCCTGGAAGAGGTGGCTGAGGTGCTGGTTCTTATGGGGGACATGTCCCCCAAGTCCCCAAGTCTCAAAAACATCCCCCTATAGGAGACACGAATCTTTTTTGTGGGGATGTGTCCCTGTGCAACACTAGTTGTGACCATGTATTCCACTGGAAATCAATATAGCACAACCCATTAGTGTAACCACTATTAATGCAATATTGTTGTGTATGCACATATAAAGCAATGTTACCCCAAGTTTCTAGGACAAGGACGGGGGGACGGGTTTCCAAGACAACAATTATTTTTGCCAAAACTGGGGACGGGGGGGGACGGCTATATAAAATATAGGGGAATCTTAAAATATATAAGGAAATTTGTAAATATACATGACATTCATATGAAAATATGGATAAAGCAATGTCGTTTAAAGTTTTAAACAGCATAGAGCATTAACATAAAAGTTTACAACATTTTGGTGTTTCAAACATAATATGCATTCAAAATTTAGAAATCAGAATTCATTGTCAATATCATATATGCATGTGATAACAAAAAAATGTAGATACATTTAACGTACAAAACCAAAATGCCCAAAGGCTTAGTGCTGCCATATAATTTCATGTTCAATATAAAAATCAAAATACATAAAAACTAAAAGTCATCTCCTATTCTAGATCAGCCAACTCAAACTCTGCATTAGAATTAGAGTCATCTCTATCATAGCCTATAGGAAGAAGCACATCCTCATCTAATGGAACCCCAATCAATCCTAGTGGTGTCTCCTCCTCGTCAACCTATGCTGCATCTTCAGGATCAACATCCCACCGTAATGTTGGAGTCTACCTATACTCTATACTCTAACGATCCTCAAATCTAAGAGCACAATGCACCGCCACTAGCTTCTTTGCTCATCTAGAGGTAAGTCTATTCCTCTTGAGCGAGTGGATAAAGCCATATGTAGACCAATTCCTCTCTACGACAGAGGAACTAGCAACCTATGCAAGGAGGCGAGTGGCAAGCACCTTCAACTCTGGTGTATCTCTCCCATGCCATGTCCACCACCCAATAGGATCTTTTTGTGCCAATATGACTCTATCCAACCTTACTTGTGGTTTACTCAAGTTTGGGCCATGAAGGTTTGTGAAGTCAAGGAACTATGCACGAAGTTTTGAAAACTCCCACTCTATAAACATCTTATCAATGGCTTTTGAGAAGCCATCTAATACCTCTGGATCATCACACAAAGGCACCCTTCCATCCAATTCTACATACCATTTGGGATTTAGAGAAAAGGCTTCCATATGAAGCGGGGTATTCATAATGTTCCACCTTCGCATCACAATGGGCCTAACATGTTCCTCATAAAACTCCAAAGTAAAATCCTTTGTTGCAACTTTTTTTTTTATCTTCCCCAACATATTGTCAAATGTCTCATATGTCTCTCCAAGACTAGGAGAGTCTATATTGGCAAATCTAATGACATCTACAATAGGAGGGATGACAGCACAAAGGTATTTTCAAAATGCAAACAAACAATTTGAAAGTATTATATAATCAACACTAGAAATTTTAATATAATATAAAAATATAAAATATAAAGACTAACATTTAATTTTAATTTTTAAATAAAATTAGCAACTTACCTCATTGTGCCCCACCAACTATCATCAAGGATCTTTAGATTGACTGATTTTCCTTTAGCAAAGCTAGAATTAGACCATCGACTCCACTCTGGATTCACCACCATCAATTGTAGAGCCTCATGCACCTCAAGCATCCTCTCCATCAAGATGTAGTATGTGGCATACCTATAATAATAATAATATAAATAATTTTGAATAATTAGAAAATCAAAATAGTGAAAACACATATAACAATAATTTAAATGATTTTAAAATGAAGTCATTGAAATTCAAATCGGCATACCTTGTTTCACTGGTTTGAGGAACTCCTTTGAGAATGACCTAAAAAGAGCAAGTGAAGTGTGGTGGTTGCAAATGAACATATGAACCTCTCTAACTTTTGACACCACTTGCTTCAACCAATCTATCTTGCCAATGTCTTATAATGCATTGTTCAATGCATGAACACAACAAGGGGTCCAAAAGATGTGCTTGTAAGCACCCTGCACCATCAAACTAGTTGATTTGCACACATGTGTTGAGTTTGTAATCACTAGTACAGGTCCAATCTCCTCTATGGCATCTCTCAAAATGTTGAACTGAAACTCTGCATCATTACTCTTCCCTGAACAATCTATGACTTTCAAAAAATATGAACTAGCAAGGGATGTGACAATGATATTGATGAGTGGTCGATGTCTAACATCACTCCACCCATCCATCACAATAGATTAACCTGTCCTAACCCAAGTCTGTCTCATATCCTCAAACAACACAATAATCTTGGAGTACTCATTGTCTAGGAGGGTTGTTCGTAGCTTATGATCACCAAGGAGTACAAATGAGGGACCCATAAGGGTTACATCTTTCATCATTTTTTTGTAATAAGAGGAATAGGCCACATGAAATGGGATAGCATTAGAAAAAAAGAATCTAGCAATGGACGCCTCTATAGCTTCCCGTCGTTGTGCACTAAACATAGCTTCAATTGATTTTCCCTTGTCACCCATTGTAAATGCAGATCAGACTTATCTCAGATCTAATAGTAATTTTGTCTTAATTTCTAATTTTAGAATGATAAGTATTTATGATTAACAATGTTTTAATTTGTAGATCTTTGAGAGGCCTAAGTATTAATTGATTTTGATACTTTTCTATGCCTCATCAAATAGTATTATATATATGAGAAATAGTCACATCTTGAATAGACATGACTCCACAAAGTGGAGGCATGTCCATTCAAGGTGTGACCTCTCATTAGTCGATCGTGTCTTTTCACTAAATGATGCTAATTACTTAGTAAAACATATCGATTATCATCAGTGGTTATGGCATGAAATAATGACAACACTTAACAATATTGTTAAGGCTATTAACAAATACAATCATCCCAAGAATAATCATGGATCAAGTACGATACCTGATCAATCATATATTAATTGACATGAAATCTGACGTAATTCTGAATACGATCATGCAGATTGTAATACTCTTTGTTTATTCAATTATTTTGGATTGATTGTGTTGAATGATGATAGACAATATCTTCGTCATTTATCTAATCGAAGCTACATATATTCAACACTATCTCTTAGCTAGGGAAGATAAAGAGTATAACATGAACATATCACAATAATCTCTGTGAATATGGATACATCTAACTTATGATAAGAGATATATCACATATCTCGTGATATGATATATCACCCAACTTGTGATATAATGATTCACAAAGCACATAACTCATGATATGAAGTATCACCTAACTTGTGATACGAAGTATCACCTATCTCATGATACTAAAGGATATAATATACTCGAGAACAATACATTCTCCTCATATATCCTAGTTATGGTATGTGCACTG
>BSBK01012015.1:705000-947763 GCA_027943335.1 Chamaecyparis obtusa
ACTACACTAAGACGTATGGGTTTTGAAAGGCTCCCCTAGCCTTCAATAGAGAAATGGGGTTTTGGAAGGCTCCCCCAACTATTAAGCCAATACCTTCCATAAGAGATATGAAACACAAAAATTTATCTAGAAAATAAAACTCCTTCCAACAAGAAAGGATCAAAGAGCTAAAACTAGTATTCCACACCAAATAATGGATTTAGGCAAGGAACCCAAAACCGCTAGGAAGCTGAACGCAAAGAAGAACCATAAGCCAATCTGAAGAACTGTATCACAACTCTTATCTAGCTTGATAGGAGAGGATCCCTCCATAAAAGGAAAAAAATGCAACAAAAACTAAAAGGTAAGTCCCAACCCAGTTTGAACTTTCCATTATACAACCATATCAAAGGAAACACCACCCACTTCCACTACACACCTCCATCTATTAGAAACAATCCACCCCCATAGGGTGTGCCTCCACCTCAATATAAGTTTCCACCTCAATATAAGTTTCTGCCTCAATATGAAAGAAGAATGAAGGGAACAAAAATATAGATTGTCTCCCCTACCATATAGCCACATGGTGAAATCCCACATCTATAGGGGAATGCTCCACCTCAATAGGAGCCTCGCAAGGAAGAAACTAAGCAAAGAGAAAATTCCTCGAAAGGAAAAAATCCAAGAAGAAAAGACAGAAAGAAAGAAAATATCCAAATGTAGGGGATAAACAAAACTTGAGGAACATAACTTATAGAGAGGAAAGAAGCAAATGAACATTTATCAAAGGCTAGCCAAGTGGCTACAACCACAAAAGATAAATCCTTAAAGAACTGTGGCCCATAAGAAATCCATCTGAGCCTTGCAAAAAACCTTGGAAGAAAAGGCCCTTGCACTAAAATATCACAACCCACCACAAAAATTGGGGGCCACTAAACAAAAAAAAACATAACTCTTAAAGACCAAGACCCAAGCAACAATATTTTCTCCCCACCTTTCAAGCCACCAAAAACAAGATCCACCAACAAAGCTACTAGATGAGCATGACATTCATCCCCTATCTAGAAAGCCAAACCTCCCCAAGATAAGGTGACAAAAACCAAACATGCAAAAGCCTCCAAATGCCACACATAAAGGGTAAATAAACCCTAGCATGAAGAATCCTCCAAGTGTCAAGAGAAAGGGGCTAAAAAAATAGCCCAACAAGAAGAAAGAACATTTGTGTGTGAAAATTGTATCTACCCACAGATACAACACTTCAATAAAACATTAGAGGTTAGCAAAATCAAAATCTAAAAATAAATGAAACTAAGCTAACTAGGTGATTTACTACCTTCTAGTAGGTGTGAGTATGGTATTCTCAAATTAGACCAAGATCGGTGACAATGCAACACCTAAATGAAGGATTTAAAATGATGAAAGGAATGAAATATGAATGCAAATTAATCTTTTTTTTTTTCATTTTTCATGCAATTAGATGAAAAAATTGATATGAAACTAATCTAGAATGAATTGAAATGATATGAAATTAATATAACAATGCTATGAAGATGAATGCAAAAGTATGCAAAAGCTATGAAAAACTATGAAATGATCTCACAAAATTGCCTGTCGCAAAAGCTGTGTTCTTCAGTTGTAAATTCGCTAGAGTAATTGTGCAAATTCGAGAGATAATTTGTGAAGAGTTGAGCCTTGATTTTATAGAAATCCATGGTTTGAGGATGCATAAGAAAAATCATAAATCACTCTTGATAAAATCAGGTTGATTTTTGAGTTAACAATAAATTAAGAATAAATAACTCATAAAATCATGCAAAAGTAGTTTTTATCTCAAAATAGAGTTTAGTTCTCTTTTTCAACTCATCATCTGATGTTGAGTTTAGAAAGTTAACAAATTGAAATTGAAAATTGATTTAATGTTAACTTCTTTTCTGATTGTGCATGATTTAATATGAATTAATTTAATAAATAAAGTGATTTATTCTCAACTTAACTGATTTTTGAATTAAAACAATTGATCTATGGGTTAATCAATTATTAAATCAAACTTTTATTCAAAAACTATATTATTAAATATTGACAATTGACATTAATTAATTAAATAAGAATTTAATCAATTAGTCATAAGACTTTTGATTTATTGTCAAAATTAAATAATATAATTTAGGAATAAATGTACTTAAATCTAATTAAATAGTTAAGTGGCAGAATTAAACTTGATTAATTAAATATTCATCATATTCAATTAATCAACTTCAGGATAAATAATGACATTTATTGCCAAATAATATTCAATTAAAGATAATTATCATAAATTCAGAATATTCAAGAAATATTCTCCAATGCAGAATTAAGATAATCAATTAGGTTTTTCATAAACTGATGTGAAAATGTGCCTTAGGTTAGGACTTTGATGTCGATTTCGATCGAATTGTTGATGTAAGAGGTTAATGAACCTATAGCCCATATTTGGGGTATTGCATTTTTCCCCTCTTTGAATTACTATGCGAAGCGCAATGGTTCAAAGATTAATCTGTTCTTGATGTTGAAACTAATTTGAAAGATGAACCAATTCTGAGATAGAAACTGATTGAAAGATTGGAAAAAGCTGATTCAGGTCCTGGTTGACCAAGAATCATGATGATGTCAACTATAGCAATGATGAATCGGTGATTATGAAAAAGTATCAAATGCCTTATTCTGAACCTTATGATTACGAAGAAGTGAGTGACCTGATTGTCTAAAGGAATCAAAACGGTATCGCATCCAAACCCTTTAGTTACGTAGAACCAAGGAAATAACACTAATGAACGGATGGTTACAAAAAGTCTATACAGTTTACAAGATAGAATAAGATACCAGATTGATATGGATCTTGATGAATCTGATATGCCTCAAGTGATGTGCCCCAAGTGATGAGGT
Source organism: Chamaecyparis obtusa (assembly GCA_027943335.1). Classification (NCBI taxonomy): domain Eukaryota; kingdom Viridiplantae; phylum Streptophyta; class Pinopsida; order Cupressales; family Cupressaceae; genus Chamaecyparis; species Chamaecyparis obtusa. Next base: position 707,902 of record BSBK01012015.1, read on the forward strand.
CTTTTGATGAATCAACAACTAGACGTGGTTGTTGTCCTGATTACTGAGGAAAGATTTGATTTACAAAATTATTTTGATGTGCAATACTATGGCCCCTTCGGGATTAAAATCAAAATCTGACAAGAAAAGTCAGTGTTGAATGGTTTAGAAGCATGCTAATTGATTTGAGAAGTGGTTGTGCATGTCCAAGAATGTGTTTTGTATTGTTTGAAGGTCTTGGAGACCAAGTTTGACTAGGTTTGACCATGAGTTGACCATGGGTGACCAAGTTGAAATTTTGATAGTTTGATGTTAGATAATCAGTTAAGTTGAACTCTAGATTTGTTTGATGTTTAGAAGGTCAATTATGAAAGCAGTCAACCGTCTTGGGTCCAAAAATTTTAAATCATGATTTTGACATAGTAAATGATCTCAGATTTTGATTTTGATCCCAAAAATGGGTTCAGAACATCAAAATTAGCCAGGGGTTCCTTCTTGGTGATCTTTTAAAAAGACCTTCATGCGATACTCAGTACTTATGATGTGTTTAGCATAGTTTTGAAGAATCATTTGAGTGTGAAGTTGATTTAGGCAATCATGAGATAAATACAATCATGCAAAGTGCAAAATGAGATGCAAACCTAAGACCTAGGACCTAGTCACTTATCATGTGTCAATCCTTTTCATCATTGAATTTTTATTAGGTAACCAGATAAATCAATACAACATCCACTAGTTAGAAAACTATGAATATATGAGTATTGATTTTTGCACCAAAGTCAATACAACACCCACTGGCTAGACAACCATGGATATATTAATATTGATTTTGTTTTTGGAATGTCGGATTAGATATAAGCACCAAGGTACAAATACCAGGATCACTTGAATATCATGTCTATTTTGATATAGAAATTTTTATTAACATCAAAACATAGATGTCATGATGACCAGAATACACCTTGTGGAACAAACACATCCAGTGTGAATTACCTGTAGTGACCCTTTATCATTCATAGCCTTAGGTAAGATCATGTTTCTCAGTAGGAGTAAGAATTCACTGCAAAAGATAATAGTTAGATCAGAGTTCCTTGAATTTTTTTGGTATTAATGGTCAAGGTTGTCATGGCCATCCAATACGAGATAGAGGCTCTTAGAGATGGATACCATTTCAATCTAGAATTTCCAAAGTTGTTAGATTTTCACATACAAGCAGAAGATAAAGAAAAGATTATGCCCCCAATCATCACTCTCTAAATCCTATAAAGGAAATCATCGAAGAGCTCAAAGGGACATAATATGAAAAAATCTCAATGCGAATCAGTAAGCATACAAGGAGATAAAAGCATGTGAAGCATAGATTGTTTTCAATTTGTGTTGATGTTTGATTTCATTGTTGTAGATGCAAAATACTTTCTGGAGAGGAGACAGACAAATTGACTCAGATGTAGCTTGAAAGGACTTTGATTGGATATGACTCATCTCAGATACTAAGGACTGTAGGATATGACTTCTATTGCCCCCAAGTTTGAACATTGATAGGATACAGACATTTGAGCCGATTGGTGCACAAATCGACTTTATTGAAAACAAGAATGCAGAAACAAACTGAGAGGTCTGTACAAACTAAAGTAAGACTAAAAGTTGGGAGAGACCAAAATTGCGCTGATAGATGAAGCATTTCGAAACAAGTGGTACCCATTTGTCAAGTTTTCACCATCTTGGCAGAGATTCTATTTTTGCTACCAAGGTGCCTGTTTCTAGGTTTTCACCAAGGCACTTTTTCTTTTTCTCATTTTTTTGTATTTTTCAATTTTTTTGTACTTTTGATATTTTTTCAATTTTTTTTGTGATACATCAAAGTGCCTATTGCTAGGTTTTCACCAGGATGTTCATTTTTTTAGGACTTTTTCTGATTTTTATGATTTTTTTCAGGACATTTTACCATAGACTGAATGCCTTAGGCATAGAATTTATTCAGATGTAGAATGTTGATTGGTTCTTGAAGTTGTTATCCTTCAGTCATTTAGAGTTGATAGGCTCTAGAGCCAAAAGTAGCAGTGATTACAAAGGGACCCAACCAATTGTGTTCAAACTTCCCCTTGCGCTCTCTATGTGATTGATTTTTAGGATTCTCTCCCAAGACTAGATCGCCAACCTAAAATTCTTTGTGTCTGACTTTCTTGTTGTAGCCTCTAGACATTCTTTTCTGATAGACTCTGAGATGATCATATGCTGCGTGTATGCTCTCATCTAGCAGTTTAAGTTCTTGCAACCTAGACACTTTGTAGTCATCATCAGTTACTAGACCATGCATTCTGATTCTTAGTGATGGGATTTCAACCTCAATAGGCAGTACCACTTCAGACCCATAAACTAAAGTGAATGGTGTAGTCCTAGTGGGCATTCTGATACTTGTTCTATATGCCCAAAGCATTGGATTGATCATGAGATGCCAGTCTCTTCATGTTTTATTAACTGTATGGTGCAATATTTTTAATAGATTCTTGTTCGAAGCCTTTGCTTGTCCATTCCCTTGAGGATAGTAAATAGATGACCAATGTTGTGTTATCTTGAATTTAGAGCATAAGGAGTCTAGGTCCTTGTTCTTGAATTTTCCACCATTATCTATTACTATAAAATGGGGAATACCATACCAACATATGATGTAGTTTAGGATGAACATTGAAATTTGTTTTCTGGTTGCTTGAGTCAAAGGGACTTCTTCTACCCATTATGTGACATAGTCTGTAGCTGTAATAATATGGGTATGTCCATTAGAAGAATGAGGATGTATGGCTCCTATAAGATCAAATTCCCATTGGTGAAAAGGCCATTGTGTAGTAAAGGGAATTAGATCTCTCCTTGGTGCATGAATCAAGTTACCATGTACTTGACACTTTTGACAATTCTTTACAAACTTGATTGCATCTTTTTCCATTTCAGGCCAATAGTACCTAGCCCTAATAAGTTTTTGAGATAGTGTTAAACCATTGGAATGCGATCCACATATACTTTCATGGACTTCCTCTAATACACATTGAGACTCTTCCCATTATAAACATCTAAGGAGTGTACAATATAGACCTCATTTGTACAGATTGTTACCAATGATGACATACCAGAACACATTGCGGATAAGGTATCATTTCTCATGGCGGTTGAATATATTGGGAATGATTTGGTCTTGGAGATAGGAGAAAATGTTTTTGTATTGGGATGAATCATGACCTACAATAGTGAAAATCATGCAGGTTTCAGGGGAATCATATGCGGGATAAGATAGTGCTTCCACCAGGAACTCGTAGCATAGCTCATGTTTGGGCTACTATAATAAAGTAGAGAGCATTTCCATAGCATTAACAACCCTATTCTCCATTCTAGGAATTTTTTCAAAGGTGATAGATATGAAATATTTCTTTAGATCATCTACCATTCTCTTGTATGGGATTAGCTTTCCATCTTTCATTTGATACACATCATTGACTTGGTGTATTACAAGTTATGAGTCTCCATGAATGTGTAGTTATGTTACTCTCGACTCAATTGCTATCTTCATGCCATTAACAAGGGCTTCATAGTCAGCAATATTGTTTGTGCAAGGAAACTTGATTCTGAATGCTTTAGGGATTGAGTATCCTTGAGGAGTGATGAACAATATGCCTGCTCCAGATCCATTTTGTGTATAGGAGCTTTCAAAGAACAACTTCCATGCTCTAGAAGAAAGATTCATGATAGAGGAATCTAGGAATTCCATTTGCATTGGTGTATCATCAAAAAAGGTGTGTCTACCAGTTGATCAGAAATAACTTGGCCCTTGATAGCTTTTCTTCCAACATATTCAATGTCAAATTCACTTAATAGCATAACCCATTCAGGTAACCTACCTGTGAGGGAAACTTTTCTTAGGAGGTACTTTAGTGGATCAATCTTAGCTACCAAATGTGTGATATGACCTAACATGTAGTGTCTCAATTTCTGTGATGCAAAGATCACAGCTAGACAAGCTTTCTCAATCATTGAATAGTTCTTCTCATATGCTACCAATGTTCTACTGGTATAGTATATAGCTCTTTCGTTCTTGTTCTCATAATGTTGTGCTAGTAATGCCCCCAATGATGTATCTATGGAAGAGACATATAAGATCAATGGCTTCCCTTGTATAGGAGGCATCAAAATAGGAGGATTTAATAGATATTTCTTGATATGGTTAAAGTTCTTTTCACATTCCTCGTTCCATGCAAAGGTCACACCTTTATGTAATGTCTTTGTAAAAGGTTGTGATATGTCTTCTAGTTGAGATATGAAGCATCTAATAGATTGTACTCTCCCTTGTAATGTTCTCATTTGACTAATATTCTTGGGAGGTTGCATCTCCATGATAGCTTTGACCTTAGCTAGATCAACTTCAATACCTTTCTTTGAAACAATGTAGCCTAAGAGATTTTTAGAAATGACACCAAAAGTAGACTTCTTAGGGTTCAGCCTAAGACTAAACTTCTACATTTGATCTAGTATTTTGCTCAAATCATTTAGATGTTTAGATCTTATCATAGATTTTTCCAAATTATTATCAACATAATCCTCCATAGTTTGAGGCATCATGTCATGAAAGATAGATGTCATAGCTCATTGATATGTAGCACCAGCATTCTTAAGCCCAAATGGCATGACATTCCAACAAAAGGTACCCCACGCACATGTGAAAGTAGTTTTATCTTGATCTTATGGAGAAATTTTTATTTGGTTGTATCCAGAAAAACCATCCATTAAAGAATACATCTCGAATCCCACAGTCATGTTCACTATCATATCAATGTTAGGTAGTGGAAAATCATCCTTAGGGCATGCTTTGTTTACATCTCTAAAATTTGTGCATACTCTAATTGATTTATCTGGTTTAGAAATAGGTAAAATATTAGAGATCCATTCAACATAGTCAATAACATGGATGAATCTGGCTTTTAGTAGTTTCTCTAATTCAACTTTGACCAAGAGTGCAACATGTGGATGCATCTTTCTTAATTTTTGCTTAACAAGTTTGACACTTGGAGCTATAGATAAATGGTGCATTATAAGATCAGGATCCAACCCTAGCATATCTAAATATTTCAATGCAAATTTGATCTTCTTTCCTGTTAGGAATGTAGTAAATTTTTTCTTTTCTTCTTCTAATAAGGATTGTTCTACATGGATCAACTATGGTTCTTCTGCTCTTCCCAAGTTGATAGATTGAGTGGGCTCAATTAGAACTGGAGATTTTTCATGTAAATGACTTAGAAGGACATCAAATATCTCATCCTTAGGCACCTCAGAGAGGTTTTCACCTTCGGATACATCATTTTTTATTTTTACTTTTGTAGGTTCTGAGACTGTAAAAAAGTGGTTTTCACCCTTAGAACTCCTTTTCTTTTTATTTTTATTTCTATTCTTTTAACTAAGATACTTGATGTCTGACTCCATCATGCTAACACTCAGTTCACTAATGGAAGTTGTCATAGGCTCAACTACATTGAGGTAGTAAGCAAGGGCATAGTCATTTGGAAAGGTATAGATACCTTGGCTCAGATTCATGGAGGTTTGGTCAAGAAGTTCGGGATGTTGGATAGTCAAAGAGGTGAAAGAATGGGAAATAGTGTTTATGGATATGGATCTCTCATCATTGGTCCTAACCCAACTCTTGAGTTTGAAAGTGATATTACAACTCAAAATGTTCAATTTGTGAATAGGCTCAATGTCATTGTGGGAGTCCACTTCAGTTGTCAGTGGATCAGACTCGTTAAGTTCATTATTTCACTCTAGACTTACGCGGGGTTTAGGTGCATATTGGTGAACAACATCAATATGTTTTTCTATGATAAGCTCATCTTCCTCTGGAATGGCTCCCCATTCATAGTCATTTGATTCCTCATCTATGCCTCTACGAAATCTGAGAATGTGTGTAAAGTCAAGATGAATACCCCAAGAAGGGTTACCCTTAGATTTTGATTTGAATTCATACTCATGGGAATCTATTTCAAAATAACTACCACCTTCTTCTTTGTCTGTTTGATTGCCTTGGAGATCAGCTGGTTCTTATGGTGCAATTATCTCTTGTTCTATAGTAGGTTCTTGTTTTTCTACTACATTGATTCTTTTTATTGGATCATCTTCATCTTCAAGGAGGTCTTTTATTTATTTAGGAAAACACTCATAAGGAATGACCTCATCAATGGTGTCTAAATCATCACTATCAAATTGTTCAGTTGTTTCTTCCTTTAGTTGATTTGCTATGGATGGCTCAATCTGTTCTAAGACATGTGGGGAGTTCTTGCTAAGATAGAAAGGCTTCTTCTTATATCCTAGACCTATTTTATTCTTGTTGGTTTGACCATGGTGGTCAAGAGGTGATAGAAGACCCTTACCTTGTAGTCCTGGAGGTCCTTTTTCTAGTATATCCCATTTTCATAATCAATTTGTCCCCTGGTCCGTATGACTTATGAGGAATTTTTCTTAAAGTGGAGTCACATTTCTAGACTAATTGGGATTGAGGCTCATCCTTTTATAACCATGCAAGCATGACTTCTTCTTCCTTAAAATACTATTTAGATACTTGTTCTATGACAAAGCTTCCATTGAATATGACCTAGGATTCTTTATCTATCGGTTTCACTTTGTCAGAAGGTTGTCCATAAGATTTAGGGGACAATGGGAGAGATGTGAGAGATAAAATAGGTTCCATTGTGTATTCTCCCATACCATTGTCTTTGATTTTGACTTCTTTAGCAATGTATTTCATTTTGGATGTTGAAGCAATGTCTATCTTCTTAGTCAAAGATTCTTTGTTATTAGGAACAAGTTTATCAACACTTTCTTTCAATCCATTGCAAGTTGTGTATAGGTCTACTGCAATCGTCACCTCTACTCCTTCATAAGGAAATTTCACACATTGATGGTATGTGGAAGGAATAGCTCTCATTTCATGTATCCAAGGTCTTCCTAAAAGGATGTTGTAAGCCAAAGGTAGATCAAGAACTTGACATATGGTGTCTTTGATAACGGGTCCTATTCTGATAGGTAAGACAATAGTTCCCTTGGAAGATCGTTCTTGCTCATCATATGCTTTGATAGTTATCTTCTTCTTAGGATCAATGGTAGCTTTAGATAATCCCAATTGTCAAGCTATAAGAATAAATATTGAGACCAGCGCCTCCATCTATCAACACGCATTTGACATGATGGTTTTGGATCAAGACTTAAATGTGCAAGGGTTGGTTATGTGGATGACTCAAGGAATTATCATCTTCCTCTGAAAAGGAGATATACTATGGAGATGTGAGATGACCAACCATATTCTGGAATCTATCTAAATCAAGGTTGTCAGGAACATTGGATCCAAGTAGAGCTTTGTCTAGAATTGCTCTATGAGCTGGAGATATCCGAAGCAACTCAAACATGGAGATTTTTGCATTTGTATGCTGGAGTTGTTGGACAATATTGTATGATGTTGGCCTCATGTCTTTAGGATTTGATGATTTAGAGGTAGCCTTCTATTTAGAAGCAGATGAAAGATTGAAAGTTATATTAGGGACATTGGATGAATCTGGGATTTGTCCTTGCAGATGTGCATGAGATTGTGATCAAGTAACTGCATTTGCTGATTGATTTTCTCTATCTTTTCTTACAATTGTGATGACATTACAATGCTCAGATAGGCATTGTTCAACCATATTGATGATAGCAATATTTTCAGAGTAGGCATAATTGACTTTAGTACCCACATTAGGCTGAGAAGATGAATCTCCTTGACCATGTTTTGGAAATGGCTTTGTGAATGTTGTATGATCATTATTTATTTTATGATTGTCAATTACAATTTCTCCATTATTAATTTTGTCTTGTATGATGTGTTTTAGGTATATGCAATTATTAGTCTTATGACCCTTATTGCGATGGAAGCCACATAAATCATTCTCTCTCCACCATTTTGGTTTAGGTTCAGGATCAAATACCTTTATCTCAGGCAAGGAGATGATGTTGTTGGCCAATAGAGTCTTCATGGTGGATTCCAAGGATTCTCCAAGAGGAGTAAACTTACATTTAGGATTTGTAGCCCAAGGTTTATAGTCAGATGGCTTGTTGTTAGATTCTGTTGCTTTAGCTTCAGAAGCTTTGATGGCTTGGGTGCCAATAGTGAGATTGAAAGAAAATGCCTTAGATCGGGCACAGATAGTATCAACAATGCCATCTATGACAACACCCTTATTCTTGTTCTAGTTTTTTCCTTTGCCTTTAGAATTAGATCCAGATTCATACTTGTCCTTTTGAAGTGATATGTCTCCTTTTTGCACAAGTACTTTCTCAATTTTGATTGCATTTTCTACCATTTTATCAAAGGATGTATGATTTTGCATTTGCAAATGGTAGTTGAGTTTTGGAACAAGATTGTTGATAAAAATTTCCAACTTCTTAGTTTCTGGAATGGGTCTAGCATATAGAGAAAACTTCTTCCTCCATCATTTGAGAAAAGTTAGGAATGGTTCTCCTGAGTTCTGTTTCAGATTGCAGATGTCGATCATAGTGACTAGATGTTGGATGTTGTAAGAGTATTGTTGATAGAATAGTTTGATTAACTCCTTGATAGTTTTTATAGTAGGGGGCATTTTTGAGAACCAATGAATAGCTAACCCTCCTAGAGATTGAGGGAAAAGATGCATTAGGTAGGTTAGTTCATGCATGAACTCCATAGATTGAGTACAAAATTCTCTGACATGATCTTGAGGATCATATTTTCCATCATACTCATCGTATTTAGGTATTTCCACTCGCTTAGGGAATGGTGGCATGTACAAGTCTTTATCAAATGGAAAAGGGCATAGAGCTTCCATGGAGAACTCCTTAGGTTCCTTTTCTTTTTCAAGTTTGTTAAGTTTGACTTGCATGGCATGCATTTGTTTCATCATAGCAATGATTGGAGTTTCTTTGTCATGCCTAATGATATCTTCAACATTAAAGTTGGGAGGAAGTTTAGCCCCTTGATGAGCTAACTTAAGGAAGTATGTTTCTCTATTTTCCTTCAAGAATTGCCTCATCATTTTCTTGAAGTCATCATCATTTTGATATCAAGCAATTTTAGAAGATGTGGGTTCTTGATCCACACCATGTTGTGATTGATGTCCTTGGGAACCATGGTTTCTCCCTTCTTGAGACATGTTAGGAGTTTTGGGACTCCCTGGGATAGATTGATGTGGAGTTTGTTGATCACCTTCGTGGGTTGATGGAGGGGGGTATGTAACCAGTTTTTAATCAAAGATTGTTGAGACCATCATCTTCATAAAGTTTTGAATTGTAGAGTTGCTCAAAGGTTGGACCCACATGAGTAGACAAAGGTAAGGTATTAGGTTCTTCTCCAGATTTCTTGTATGAGGAAGCTCTAGTTTCCACCATTAACCTTGGATGAAGCAAAAGAGAAAGATGAACACACTGAAGAATGACTTGATTCAAGAAGATTGATTGACACAACCTTGTCAAGATTCGATTGATTGAAGATTAGATTGGATGTAAATGAAGGATATTGTTCCCTAGTAGTATGGGTAGATGGCCAAAAGATGGCAGACACGAGCTCACAACACTTAGCCATTTTGTATGAAGACTGAATTTGAAGATAATTTTGACAAGGTTTTGACACAAGATGAAAAAGACTCAAATTGATAAATCAGAAGGCTAAATCAGACTCAAGAGACCACTTTAGGTAAATGATCAAATTCTTTTTAGTTTCTGTTCTATCCCTAACACAGTGAATATTTTAATAGAATCTGGAAATAGGATGCAAAAATTGGATTCCTGACAAATTTTGAAGGCTTCTGATAACTTTGACTTTAGCTTTAATACGAGTTTTGAAATTTCAGGATGACTCTTGATACCAGAAAGGATTTTTGCTTCAGATTTGTAATTTTTTAGTTTTCAGTTTCAGATTGTTTGTAAGATATCCTCTATTCAAGTTTGTAGATCTGTGTAATAGTTCAAGATTGTTTGTTTCCAAAGGACCAAATAGATAGAAAACACATAGAACAACAAGCAAAGGGAAGCAAGCAATCATCTCAAAACAATGAACAAGGGAAAAAGAAACCTTACACATGAACAAGCAATAGTGACTTATTGTGCTAATTCCTAGGAATTCTAATTGTGTATGTTCTCAAAAGTTTTTCAATAACACACATAGTTCTAGAAAATGAAAAATTGGCCTTGCTAAGATTTGTAGTAATGGTTTGACTCTGCAAATTTTTTGATCTCAAGAGGGTGAACTCCAATCTAGGCACACTAGGGTTTTGACATAGTCCAAGAATTTAATCAATTAGGATTTGCTAGGGAGATCTAAAAGCCCAACAAGAGACCACACCTGTGAAGATTTCCTCCACGAGGACATTTATATCGCAATTTTTGCTACCATGGAAAAAATGACTATTACCACTTGAGGTTCCATCCACGTGGTTAACCCAATAAAGGGAATTTCCACTATGGTTAACCCTATCTAAAGGTGACTCATAAAAGATACCACATGGGGACTTGGTCCAGATCCAAGGATTTGAGTTTCTCGTACTACCCAAAAAGGGATTAGAGCATAATCCTCTAGCCTTATCACTTTTACCCAAACACAACAGATAGATTAATCTAAAATGCTAAGACTAAAATTATCTCACCAAGATTTGTGATGTCAACAACTATGTCTATCAATCTCTCCGAAGAGAGAATGTACTGATCAAAAGTTGAGGAGCAAAACCAATAGAATGTGAGACAATCACAGTATCCTCCCTACCTACAAGGGGATCTATTGTCAAGAAGAGATTTGCATGCATGAAAAATTGAATGAAGCTCACTCTCTCAATATCATCCACAAATAGTGTTCATAGGGCCTATTTACTATGTGTAACAGATATGCAAAAAGCAAATCTATGTTCATTTTATAGCCCAAAACTGAAGTGTGAATTATGAAAGTTGTAAAGGCACTCAAGCTTGACACAAGAGAGTTTGTTTTATGTCCCAAAATGAAGTGTTATCAGATGTAATAGAATACCTGAGTTCCTCACAACGTGCTTAGTAGATTTTACTTATTTTAGCAATTTTTGAGCATTTGTCTTCTATCTTTTGTACCCGTGGGATGTACCTGCACCTGCACCTAAAAACCACTGTTATGAAAAACTTACATATTCTTGTACATGCAACCCACTATTATAAAAATCCATCAAAAAAGAAACACAACTTGTCAACCCCACATGGTAGAAAACTAGGTTAGTCAAAGATAATATGTCATTTGATAATCGAAAAACTTGCTATCATAAAAAATCAGATTCTGACTAGTCTGCACTAAATCAATCATAACTTTTGCAAATCAAGATAAAATTAATTAAAACCAATGGAAAATGAAATCTAACTCAAATACCTTTTCAAAAATATAAATTTAGGATCTGCATCATGTCATATGTGCATGTACCAATAAAAACATCAGTTGGATTTCATAAAATCAGGTTTTGACCACTCTGCACTAAAATAATCATAACTTTTGCAAATAAAGATAAAATTAATTTAAACCAATGTTAAATGAAATATAGCTCAAATAAATTTCTATAAATATAAAATTTGGATCTGTATCATGTCATATGTGCATGTACCAATAAAAACATCAGTCGGATTTCATAAAATCAGGTTCTGACTAGTCTACACTAAAATGATCATAACTTTTGCAAATAAAAACAAAATTAATCCAAACTAATGGAAAATGAAAGATAAATCAATACCTTTTCAGAAATATAAATTTTGGATCTGTATCACATTATATGTGCATGTACCAATAAAAATACCAGTCTGAGTTTTGGAAAAATAGCCCATAAATTTATCACAAAATTCATAAAAATTAATCTTGTGGTCGTGGGTTCAAGAAAAATGATAGAAATTTGATAGAATAGAATAGAATGGAAATCCATTTCAGGGCCCCATGGTGGGTACCAAAAATGTGTGTGTGAAAATTGTACCTAGTTGCGGACACAACACTTCAGTAAAACATTAGAGGTTAGCAAAATCAAAATTTGCAAATAAATGAAACTAAGATAATCAGACGATTTACTACCTTCTAGTAGGTGCGAGTATGGTATTCTTAGATTAGACCAAGATCAGTGACAATGCAACACCTAAATGAAGGATTTAAAATGATGAAAGCAATGAAATATGAATGCAAATTAATCTTCTTTTTTTTGGATTTTTTATGCAATTAGATGAAAAACTTGATATGAAACTTATCTAGAATGAATTGAAATGATATGCAATTAATCTAAAAATTCTATGAAGATGAATGCAAAAGTATGCAAAATCTATGAAAAACTATGAAATGATCTCACAAAATTGTTTGTCGCAAAAGCTTTGTTCTTCAGTTGTAAATTTGCCAGAGTAATTGTGCAAATTTGAGAGATAATTTGTGAAGAGCTGAGCCTTGATTTTATAGAAATCTAGGGTTTGAAGATGCATAAGAAAAATCGTAAATCACTCTTGATAAACTCGGGTTGATTTTTGAGTTAACAAGAAATTAAGAATAAATAACTCATAAAATCATGCAAAAGCAGTTTTTATTTCAAAATAGAGTTTAGTTCTCTTTTTCAACTCATCATTAGATGTTGAGTTTAGAACAAATTGAAATTTAAAATTGATTTAAATTTAACTACTTTTCTGATTGTGCATGATTTAATATGAATTAATTTAATAAATAAAGTGATTTATTCTCAACTTAACTGATTTTTGAATTAAAACAATTGATTTATGGGTTAATGAATTATTAAATCAAAATTTTATTAAAAAACTATATTATTAAATATTGACAATTGACATTAACTAGTTAAATAAGAATAATCAATTAGTCATAAGATTTTTTATTTATTCTCAAAATTAAATAATACAATTTAGGAATAAATGTAATTAAATCTAATTAAATAATTAAGTGGTAGAATTAAACTTGATTAATTAAATATTCATCATATAAAATTAATCAACTTTAGGATAAATAATGACATTTATCGCCAAATAATATTCAATTAAAGATAATTATGAAAAATTAGGAATATTCAAGGAATATTCCCCGATGCATAATTAAGATAATCAATTAGGTTTTTGATAAAATGATGTGCAGATGTGGCTTAGGTTAGGACTTTGATGTCGATTTCAATCGAATTGTTGATGTAAGAGGTTAATGATCCTATAGCCCATTTTTGGGGTATTACAGAACCCACCGAAGACACCCTTGTAGAAAACCAAAGAACACAACCTCCAAAACAAGGGAATAGATGAGAGACGAACCAAAAAAAATCACTTTCACGCATGTGACCCCAACAATCACTCCGTCTCCATTCTAGAAAATAGACTCCCTTCAATCAACATCTTCATTTGTGTCTTCCTCTACAAAATTAACACTTTTAATAAATTTTTTCTATTTTAAAAAATTAACACTTTTATAATTAAATATTTAATATTAATATTTTCTCAATATATATTTAGATATTTTGGAAACATCCAATTAAATAAATTTCCAGACATTTTATTGATAATATATGATTTTATAAAATAAAAATAATTAATAAAAGAATTTATTAACAACACTAACAAATACTAACAGTTATAATTGTAAATCTAGAAGAAGGAATTGGAGAAAGAAGATAAACTAGATGAATATACTCAAGAGGAGAAACAAAAACATTAACCTATCATTGAAGAGGTAATAATGGATGATTTTGTTACTAATGAGAAAGTGATTGAAGGAATCATCAATGATATACCTTCTAATACCCCACAACAAGTTCCTACTGGTGAAGTTGCATATGTGCAATGAAAAGAGAAAATGCATAAGGATAAAACCAAAGTGGTGGTGATACCTAGTGCAACTGATGTAGTTGGAAAGACATGTGATATTGGAAAGAAAGATGAAACTCATGAAGATGATGTTGCAACACATTCAGTAAAGAGGAAATTGGACCTAGGTGGAAGTTCAAGTTACAAGATGAAGATCAAGGCTATAAATATTCCTAAGGAAGATTTTAAAGATGAAATTAGCAATGAGGATGTTGGGGTCATATAAGGACCTATTGATGTTACCAAAATTAATCCTATTGAATTAATAAGAATATTATAAATACATAAGTTGAAAGCTAAAAGGGACTAAATCAGAGCTGAAAAGAAAAAAGAACAAGTCCTTATGCTAGCTAGAGACATTCTTGTAGATCTTGCACCTAAAGTTGACTATGATCCTAGTGCTACACTGATTGAGTAGATGGATACTTTGATCATTGATATCTCTAAGGAAGCTACTAGTTTGGAGGAAGCTCCTAAGTATAGAGAAAACATCAATTATGAAAAGAAGAGGACTGATAAGTTAATCAAGACTATTGCATCAAATAAAGAGAAACTTAGAGTTCATGTGAACTAGGCGAAGGAAAATTTGAAAGATGTTGGTAAATTACTTGCTAAATTTTCTTATTTTTTGTTGTTTACCCATAATTTGGAGCTAAAGAGAACTAAATCTCAATAGGATCTTAAGTCTTCAATTTCTAGTTTTGACCCTATTTAACATTCAACTACCACTTATGGATCGCAAGTGAAGGTTGAAAATCACAAGTTAAAGACAATACAAGTAGAAAAAGATAAGAGGACCATTACTTTACTAGATTTACAAACATATTTGATTCTTGCAATTGATGTAATGCAAAAAAATGTTATAGATTCAGAGGTAACACTTGGGTTACCAAACATGAGTGTACTTCAATCCATAGAGGAGTTAGCTTCTATATTGCAAGGATATATTCATGTCATGGAGCACTTGCAAAATTCATTCTATAGTTCTTTGGAGATAGCCAAAGTTAATTTTAGAGATGGTTTTGAAAGGCTATGATTGATAAGATGATTTCCTTTGTGACATTCATTTTCGTACCTTTGTCATCGTTGTCATAAGGGGAGTAATCGATGTAGTGAAAATGAAGTTAAGGATTGTAGTGATCAAAGGGGATATAGTTTGATTATTTTAACTTTCTTTCCATCAATGCCAAAGGGGGTTATTATTGGCATTATGATGGATTTTGATGTTAAAATGTAGTTTTTATGTTTATGAGTTTGTTAAATTGATAGAAAATCTATCATTTCTATTAGTTTTGTTGACTAGGTTGTAGATACCCAATCGAGTGGATGGTTAGCTAAAGGTAGAATAAGCTAAGTTTTTTGACTGATAAGAAGGAAGCCAGTAACATATAATAGTTTGTGTGGTGGTTGAGATAGATGAAACTTTGGTAGGTGCGATTGTTCCTGGTGGACTCCCAAGGTTAGATAACTACACTTCTACAACCCCAAATATTAAATAAATGTTTTTGTGATATGATAAGTGTGAACAAGTTTTGTAACCGATTGGTTCATGATGATTAGATGATTGAGGTGATTTATTTTGGACTGACATGTCAATATGTTTTGGGTAATACATTTTGGCATGACATGTTACATACGATTGGCATAATTTTCCATAAGTTTGGTCAATATTGTGGACCAACTTGTAAAACTTTTTTCAAGTCTTAACTAACTTAAGAACAACAATATAAAGGTGAAATAAATTACATAATTTAGGTTTGTGATTGTGAGTTTGGGTGTCGTGATCAGAGATAGAGGAAGTACAATGCACTAGAATTTAGAGATTGTAGTGGATCTGATTGGCAAGTAGTGCCATTACCAGATCAATTATTTGAGTTTATTTCTCAAGGATAACTTGATTGGTTAGAAAGTTAAATCCTTTAACAAGGTAGATATTAACAATTCTTTTTGTATAAATAATTTAACATGATGACTTCTTAATTGGAGTTCTAAATCCTGTAGCGAGGTTATATCCTAATAGGTATTTTGGTACTTCTAACAAGTTACTAGTCACTCCTAATAGGGTTAACCCTTAATAGGGTATTTTAATCTCCTAACATAGAAGATATTTTGACTGTAATGAATACATTCATGGGTTTTCTCCCTCTTACAAGGGTTTCCTTAATAAAAAATAGTGGTGTTATATGTTATGATTTATGGATGATTGAATTGGTTTACTTCTATTACATAGTTACACTTACATGTTTTATTATTTGGAAGTTATTTAAAAGCATAATTAGAATTGTGGTTGAATTGGTTCATTACCTATTTACACTAATTCACCCCCCTCTCAATGCCTTCAATATCTAACAGTTGGTATCAGAGCATGGCTTCCTATAAGAAGCCTAACAGCTTGGGAGAGATCTTTGAGAAGACATGGAATCCTATAGAAGGAAAAATGCTGAAGACATGATTGAGAAACTCAAAGATTAGTTGAAGAAATATAGGGCTAAAAGACAAGAACTAGTTGAATATTTGAATGAAAGTCAAGAGATAATTGAACATCTATCCAAATATGGTAGATTTCATGAATCTAAGGTAGAAGATGTGGTCTTCGAGAATGAGAAGTTATCTAAGGAAAACAAGGATATGCATAGAGAGATAGAAAAATTGAAGTGAGAAAAGAAAAACATGCAAAGAGAGTTAGAGAACTTTGGAACCAAAATGGTTTAGGAGATAGAAGCAAGGATAATGGTAGATGAAGCCAAGAGGGATGCATAAGATGATCACAAATCCAAAGATGACACCTTAAAAGAAAACATGGAAGAACTGCTCATATATAAACAAGAAGTTGCTACTTTGAATAGGTACAAAAATGATACAAATGAAGAAAGTACCAATGCCATTGGAGAAAATGAGAATCTAAGGAAAGAGAATGAAAATATGAAAGGAGAACTCAAGGAAGCCACCGATCTATTGGATAAACTCAATAAAAGTTCTACTAAACTTGTTGAACAACTCTCAAACCAAAGGAGAAATAGTGAGAAACAAGGTTTAGGATTTTCAAAAATTGAAGTTGGTGAGTCATCTGGGGAAAAGGAGTCCATGCAAAAGAAGAAAAATCAGCACCTAAGGTGAACAAAAAAAAATTTAGTAAGAGGAATTATGGACTAACATGCTTCAATTGTCACAAGGAAGTTCATATTGCAAATATATGTAGATTTACACTTGTTGAACCTAATAGACCTAATGCACCTATTTCTAAATCTAGAAAGTTTTATGGTAGATAGATGAATTCTACAATGCTAGATCTAATATCTCTCAAGATAAATATTATCATTAAAAAAAGTATGGTCATAAGGCTAATGAGTACAAGGATAAAATCAACAATCAAAGGACATATGATTCCAAATGATTGAGATCTAATCAACAAGGAAACTGATTGGATATTACCTATTTTATTTTTCACAATTATGGACATACAATAGTCAATTGTAGAATGAGAACTGGTAGAAGTGATGCTACACCATGGAGACAAACAGGTATGGTGTGTTACTATTGAAACACAATTGGACATCTTGCCTAGATCTTGTAGAGCTAAGAAGAAAAACATTAAAGATCAACTAGTGAATAGGCATGTTAATGATACATGCAAGAAGATTGCAGATGCTAGAGGAATAAAAAAATAGATGAAAGAAACATGGACTAGGAAAGGTGAACTCAAATATTATGAATTGATAGAGAGATCCACAACATCAGGTAATGTGGTGAACTCCTCATTAGACTAAGTCAAAGCTATTGTCTTAGGGGGAGAAA
Source organism: Chamaecyparis obtusa (assembly GCA_027943335.1). Lineage (NCBI taxonomy): Eukaryota > Viridiplantae > Streptophyta > Pinopsida > Cupressales > Cupressaceae > Chamaecyparis > Chamaecyparis obtusa. The sequence goes on from BSBK01012015.1 coordinate 725,545, forward strand.
ATCAAGTAAGATCTATAACTTATCCCATATGTTGTGTGTTTGGTAAGGTTTATCAGCATAATTAGATTCCTATTGTTGTTTTGCATGAATTTGATGAATAATTTTGTGTCACATATGATTTTATATGTCTGCATAATGTTTTTGTTTGGCATAGTGACCTCTTATGTTCTAACCATTGCGACCAGCTAAAGGTACTATTTTAAAGGAGTATGATGATGTTGAAGAAATTTGTTTGGCATTATGATGGATTTTAGTGTTAAGATGTAGTTTTGATGTTAAGGATTTTTCAATTAATATAAACTCTATTGTTTCTATCATATTTGCTGAATAGGTTGCAGATATCGATCGACTGGGTGGTTCTAGGTAAATGAAGGATAAGCTAAGTATTTTTCAACCGGTAGTAGGAAGACAGTAAAAGAGAATGGTTTGTGTAGAAATTGAGATAGATGACACTTTGTGAGGTGCAATTGTTCCTGTTGGATTCCCAAGGTTAGATAACTACAGTTCTACATCTGTAACTGTTAACTCTATATTTTGGGTGAGTTAGCATTTTGGTGGTATGATAAGTGTGAACCAGTTTTGTTATTGATTAGTTCTTAATGATCAGATGATCAGGGCAGTTGATTTCTAGGATGAAATTTCAATATGTTTTTGGTAATTATGGGTAAAAGCACAATAATCTATCACCCTTTTATAAAGGAAAAGGCTAACAAAATCAAAGTTGCTCAACTTCAATAGTATAAAAAAGGCATTTATGTTTGGAATTTTAAGATGATGTAAACTAATTAAATTTGTTAAAATGGAATAATTTTATGATTAATATTTTTAATAACTTCTTTGATAATTGATATATTTTTTGAATTTTTAAAGACGATTTTTCAGTTGCTGAAAAATGCTAAAAATTAAGGGTCTAGCTCCCACAAAAAATTATATGTAAATAAAAATTTTCCCCCTAATTTCAAAATATGTTATAGATGACATATATAGCTAATACATGAAGAAATAATAATTGGTTTGTGACCTATATTTTATCTTTTATAATAATTCAAAATCCAACTCACTTGAAATCGACAGTTTTCATCTCCCACCATATTTTTCATAACAAATCTATCCCAATCAAAAAAATAAATATATATTTTTGAAGATGACTCTCTCTTCTAGTGCACCATAAGTTTTTCAATTTTTTTTAATATAATTTACTATTTTTTTCTTTCTTTGAATCAATATCTCATTGAATGTTAAAATACCTAGCAATATTTTTTAATTTCAGTAGTCTATGTCTAATTAAAATGCTATAAAATCTATATGAGGATATTCTTGACTCTCATCTCTACAAAAGGGTATTTTTTAAATATCATTAAAAAGACTAGGAGTTATTAAAATGTCACTTTTCTAAAATAATTTTATTTCTATAGTAATTGGACCCAGAGCAGTATAAAATATGTATTTAATAGACATTTCCGATTGGAAAAGTTAAATCACAATTATCTAACTTAGCTAGAATGAATCTAGCTAGTGTTAGGAATGGGAACAATGAGAGGGGGGGGGTGTGAATCAGTGTTCACTGTATTTTAATTTTTTACTTTAATCTTTATGTTGAACATAAATGCTTAAGAACTGAATTAAACATTCACATAAATATGAAACATGAAATCAACACATGACACCAATATGGTTACCGGGAAACCCAAATAGGTAAAAACCCTGGTGGGACTTGATACCAACTAATAATCTGCACTAGTGTTTTGTGATCCTTGTTAGAAGACCCTTTACCCTATTAGGAGTAGCTTTACAATGCTTTAAGTACAGTAGACCTTGTTAAGGGTCGGACCCTATTAGGATTCTTTTACAATTATCCCTATTAGGGGAGTGGACTCACTGTCCTAGAGCTCACTACTCAATGGTGAAGGCTACAACCTTCTGATTCAGATACACACTATATTTGTAGGTGAACTGTTCACTGTGACACTGCTTGTCAGATCAGTTCCTTTGGTGCATTGATTCTTTGACCTCTAGCAAAGCTCTAATACATCTTATGTTGTCTTTGCATACCTCTACTCTGCTTATCACAACTCTATTTCTACTTCCATGCCAAATACAATGGATGCACCTTATATTTATACACTTATACAAACAAAACAATTAGGTCGGCCCTATAACTAATTACAAACACTTCTTCCAAATGAATTAGCTTAAGCGTACTTACAATTATACATATAAACATGTTGGAAACAGAAATATAATGGGTGCATGGCCTTTACAACATTAAATCATAATCACAAACCAAAAAGGTAATTGTTGGCTCCATGCTCTATTCGTTGCTGGCACACACTGGGTATGCAACTTCACTTGACTGTAACTTTCACATCTTTGCATATCTACTTATGCACTCATAGACTAAGAAATCATATAGTCTAACTAACTTAACTTCCAAGGAACATACCATAATTCATCTGTACACACATGCGTTGATGCTCTGAGCTGCATGAACTCTGTATACTGTCCAGTCTTCAATACTTAACTAAATTTTGATCTTTACACTAAGTGAAATGTCTCCAAAATGTTATATGACTTTGTTGCCATAATGAAAACACTATATCTAGTCATATACTTTAGTATAGACAACTTTCCAACAATCTCCCCCTTTGCCATTGATGGAAATAAAGGAATATGGCCTAGTTACTAACTGTACCTTTACACAAAAACTTTTGTCTTCTATACATCTTCTATACATAACCTTATATCTCCTATACATATATATACTCCATATTCTATACACAACTCCCCCTTTGACATTAATGACAAAGGTGCATCAAAAAACTATATGTACACTTACTCACTAAGGGAAAACACCCAGATATGCAATTTTGAGGTTCCAGATCTCCTTCTTCCAAAAGGTTATCAGTGAATTGACTATCTATAGATGGGCGCATAATGCATATTGAAGCTTCTCCATCTTTTCCAATTCTATGCTTGGACCTTAATCATAGGTTATCATGGTTTCATTGATCTCCTTTATGTTTTGACTGAGAATGTCTAGTGAGGGTGCAAGAGCATTCCTCGATTGAGTCTGTCTAGACCTTATCTTCTCCATTTCTTTCTCCGCCTTCTCAGTTATGTCCAACTGACCTTAATAGACATTGTTACACATGTTCACATTAGTGGATGTGTCTAGCACTGAATTCTTCACCTCACAATCATTGCCTCTGCATCTTTGATCTTCTTAAGATGGGCATCAATGAGCTTATCCCGATTCATGGATTCTGCAGTGACTTTCCTTCCTTGATCTACAAATTCCTTCAAGGATGCCTAACCAGACTTAAGTGAACTTAAGTCAAGTGCGAAGTTGCTCATTAGTTTATTGAGTTTCTTCTTCAAGTATTTCTCTTCTACCACTATGGATGTAGATTCTTCTAAGCTAGAAAAATTGACTTTGAACTATGAGATGATTGTGCTCACATCATCAACCGAGTGTACATTTTGCACTTTCTTATCTTTAGGTAACAGACTTTTCAAAATATTCATTAATTCTATAAGGAGAGGATTTCTCATGACTTGCTTCTCCTTTTCTTTCTCCATAGCTAGGATGCTGAACTTAATCAGGTCCTCTTCCTTCCAAGAATCTAAACTGCTTGTGTCTAGTGTCAAACTTAACAACAATGTAGAGGAAGGAGTGATGGGAGTGTTGTCCATCACCACTTATTGTTTTACTATGATCAGTTCAACAACAGTTTCATCTTTTCTTTCTTTTTCCTTTTCTCCTTCTTTCTTCTCTTCTTCTTTCTCATCAGAAACATCTTCTATGAGTACTTCTTCTTGCTGAATGGGAGGTGTACTACTTCATAGGATTTTAGCTTCCGCGGTGCTGAAAAATGCTTCCTCAAACTTGTCCAAATCCTTATCAGTAGTCACCAAGGCTATTTCCACATTATCTATGATAATAGTGTTGTCTTTGTGTGATTATGTCATGGGTGCAGACTTGTCTGCTTCTGTTTGAGTTTCTGCTATGGGCACTGAGTCCTGAGGACCTATCATTGGTACATTAGTGGGCTCTACCACTTTGTCTTCCTTATTGGGTGCATGAGAGATGGGTGCAGTAGGTGGTTTTATCTATTGTTCTAATAACACCTTCTTGAAAGCCTTTTCTATTTCCTTCTAAATTAGCTCATAGTCTTTGTTCATGATGAGAAGAGTTCTCATCTTAGTTCTTAGGTGCGGCTTCACAAAATTCAATATCAGTGCTACTTCTTCTTTAGAATATACTGGCAGAGTATCTTCTAGTACTTTTTCTTTGATCCTTAGATCTTCTTCATTAGCTTGTCTCTTTTGGTTTTCTAAAATATCCCATACTTTATCTAGAATTTATGTTTTCAACTCAAGGACTGTCTTCTTGAATTTGATCATATGTTTGACAATCATATTATGAATTTCTGATTTGTCAATCTCACTGTATGTGTCATAATACTTCTCTAATTGATCAATTCTGCCTTCATCAACAATTCTTGCATTCAAAACTTTAAGGCTTGGTCTGAATCCTTCTTGAGGAGGTGCTTGAGTGTTTTTCTTGCTCCTTAATGCTTGCGAGGATGGATGACTGGTGCTAGCTTCTTTCTTCCTCTTGAATAAAGGCTTATACTCTAGAGGAGCATCTTTGGGAAGAGAAGGAGTACTATCTTCTTTACCCTTCTGACTGTCATTTGATTCAGTTTTTAGCTTCTTCAGCTTAGGATCTTCTTGTTCTTCCTCTGTTGTTGCACCTTTCAATTCTAGGGAAATCTTTTCATCCCTTTCTTTATCAAGGTCTTCTTGAGATACACCATGTATTCTCAAGATTTCAAATGTGACCTTTGCAACCTTTCTTTTTTTTCCAGCACTATTTAGCTTAGCATCAACTTCTCTAGTCTTTTCTTCATAGGTTCCCCACCTAGGTTCATTATCATCTTTAGGGGCTAATAGCAATACCTAAGCATAGGCTTCAAGAACTTGTTCCTCTACCTCATACCCAAGTGGATGAATCCACTTAGTTCTAGGCTCAACAACTTCCATACATGTAGTGTTTGTTTCCACCATAAAGCATATTATGTCTTTATACTTTTCCACAATATTCTTAGGAATCATGTACCTCATCTGCATTCTTTCTCTAAAGGTCTTCAATTCCAAGGTTACATAGTCTCTTAAGGTTCTCTCAGTGCATTCCTTGTTTGATATCTGAGGTGTGGTAGGAATGGATTTCTCCAAGTACAAATCTAATATCTTCCCAACAATATGAAGGTACATGTAGATGATTAGAGACCCAAACCTAAATATCTTTGTTTTGTCATGTTTGATAGCTTTGATGTTGTCTATCAACTATGCATGCAAGATCTCACACAAGTTGAACTCTCCATCTTCTTGCACAAGTCAGATGGCTACTAGAATAGTGCTCGTAGGCACACTATTCACCTTGTTGGTGTGATGAAATCTATAACCCAGTATCATTGACATCAATTTGATGTCTTCTTGCTCTATAGGCTCAATGGTCATGCCATGCCTATCACTTCCAGATTTGCATGTTTGCTCCACCATTTTCCTGACATCCTTACCCACTAGAAGGATGACGCCTGTTCTAGAAAGGCCTTTCATCTCATGAATTAGGTTATTTGTGATTCTCACTAGAACATCTCCAATCCAAAACAAATCATCATGGATTCTGCTCAATAAGATCTTTATCCATCCAGTCTCATAGAATTCATATGACGTAGCATACTCAACAATGGGGTGATCATTCCATTTGGCATATTCATCCATGAATGTTTTGTCTGGTTTCAACATTATGTCCATGTGCTCCCTTAACCTATCTAGTCCAATAGGTTCCTTCTTACAATAGATGTAAGCCCTTATGTCTTCTACATGCATGACACCCATCAACATGCGGGAGAATGCTCCCTCTAAATCATCTAGGGTTCATTTAAATGGGTGCCTCTTGAAAATGTATCTCTTCTTTTCAGCAACATCAAAAACTATGGGAGTGGCCATGACTTACTTGATAATTTCTTTCCAACTAAACTTACAGATGATCTGACAACTTTCAAATCGGCGCAATGAGTTATGGTTACTGCAACCGATAAAATGCATTGGTAACTATAGCAAATATCTGATAGATTCAATCTACAAGATTTCACAACAACTTCCAAGGCTCTTTCTACTCTCCTATCACTCTGAATTTGAATGCAATGAGCAATCAAATGACTTTTGTGTACTTTAAATTGAAAAATCTGCCATTAATGCACGTCACGTAAACCAGGCTATCACTTCAAAATTTCAAACTCAAGCTTCGCTAACAATCAGCATGTGTGCTCTTGCATGAAGGTTCCTATACACTCCAAAAGCTTAAGTCCAAAGGCACATACTCTGAGGCTGAGTATACCAGCCACGTAGGGGTCTAGAGCTAAATTAGCTCCCCCTATAACCTTGAGGGCCATTCATGCAGATGTAGAGGGTGCATCCACTTGGGATGCATCTAATACATTCTCATCAGCATTGTCCTTCTTTCCTTCTTACCAAATAAAGCTCGCATCCTCTGAGGCTTTCACAAACTTGACTTCTGCTTTAGGATCCAAAACTAGTTCTTTGATCTTTTTAGCGCTTTCCTGAGCTTGCGTCCTTGATCCACAGAACCTTGAGATATGTCCAGCCTTGTTACAAGAGTGAAAAATGACTGGAGGTCTATTATTCCTTGGTGCATTGACATGAGTCACCATTCTGCATGTTTTGGTTGAGTGACCATTATAGTTACATATCTGACATGGAACATTTTGAGAACTTCTAACATTTGTCTGATTTTGATTTCTTTGATCTTCCTGAGTCCTGTTCTTCTTACTAGTCTTGCAATTCATAGCTTTATGACCAAATCTATTGCATGAATAAAAGTATCCATTAAAAGGTCTTACCTCTGTACAGTTTCTTACAATGTGTCCATGCTTGTTACAAGAAAAACAAGTGTGTTCTACTTGCTTGCGCTCATTCATAGGAGGACCACCATTATCTTTGGTTTAATCTTCAATCTTCTCAATATCAGTAGAGTATTTTTGTGTTTCCTTTCTTGTTTGAATATTGTCAATTTGATTTTATGCTTCATTGTATCCAATATAGCTAGTGTCTCCTTTGGCTCTTCTTGCATACAACTAAGATTCTACCAAATCAGCACTGGTGTGTAATTTTTCAATATGATTTTGTATTTCTTTTAATTCAGACTCCAATCTTTCTTTTTGATTCCTTAGATCCAAGATTTCCAAATTGGCTTCCCTTAATTCTTCATTGAGTTGAAGGTTCTCCTTGACTTGTTCATGGTAGACATCTTGATTGTTCATCAGTTTGTCATCAAATTCTTCAAGCTGACTTAACAAGGATGCATTTTCTTCACTCAACTTCTTGAATTTTTCTTCAAGCTCACTATTAGAGCATCATTTCAAATCCTTTCTTAGTATTTTGATAACTAATTGAGCATCACTAAATTTTTCTTTCAGTTCTTCAATTTCTCTTTCTGAATTGTCTAGGTCTTCAAGAGCGACTTCAAGATTTTTCTTCAAATGTTTCATATCTTCTTTGTCCATGATCTCCTCAAGTGGTTAAACTTCTTTGTTGAGGACCATAGCTTTGATACCAATTGTTAGGAATGGGAACACTGAGAGGGGGGGGGGGGGGTGAATCAGTGTTCACTATATTTTAACTTTTTACTTTAATCTTTATGCTGAACATAAATGCTTAAGAACTAAATTAAACATTCACATAAATATGAAACATGAAATCAACACATGACACCAATATGGTTACGGGGAAACCCAAATAGGTAACAACCCCGGTGGGATTTGATACCCACTAATAATCTGCACTAGTGTTTTGTGATCCTTATTAGAAGATCCTTTACCTTGTTAGGAGTAGCTTTACAATGCTTTAAGTATAGTAGACCTTGTTAAGGGTCAGACCCTGTTAGGATTCTTTTACAATGATCCCTATTAGGGGAGTGGACTCATTGTCCTAGAGCTCACTGCTCAAATGGTGAATGCTACAACCTTCTGATTCAGATACACACTATATATGCAGGTGAACTGTTCACTGTGACACTGCTTGTCAGATCAGTTCCTTTGGTGCATTGATGCTTTGACCTCTAACAAATCTCTAATACATCTTATGTTGTCTTTGCATACCTATGTTCTACTTATCACAACTCTATTTCTACTTCCATGCCGAATACAATGGGCACACCTTATATTTATGCGCTTATACAAACAAAACAATTAGGTCAGCCCTACAACTAATTAAAAATAACGCTTCCAAATGAATTGTCTTAAGCATGGTGAAAATTATAAATATAAACATGTCGGCAACCTAAATACAATGGGTGCATGGCCTTTACAACATTAAATCATAATCGCAAACCAAAAAGCTAACTGTCAGCTCCATGCTCTATTTGCTGCTAGTACACACTAGCTGTGCAACTTCAACTAACTGTAACTTTCACATCTTTGCATATCTACTTATGTGCTCATAGACTAAGCAAGTATATAGTCTAACTAACTTAACTTCTAGGGTGCATACCATAATTCATCTGTACACACGTGCGATGATGCTCTGAGCTGCATGAACTCTGTATACTGTCCAGTCTTCAATACTTAACTAAATTTTGATCTTTACACTAAGTGCATTGTCACCAAACTACTATATGACTTTGTTTCCATAATGAAAACACTATATCTAGTTATATACTTTAGTATAGACAACTTTCCAATAGCTAGACCATATGTTTGACCAAAATTAAGTTTTAGTTAAAGATACTAAAATTTAGTTGTGCTAATAATTTAGCCTAGGTGACAAATTACTGTTGTTATTGATTGGTTCCTGATGATTAGATGATTGATGTGGTTGATTTCTAGGATGACATGTCAATATGTTTTTGGTAATACCTTTTGGGTTCACATGTTAGATGATTGACACATATTTCCATAAGTTTGATCAATATTGTGGACGAACTTATAAAAAAATCTCAAGTCTTAATTGACTTAAGAACAATAGCATAAAAGTGGACTCAATTTCATGATTTAGCATTGGGATCATGAGTTTGGGTGTTGGAATCTAAGATAGAGGTAGTACAGTGCACCAATGTTCAGATATTGTAATGGATCTGGTAGGAAAGAAGTGTCATTACCATATTAGTTATTTGAGTTTATCGCTCAAGGATAACTTGATTAGTGAAAGTCAAATCCTTTAACAAGATGGACTTTAACAGGTCTTTTTGTATAAATCCTTTAAAATAGGGTGACTTCTTAATTGGCGTTCTAAATCCTCTTGCAAGGTAGATCCTAACAGGTCTTTTGGTACTTCTAACAAGGTACTAGTCACTCCTAATAGGGTGAACCATTAATAGGGTATTATAAGCTCTCCTAATATAGAAACTCTTTTTACTACAATGAAGAGATTCACGGGTGTCATCCCCACTATGGTTCTCTCCATCTTATAAGGTTTTCCATGTTAAAGATAGTGGTGTTATGTGTTATGCTTTGTAGATGCTTGAATTGTTTTACTTCTAATACATAGTTACACTTGTATATTTTATTATTTAGAATTTATTTAAAAACATAATTAGAATTATGGTTGAATTGGCTCATTACCTATTTACACTAATTCACTTCCCCTCCTAGTTCCTACTATATATATTAAATTCATGCTACTCTAGCGATCATATCCCTTTGGGGGTTTATTCAAACATTATCTACATACCATGTAATATTCCAAGAGGTTTTTCATAAGATAGTCGGTTCACCTTCTTTGAGACCAAATGATATAGTGGCCTTATTTTTTTTATTTTGAGAAAAATAGCGTTTGAAGGGGCCTGAAACCCTTTACAAATATATTTTGAAGGGGATCTAGAAACCCACCAAGATGAAATGATGAAAAATATAAGACATTGTTTATGAATAGCCCAACACCAACATACAATTAACAACTAATAAAATAATCTAATAAATTACCAGCTAACTAAAACTTAGAAGACAAGGCCAAAGCCTCACATCAAATAGAAACCCTCTCGAGTAGGTATAACTTAGAGTTTTGAGGGACACCCCAAACCAAACCTAACAAAAAATGGCCATAGTTTGTCTTGGGCCCTTGAAAATTGTCAACATCTAGCCAAACAACAAACTAAAGCATGAAAAAGAACCAACTGAAATAAACCTGGATTTTAACCTAGGACCCAAAATCATTATTGATATTGAGAATGTTCCCCTAACCATAACCTTATGTTGTGAAAGAAAGACCATTCCAACCAAGAAACATCAAACCAATATAAAAATGATAGCTTAAACACATGAATAGGTTAAGCATCAACTACACTAAGACATATGGATTTTGAAAGGCTCCCCAAGCCTTCCATAGAGAAATGGGGTTTTGGAAGGCTCCCCCAACCATTAAGCCAATACCTACCATAAGAAATATGAAACTCACAAAGTTCCCTTTAAAATAATACTCCTTCCAACAAGAAAGGATCAAAGAGCTAAAACTAGTATTCCACACCAAAAGAATGGGTTTAGGCAAGGAACCCAAAACTGCTAGGAAGCTAAAGGTGAAGAAGAACCACAAGCTAGTCTAAAGAAATCTAGCACAACTCTTATCTACCTTGATAGAAGAGGATCCCTCCATAAAAGGAAAAAAAAAAGGCAACAACAACCAAAAGGTAAGTCCCAACCTAGTTCAACCTTTCCATTATACAACTATATGAAATAAAACACCACCCAGTTCCACTACACACCTCCATCCATTAGAAACAATCCACCTCCATAGGATGTTCCTCCACCTCAATATAAGTTTCTATCTCGATAGAAAACAAGAATGAAGGGAACAAAAATATAGATTGTCTCCCCTACCATATAGGCACATGGTGAAACCCCACATCTATAGGAGCATGATCCACCTCAATAGGAGCCTTGCAAGGAAGAAACTGAGAAAAGAGAACAATCCTCCAAAGGAAAACATCCAAGAAGAAAACACAGAATGATAAAAAAAATCCAAATGTAGGGGAGAGACACAACTTGAGGAAACATAACTTACAGAGAGGAAAGAAGCAAATGAACCATTATCCAAGGCTAGCCAAGTGGCTACAACCAAAAAAGATAAATCCTTAAATAAATGTGGTCCATAAGAAATCCATCTGTGCCTTGCCAAAATCCCTAGAAGACAAGGCTCTTCCACAAAAATTTCACAACCCACCACAAAAGTGGGGGGCCACTGACAACAAAAAAAATAACTCTTAAATACCAAGACCCGAGTAGCAATATTTTCTCCCCACCTTTCCAAGCCACCTAATACAAGATCCACCAACAAAGCTACTAGATGAGCATGACACTAACCCAACATGTAGAAATCCAACCCTCCCCAAGATAACATGATGACAACCAAACACGTAGAACCATCTAAATGCCACAAGTAAAGGGTAAACAAACCCCAGCCTGAAGAATCCTCCAAGTGTTGACAGAAAGTGTCATGCCCAAAAATTAACCAACCAAAAGCGCAACAATTTTTTTTTTTGTGAATGAAAAGTTGAGTAAAGTTCTAAGGTTAAGTGTAAGTTGACAATATATTTATTGGTCAAGGTCTAGAGTTAAGTTTTGGAGAGTGTTACGCTAAGGAGTAACAATAGGACGATTGGGTCTAGTAGACTAAAGTTCATAACTATTGTTGTAAAAGTATCGTGTTTGGGAAGCGGAACCCTATAGAAAACAATTTCCATTTGGAACTTCTGATCATGATGTATTCAAGGTACCTAGGGCATTAAATATTCATCTTACCCCAATTAGGCTATACCCACCATTAGTATGCCTACCTAGATTATATTTCTTGATTAAGGTTTGACTAACTAGGACAAAATGAATTCTTGATTTTAAAAAAAATATATCAATTACACTAACAAAAGTTGGTTCACACTGTTAGTCTACTATTACACTAATTAATTTAAATGGGTTGATAAGTATTACATCCTAACCTATTAACCAATGAGAAATTGACTATTTAATCCAAGGCCAACTAAATTACTATTAGTACTCCAGTGTTTATCAATGAATAAATTGAACTACAGTATTAATTTGAATTATTAAAGAATAAGCCTAACACATTAAACTTAAAACTAATTACTATATGGGTGAGATAAACCATTGATCTAACAACTGATTTGCTAGAAGTGAGGTCCAACACATTTTAACCATAATCTATTAACAGATAATTAACTTAATTAATAAACTATTTCCCCAACAAAATTATTACCAACTAACTAACTAAATTATTAACCAAAAGACTAATTCAATTCCTAAAGGTTATCCTACAATACTATCAATAAAAGATCTCTTAACTAACTACTAATATAACTAGCTTATCAAATAACAATATGATTTAATGATAATAATTTGTACCCATTATCAATAAATTTCTTTCACTAACAATTGCAATTAACATATAAACAACATAAGTCAAATCTCAATTTAACTTATTAACAATTAAGTAATACTAATAATTAACAGTATGGGCAGATTTGTTAACAAATACTAATTAAGACAATTGCATAGAGTAAATAAATTAAAGCAAATGTTTCCATCTTATTACTCTACAAGCTACCTATAAATCATAGTTGACAAAACAACAATCCCTACTAAAGTAATCCTAACCTATAACATCTATACCTATCACCTAATAGTCTAAGCCTATCCTACCCACCCCATCCCATCATGGCCCACTTGCCAAGTGGGTGGGGGATGGGAACCCCAAGACTTTCTCATGCTCATGTGGTAGAAGGAAGGGGAAGCCTTTAGAGAAAAGCATGCGCAGGTTTCCATGCCACCCTCCAAATTAATTCCAACCCAAATCTTATTTAATATGCCAAGGCTTTTTGCACGGAAAGGGAGTATGTGGTAGGTCAATGATTTGGGTATACCACATGTTCTTCACTCCCCAAAACATCCTCCAAGAAACCAACGTGAGCTTGGGAAAGAGAAACCCCTTTCAAAAAGGCCTTCACATGACAAGAGAGGTGGGTCCCACATTGCACATTCAACTAAACCAAAGATTATTTGATAAGCCATGAATTTTCATAGGTATTGGTAATCAACTTGTCAAGTATTAATATGGAGATGTTAGCCTATGTTGTGTGAGGGGAAAGGAAGAATGAGTGGTGTGAGGTTTGGGTGGGGGAAGTCCAAGGAGCATGGTGATTTGACGCCCCCCCCCCTTTCTTCTACAAAAAGGTTTCAAATACTTTCTTTTCCATTAAATGCCATGTCAACCCATATCCTATGCATGGTAAAGGATGAGGATGGGTGTGCCCACCTACAACCAAGTGGGATGTTGTTTGAGGTCCCTTAATTAATTTATATTTATTTGTTTTACTGTCATCTTTGATTGACTAGGAATTAGCTAATAAAATAAGGTTATACAAGGGGTCAAATATATATTAATCTTCATTAGGGAAGCATAATGGGAAGGGAAGGGAATATTATCTATGGTAAGAGAATTATTTCCTTCCCATACAAAATCTAGAGAGCATTTTTTCTCTCTAAAAACTAGGAAGTGCTATCTCTTTGTTTTGCCATAACTTCTTTTGTTTTTTAATCTCCTTTCTTGTTATATGAGATCTAATAGTATAAATTTGATAGTTTAATTAGTGCATTCCATTAAGGAGTATGTGAATGTTACATTAATATACAATTTTGTGTAATTGAACATTGTTGTCATGCTTGATTTTAAGGGAGTATAAGTTTACAATGTTGTTTTTCAACTAAGGTGATGATCATATTGCAATAGAAGTTTGTTCAAGGGGTGATTGACTATTTTTGAACTTGAATATCATAATCAAATATCAAGAGATTGCAAGGTTCCTATATCAACAAGATTTAATATGCTATTAAAACCATTAAATTGCTTACTCCGTCAACTTGGAAAAATCATTTTGCAATGAAAGAATAACTCCACTATTATAAGAAATGGAATACAAAAATCATGAAAGTAATGATACATCATTTACATTATGGAAACCTCTTCAAATACAAATACATATTCTTCAAGAAGGAGAAGTCTTTGCATTACAACAAGACAATACAAATTGGTAGTAATACACAATGAAAGTTTAAAGCATGATAATAAAACTTCTCTCCATTACAACTTCACAATGACCAATGAATTGGAAAACATTACAACTTTCAACCAAAAGATAAATCTCAATGCAAGGGAATTCACAATACAACAATAGGGTTGTCATCACACAACCACCCAAAATGGAGAAACCTCCAAAGCTTTATCCACAAAATCTTGACTTCGAAAACTTGCAAATCAAAGAATGGAACCATGTGAAGCTCACCTCCCATCCTAGGTCTCAAGGAGACCACCACTGAGCTAGGAGAATCAATAACCAACAGGTGGCAATCACACATCCACAAAACATGATTACAACAACAAACACCCTCCCAAGGCTTGCATAATTGGATTCAACATGAATCCATAACAAAGGGTAAAGATGGATTTCCATGTAGGAGAATGTCAAATAATAAATTCAATTAACATGCCTCTTCAAGGCTAACATCATATACATTCTTCCAACCAATCTTCTCCTTATCTCTCCCAAAATTAGGATCAAAGAAACATTGGCATGCAAGGGCCCATACACCTTGCATTTCTTCCCTCTTCTCTCCATGAGAAGAGACTCTACACTACCATGGAATCCAACTAACCCCTTCCCCCATACATGGCCACTTCTTCCCTATCCAAGGGTGAGTAATGCCATTACACCCTTCACAAAACTCCCATATCAAAACAAAGATAAAAACATAAATAAGGATTCAAACCCAAAATCTCATTCTCATACAAAATAACAATACAAATACATGAACATATGCAAGAGAATGATGAACATAAAAATCTACTTGCAACAAGGAAACAATAAAGGTCTTTCATGGCAATGGAGACCAACCTTCACAATGTGTTATGGCAAATGAAATTTTGAGAAGAGCACAATTCCTTATCCTTCCTCCAATCCAAAACCTTAATTTCTCTAAAGATAGAGAGTGGGTGAACACCCACTAACTCTACCAAGGGCCTCGAAAAAGACCTCCAACTTCTACCCACCCACTAGTATTAATTTCAAAATTGACTCTCAAGTCCTTTGGCTTTTCCTTGTCCCCTATCAAATATGCCTAATTGGAAGGAAGTGTGGGGTTGGGTAAAGGTCAAGACTCAATCCCATTTTCGTAGCTTATGGAAAATGGGTCATAAAATGGGTCACCAAGGCCACTAGGGTGTTATGGATATGTTAAAAACCTTCCTAACCCATACCCCTAAAACTTAGGTGTTTAAATTTTGCTAAATATGACCTTTAGGACCTCTTTTTGGTCTCTAGAAGTGGTTAGAAGAAAAATTGAAATTTAAATAATCAAATTGGTTGGGTTTACAAGTATCTCCAATAAGGAAATTAATCAGCTTCCTATAAGTTAGTTAGGCTTAGGTTTACATTTCCAACCTTAGTAGACATGTCATTACATAAACACATAACAAGTGTCAAGTGAAACTATAAAGTGACATAACACAACATTGACATGTCACTAGTTACATAAAGAGACACCTAATACATACTTACAATTTTATGGTTACGAATTAAGTCACTTTACAATGAGGTTCGAACCTCTTCATTAGGTTCAACCTTGGCTTTATAGTTTGCACAATGGTTGGTTACTGATTCTCTGACTAATTCCACGGTTCTCTTACTTGCACACTTAAACATCGAGCATCATTAGTTCAAGGTAATAAAATCACATGCAATATAAATATTCAATTATTTATTTAATCAACATAAATCAATATGCAGAATTCAATTCTAATTGCAATTTTTTCATTCAATAATGCTTAAACATAATAATTCCATAATCCTCATGACGTGTCATCTGTGAAGTAATCCAATCTAAATATAGTCCAATCTTCTCATCAATTCACATATCTAAATATGCATAATCAAAATCATGACATAATCTAGGTTCTAATCCACATCACAATGTAATCCACATAATATAATAATCATCATCAACCATAGTATCTCGAGTCTCTATCATGATAATAAAAAAACGTGTATCAAAATGTGAATGGTCACAAATGCTATGATGGGTCAGGGTGAGGCCTCACATCCTCCCCCCTAGGCATGAACTTCCTCTTGGAGTTCATAAAAAAGGTATGGGTACTGTGATCTCATCTGTGCTGCATCCTCCCATGAAGTTGTGACCTCATCATAACAATCCCACTGGACTCTAACCTAGTCCAGCTCTCTGTCTCGAAGTGCCAGGGTTCATCAGGCTAAAATGTGGATGGGCTCCAAGGCTAACTATCCTTCTGACTCCACCTGCAAGGCATCCTAGTCTATAATGTGAGACTCATCATAAATATACTTTCATAACACAGATACATGAAATACATCATGGATGGGTGACAGGCTAGGTGACAAAGCTAAATGGTAGGCAACTGGTCCTATCCTCTCCAATATCATGAAAGGTCCAACAAAGTGAGGTGCTAACTTAGAGCCCTTTCCAAAATGGATTGGACTCTTATGTGGGCGCACTCTCAAGAAAACCCTATCTCCAACCATATACTCATGGTCAACCCTCTTTGCATCTACATACTTCTTCTATCAATCCTGAGCCTCTCTAAGATGTTGCCTAATCAAGACCACCTACTACTCCATATCCTTAACCAACTGAGGTCCAATGGATACCCTATCCTCAATCCTATCCTAACTTAGTGGTGTCGTGCATGGTCTACCATATAAAGCTTGATATGGTGGCATACCAATAGAAGAATGATGTCCATTGTTATAGGAAAACTTGACCAAATGTAGGTATTCCTCCCACTTGACCTGATGGTCCATCACATACATACGTAACATATCCTCTAACACCTAGTTAACCCTCTCTGTCTACCCATTTGTCTGAGGGTGATATGTCATACTGAAATTGAGCCCAGTGCCCAACGCTGCCTGCAACTCTCTCCAAAAAGTTGATGTGAACAAGGAATCTCTATCAGAGATGATCTTTTGGGGAATGCCATGAAGTCTGACAATATCCTGCAAAAACACCTGAGCTACATCTCATGTTGTGAATGTAGTATGCATAGGTGAGAAGTGGGAAACCTTGGTCAATGTGTCGATTGTCACCAAGATGGCATCATGGCGGTGAGATGACATAGGAAGACCAATAATGAAGTCCATAGATATAGTATCCCACTTCCACTTGGAAATATCATGTGACTACAGGAGCCCACCTGGATGACTTTTCTCTGCCTTTAGCCTCTGACACTCTAGGCATCTAGCAATTATGCTGGCAATCTACAATCTCATGCCTGGCCAATGATACAATTGTCTCTAATCAGCATGCAACTTCTTAACTCTGGGATGAGCTACATAAGGTGCTCTATGAGCCTCTAGCACAATAAAATCTTGCAAGTCACCTGTAGAAGGTACATAAATTCATCCCCTATGATGTAGGAGTCCATCAAACTCTAAGGAATACTCTGCAAATCTTCCTTCAAGGGGCCTCTAAGAACGGATAATTTGACAAACCTCTACATAGAATCCATCCTCTGGCAAGTGATGCAAAATGCACTCACTCACATCTATACCAGTAGTCATAGATGAGAGTTCATGCCACCTCCTACTCAAAGCATCTACAACTACATTATCTTTCCCCTTGATGTAATGAACATCAAAATCATATTCACAAAAAAACTCCATCCATCTCCTCTGCCTAGCATTAAGATTGGGTTGTGTAAAGATATAATGTAGGCTATGGTGATCTGAATGAAGCTCAAATTGGTGTCCTAGAAGGAAGTGTCACCATCTCACCAAGGCATGAACTACCACTACAAGCTCTAGGTCATGAGTAGGGTAATTAAGCTCATGAGTCTTTAGCTTCCTAGACTCAAAAGTTATAGGGTGACCTTCCTGCATAAGGACTGCTCCTAAACCATCCAATGAAGCATCCATACAAACAACAAAATTTGCTAAAGGATCTAGCACTGCTAAAATTGGGGCACTAGTCAGGGCTCTCTTGAGCTCCTAAAAACCTCTCTCACACTTCTTTGTCCATTCATACTTCTTCCCCTTTCTCTAAAGGGAAGTGATGGGATGAGCTATCCTAGAAAATCCTACCACAAAGTGCTTGTAATAACCTGCTAAGCCCATAAAACTCCTAACCTCAGTGACATTGGTGGGTGTTGGCCAATCCATAATGGCTCTAATCATTGATGGGTCAACAAAGATCCCATCGTCAGATATAACATGTCCAAGATAATGCACCTCAAGTCTAAAGAAGGCACACTTCGACAAGCTGCCATATAATTGATTCTCTCAAACACTGCAGAACCTATCTCAGATGCTCCTCATGCTCTTCCTCATTGCAGGAATAAATCAAAATATCATCAAGGAACACTACCACAAACTTATCCAAGAATGTATGAAATACCCTATTCATGAGGCTCATGAACACAGCTCGAGCATTCGTGAGGCCAAATGGCACCACTGTGAGCTCATAGTGACCATACCTCATACGAAAAGTAGTCTTGTGGATATCACTCTCCGCTATCTGCAACTGATGGTACCCCAACTTCATATCTATCTTCAAGAACACTCAGGAACCCTACAACTGGTCAAATAAATTATCGATCCTGGGAAGTGGGTATTAGTTCTTAATTGTTACTTTATTTAGTTGTCAATAATCAATGCACAATCTAAGTGATCCATCCTTCTTCACAAAAATCACTAGTGCACCCCAAGGTGATACACTAGGTCGGATGTGCCCTTTCTCCAAGAGTTCTTCCAACTGAATCTTGAGCTCATTGAACTCATGTGTGGTCATCCTGTAAGGTGCTCTAGATATGGGCTCGGCTCCTAGCACAAGGTCTATGTGAAAATCAATTGCCCTAGGTGGAGGCATACTAGGTAGCACAGTAGGAAATACATTTGCAAACTCCTAAAGAATGGGATAATCCTCAAGTGAAGGCTCCCCCTCTGAATCCTCTTCTCTATCACTAATGGTGATGGAAAATAATTGACACCCCTTCTGCACACACCGCCTAAGCTGCATAGCGGAAATCATGCAAAGGGATACAGGTCTCTGTACTCCAAATATCACCATAGAAGTACCATGATCATCAATGCACTCAACCTTCTTCTATCGATAATCCATCTTGGCACTGTGGGCATATAGCCAATCCATGCCAAGAACTACATCATAAGAACCTAGAGGGGTAATGTGGAGATCTAACATTGTGATCGAGTCTCCAATCTGAATCTGACAACTACAAACCAAGGAACTAACAGACACCCTAGCTCCTAAAGCTAACTTGACCTCCCAATCGACATCCTGTCTAACTACCACTAGCCCACAATGCTCCACTACATATGGAGATATAAAGGATTTTGTGGCTCCTGAATCAAATAAGATAGATAAACTGATACCCTGAATCATACCTATGCCCTCTATGACTATGGCCTAGTGCTCGGCCTAGTGGTTATCAACCACTACAAATACTCTATGGGATCTACCCATATCTCTGACTGTAGGCTCTAAGGTAGCCCCTCTCTGACCATTGGTTGACTGTCCCTGAGGGCACTCTCTTGCAATATGACCCATACCAATACAAGTGTAACATGGCCCTCAGGTCTAAATCTATACTCCCTATGTCCTAGGCTATTGTGACCCTCTAGTCCTACTGGAACCATTGCATCCACCCCTAGAGGACTGTTAAGTCCTAGCTGATTTTGTCTGAGGGGTCTATGTCCTTTGATCCTATCTAGGGCCCTGAGACTGCCACTGTTTGGGCTTAGAGCCCTCATAACCCTATGAATATCTCTGCCTAGAAACCTGCTGGGATCCCTACTGCTAAGACTGCTGACCCTTAAAGGATCCTACTAAATGGTTTTGTTTCCCCTTCTAAGAGGATCTCTGATGTCCTGACTACTGGGATGAAGGGTTTTAGTGCTGAGACTAATCCTGAGACTCCTGTCTAGTGTGGATATCCTCAGATACAAGTGTCGTCTCAACTACATCTCTTAATATGGTAGGAAAAGCTAGACCTACTGTCCCCTGAAGAGACATATTAAGTCCCTTAATGAACTAATGGATATGAATTTTCTCATCCTTCATATAATCTACATATGGGAGGAGCTCAAGAAACTAACTCTCGTACTGGGCCATAGTGAGACCTCTCTTCTAGAGATCATGGGACTCCTCTATCTATCTCTGTATGAAATGCTAGGAGAGATACCTCTCTCAAAATTAGGCTACAAAAAACTCCCAAGTGAGTGTGTCAATAGCCACTCCTCCAATGGACTCCTCCTGCTACCACCAAGTGGAGGCTTTCTCCTGTAGGAGATGAACTACAAGTTGTGCCTTTAGATTACTCCCATAAGGGCACAACCCAAAGCATCATTGTAAACTCTGTAACGAGGCCTCTGCTACTGACCCATTAGTGGATCCCAAAAACAAGGGTAGCTGGAGTTGTATTAACTCTTGGATCTTATCTCCAACATCTCTAGGGGGTCTCTCTCTACCCCTAATCCCATGCTCAGTGGTACCCCTATCTGATGCACTAACTCACCCTCATGATCACCATGACCCTCAATAATCCTAGGTGGAGGACTCCTACTCCTCTCTCTATTAACTACTCTACCACCTCCTAGCATATCTGCTTCCCTTTTGGAAACCTGCTGCTCTGGCTGAGGAACTATGGGTGGTAACCTCTACTGAATTACCCCAATCAAATTCTAAAGGATGTCCATGATATCCTAATTAGGGTTCGGTGGTGGTGGTGGTGGTGGTGGTGGTGGTGGTGGTGGTGGTGGTGGTGGTCCACCTCCCCCTCCTACACTAACACGTGTAGCTCTATGACCTCTGCCCCATCGGCCAGCTCATGTGACAACAGGCATCCTACACAATAGATTAAGTTGCGTGAGTTGAAATGTAATGGGTTTAAAGGTTCCAATGTTGAAACCTCACTCTGATACAAAATGTCATGCCCAAAAACTAACCAACCAAAAGCGCAATGATTTTTTTTTTGTGAATGAAAAGTTAAGGAGTAAAGTTCGAAGGTTAAGTGTAAGTTGACAATATATTTATTAGTCAAGGTCTCAATTCAAGTTTTGAAGAGCATTAAACTAAGGAGTAACAATAGGATGATTGGGTCTAGCAGACTAAAGTTCATAACTATTGTTGTAAAAGTATCGAGTTCGGGAAGCGGAACCCTAGAGCAAATAGTTTCCATTTGGAACTTCTGATCATGATGTATTCAAGGTACCTAGGGCATTAAATATTCATCTTACCCCAATTAGGCTATACCCACCATTAGTATGCCTACCTAGATTATAGTTCTCGATTAAGGTTTGACTAACTAGGACAAAATGAATTCTTGATTTAAAAAAATATATATCAATTACACTAACCAAAGTTGGTTCATACTGTTAGTCTACTATTACACTAATTAATTTAAATGGGTCGATAAGTATTACATCCTAAGCTATTAACCAATGACAAATTGACTATTTAATCCGAGGCCAACTAAATTACTATTAGTACTCCAGTGTTATCATTGAATAAATTGAACTACAGTATTAATTTGAATTATTAAAGAATAAGCCTAACACATTAAACTTAAAACTAATTACTATATGGGTGAGATAAACCATTGATCTAACAATTGATTTGCTAGAAGTGAGGTCCAACACATTTTAACCATAATCTATTAACAGATAATTAACTTAATTAATAAACTATTTCCCCAACAAAATTATTACCAACTAACTAACTAAATTATTAACCAAAAGACTAATTCAATTCCTAAAGGTTATCCTACAATACTATCAATAAAAGATCTCCTAACTAACTACTAATATAACTAGCTTATCAAATAACAATATGATTTAATGATAATAATTTGTACTCATTATCAATAAATTTCTTTCACTAACAATTACAATTAACATATAAACAACATAAGTCAAATCTCAATTTAACTTATTAACAATTAAGTAATACTGATAATTAACAGTATGGGAAAATTTGTTAACAAATACTAATTAAGAGAATTTCATAGAGTAAATAAATTAAAGAAAATGTTTCCATCTTATTACTCTACAACCTATCGATAAATCATAGTTGACAAAACAACAATCCCTACTAAAGTAATCCTAACCTATAACATCTATACCTATCACCTAATAGTCTAAGCCTATCCTACCCACCCCATCCCATCATGGCCCACTTGCCAAGTGGGTGGGGGATGGGAAACCCAAGAATTTGTCATGCTCACATGGTAGAAGGAAGGGTAAGCCTTTAGAGAAAAGCATGTGCAGCTTTCCATGCCACCTTCCAAATTAATTCCAACCCAAATCTTATTTAATATGCCAAGGCTTTTTGCAGGGAAAGGGAGTATGTGGTAGGTCAATGATTTGAGTCTACCACATGTTCTTCACTCCCCAACACATCCTTGAAGAAACCAACATGAGCTTGGGAAAGAGAAACCCCTTTCAAAAAGGCCTTCACATGACAAGAGAGGTGGGTCCCACATTGCACATTCAACCAAACCAAAGTTTATTTGATAAGCCATAAATTTTCACAGGGTATTAGTAATCAACTTGTCAAGTATTAATATGGAGATGTTAGCCTATGCTACGTGAGGGGAAAGGAAGAATGAGTGGTGTGAGGTTTGGGTGGGGGAAGTCCAAGGAGCATGGTGATTTGACCCCCCTCCTTTTCTCCTACAAAAAGGATTGAAATACTTTCTTTTCCATTAAATGCCATGTCAGCCCATATCCTATGCATGGTAAAGGATGAGCATGGGTGGGCCCACCTACAACCAAGTGGGATGTTGTTTAAGGTCCCTTAATTAATTTAGATTTATTTGTTTTACTATCATCTTTGATTGACTAGGAATTAGCTAATAAAATAAGGTTATGCAAGGGGTCAAATATATATTAATCTTAATTAGAGAAGCATAATGGGAAGGGAAGGGAATATTCTCTGTGGTAAGAGAATTATTTCCTTCCCATACAAAATTCAGAGAGCTTTTTTGCTCTCTAAAAACTAGGAAGTGCTATATCTTTGTTTTGCCATAACGTCTATTTTTTTTAATCTCTTTGCTTGTTATATGAGATCTAATAGTATGAATTTGATAGTTTAATTAGTGCATTGCATTAAGAAGTATGTGAATGTTACACTAATATACAATTTTGTGTAATTGAACATTGTTGTTGTATGCACCCAAAAATGGTCACCTAGACTTTGGGCCCCATTTATTTGATTTATCAATCCTGAATCATTTTTATCAATAATCAATATTGTCAACATTATCAATTTCTTGATCAAATCTTAGTTTCGATCATATATTGGATTTTTATCCTATGGGCTAACCATTTATCCTAAGTTTTTATTTACTTAAAAGGAATATTTCCCCCCCCTTTTAATTAAATAAAAAGGTCCCCACTTTTCATCTTATCCTAAGTTGCACAAATAAAATATTATTTCTATTTTATAAAAAGGATAAAAGCACTTTTTGTCTCATATGGATATAAAGTCAACTCCTATTTTCCTATTGGAGGATACTTGTGCACATGGATTGCTCCTCTTTCAAGCTCCACCATTGATTAAGACTTTTGCCTCTTAATCTCCATGGTCCATTTCTCCTCATTTCTTATAAAAGGAGAGCTCTCTCCTTCATTTGCATATCCATCTCTTTCATGCTAATGTTATGCTGCAGGTTTTCTAGGTTATTTGGAGCTTATTGAAGACATTCTACATCAAGCTTTGAAGACTTGTTTTTCATTGTTGCATCTCATTTAGTTGCATATTTCTTTTATTTAGTTGCATAATCATGGCATATTAGCTTAGTTTCCTTTTATGTAATAGATTAGCTTCACATAGCTTAATTAGGGGAATTGTAATCCATTGCTATTTCCTTTCATAGTTGCATTGTACTTTTATTTTGATAGATTAATCTTGCATATTCATATTAGTTTTCATTGCATTGCCTTTCTTGATTTCCTTTGGGGATATTGGCATTGTTGCCCTTGTCTTCATTGTGAATCTCTCATTGTGTGGTTGACTAGCAAGGTCACTAGTTTCATAGCTCTAGTTGAGAGCAAATCTATCAAGTTCCTTGCAACTCCATGCATAGAGAGCTATGATTCAATTTGTGAGGCCTCATTGTTGAACAACCTTACATGTAATGATTCACAAGAGTGTGGTCATATTTCTACCATATAGTTGTCATGCTTGATTTTAAGGGAGTATAAGATTACAATGTTGTTTTTCAACTAAGGTGATGATCATATTGCAATAGAAGTTTGTTCAAGGGGTGATTGACTATGTTTGAACTTGAATATCATAATCAAACATCAAGAGATTGCAAGGTTCCTATATCAACAAGATTTAATATGCTATTGAAACCATTAAATTGCTTACTCTGTCAACTTGGAAAAATCATTTTGCAATGAAAGAATAACTCCACTATTACAAGAAATGGAATATAAAAATCATGAAAGTAATGATACATCATTTACATTATGGAAACCTCTTCAAATACAAATACATATTCTTCAAGAAGGAGAAGTCTTCACATTACAACAAGACAATACAAATTGGTAGTAATACTCAATGAAAGTTTAAAGCATGATAATAAAACTTCTCTCCATTACAACTTCACAATGACCAATGAATTGGAAAACATTACAACTTTCAACCAAAAGATAAATCTCAATGCAAGGGAATTCACAATACAACAATAGGGTTGTCATCACACAACCATTCAAAATGGAGAAACCTCCAAAGCTTTATACACAAAATCTTGACTTTGAAAACTTGCAAATCAAAGAATGGAACCATGCGAAGCTCACCTCCCATCCTAGGTCTCAAGGAGACCACCGCTGAGCTAGGAGAATCAATAACCAACAGGTGGCAATCACATATCCACAAAACATGATTACAACAAAAAACACCCTCCCAAAGCTTTCACAATTGGATTCAACATGAATCCATAACAAAGGGTGAAGGTGGATTTCCATGTAGGAGAATGTCAAATAATAAATTCAATTAGCATGCCTCTTCAAGGCTAACATCATATACATTCTTCCAACCAATCTTCTCCTTATCTCTCCCAAAATTAGGATCAAAGAAACATTGGCATGCAAGGGCCCATACACCTTGCATTTCTTCCCTCTTCTCTCCATGAGAAAAGACTCTACACTACCATGGAATTCAACTAACCCCTTCCCCCATACATGGCCACTTCTTTCCTATCCAAGGGTGAGTAATGCCATTACACCCTTCACAAAACTTCCATATCAAAACAAAGATAAAACATAAATAAGGATTCAAACCCAAAATATCATTCTCATACAAAATAACAATACAAATTTACATGAACATATGCAAGAGAATGATGAACATAAAAATCTACTTGCAACAAGGAAACAATAAAGGTCTTTCATGGCAATGGAGACCAACCTTCACAATGTGTTATGGCAAATGAAATTTTGAGAAGAGCCCAATTCCTTATCCTTCCTCCAATCTAAAACTCTAATGTCTCTAAAGATAGAGAGTGGGTGAACACCCACTAACTCTACCAAGAGCTTCTAAAAAAACCTCCAACTTCTACCCCCCCACTAGCATTAATTTCAGAATTGACTCTCAAGTCCTTTGGCTTTTCCTTGTCTCCTATCATAAATGCTGGATTGAAAGGAAGTGTGGGGTTGGGTAAAGGTCAAGACTCAATCCCATTTTCGTAGCTTATGGAAAATGGGTCATAAAATGGGTCACCAAGGCCACTAGGGTGTTATGGATATGTTAAAAATCTTCCTAACCCATACCCCTAACACTTAGGTGTTTAAATTTTGCTAAATATGACCTTTAGGACCTCTTTTTGGTCTCTAGAAGTGGTTAGAAGAAAAATTAAAATTTAAATAATCAAATTGGTAGGGTTTACAAGTATCTCCAATAAGAAAATTAATTAGATTCCTATAAGTCAGTTAGGCTTAAGTTTACATTGCCAACCTTAGTAGACATGTCATTACATAAACACATAACAAGTGTCAAGTGACACTATAAAATGACATAACACAACATTGACATGTCACTAATTACATAAAAAGACACCTAATACATACTTAAAATTTTACGGTTACGAATTAAGTCACTTTACAACGAGATTGAAACCTCTTCATTAGGTTCAACCTTGGCTTTATAATTTGAACTATGGTTGGTTACTGATTCTCTGACTAATTCCATGGTTCTCTTACCTGGACACTTAAACATCGAGCATCAGTAGTTCAAGGTAATAAAATCACATGCAATATATATCTTCAATTATTTATTTAATCAACATAAATCAATATGTAGAATTCAATTCTAATTGCAAATTTTTCATTCAATAATGCTTAAACTATTAATTCCATAATCGTCATGACATGTCATCCATGAAGTAATCCAATCTAAATATGGTCCAATCTTCTCATCAATTCACATAACTAAATATGCATAATCAAAATCACGACATAATCTAGGTTCTAATCCACATCACAATGTAATCCACATAATATAATAATCATCATCAACCATAGTATCTTGAGTCTCTGTCAGGGTAATAAAAAAAAGTGTATCAAAATGTGAATGGTCACAAATGCTATGATGGGTCGGGATGAGGCCTCACAGAAAGGGGCAAATAGAAAAACCCAACAAGTGGAAAGACACCATCAAAGACATCACTGTAGAAAACCAAGGAACACAACCTCCAAAACAAGGGAAGAGAAGAGAGATGGACCAAAAAAAATCACTTCCATCGACGTGACCACAACAACCATTTCATCTCCAATCTAGAAAATAGATTCCCTTCCATCAGTGTCTTCATTTGCGGCTTCCTCTGCAACCACCTCCTTTCTTGTTCTAGATGAATGCCTACTACAACTCCTATTTTTAAAAATTGGTCTCCTGCTGCTCCCGCCCATCATAACTGGTTTGGTTTAGACCATCTATGAGAAAAACTTATATAGTTTCCTTGTTAGAGTGTATGTGCATGTGAAATACAGTCAAATATTATCTTCTCAGATTATGAGTTACAATATTTGGAAGTTCAAAATAAAGTAACTCTCTTATGATCATTGTGCACTTTATTGTAATGAAATAAGATGTAACTTATGTAATAATAGATCAAGTCTTAGTATGTGTATCATATTTACCTATTACATTAAATCAAGGTGTATACCTCTCTTATATAGTAGGTTTTCTGACTTTACCCACACCTATCCATATCATGCTCGATACTATCACATATAACCTTCTTCTAAGTAGATTGTGGATTCATTACATGCAAGTAGTCCCTTCTACTCTTCATTGCACTCTCAAATTCTTTCACAACCACAAGATGTATACCTTAGAAGTTGATAAGAACTTACAAAGTTTTTTATATTTAATGGATGCAAGATCTAAATCTCCTTTTAAATCTTCAATTCCTTCTCCAATCAAATGGATACACCATCTCTTACTAAAGGTACTCCTTCGCCCAAAGAATTACTCTCAAAGGATGATTGTAGGTCACTACACTTCATACCCTTTTATGTGGAAGAGTATAATGTCCCTCCATTATTAGAATCTTAGACTAAAGAGTAAGATATGGCGACATGTTTTATGAACCAAATTTATTTTATAACCCTACACAACAATGAGAAACAAAAATTTAAATAAAATTTATTTTCCTTGTTACTCACCTATTGGATGCCAATTTTTTAGTATAACCTCACATTCAACTCCTCCCTACCCTATTCCATCAAGTCAACGCTTCCTTTTCAATGCAAAAAGGAAAACTTCAAAACTCTTATTTCATTTTTAAGTATTATATATAAAATAATAATATAATATAATATATAAATATTATCTTATACAATAGATAAAAATACAATATATATAAATATTTGTATTTTTATTTTACATATTATAATAAATAAATAATATAAAAGATTTGAAATTATGTTTGGGAAAGATAAGGTACATGTAAAGTATGATGAGACATGTTATTTTATAAAAATAATAGTGGTTCTTAGAGTTTATCATTTTATTTTATAGTTTTTATTTATATTTTACATTAATAAAGAACTTATATTTATAAAATTTAAAGTTTCTTTTTAACAATTTATATGTTTAAGTGCATGTGTAATTTTATTAAATTTTACTATCTGATTTTTCTTATGTAATGTGTGGTAGATTCTCATCTTTAAAACATTAATTAATTCAAAAGAATAATATGATATATTTTATAAAAGTTTTATAATAGCATATTTCAAAAGAGGAAAAAATCTTTTTCAGAAAAAAAATAATAATAATTTTTTTCTATTTTGAAAAATTAATACTTTTATAATTGAATATTTAATACTAATATTTTCTCAATATATATTTAGATATTTTAGAAACATCCAATAATATAAATTTCCAAACATTTTATTGACAAAATATGATTTAAAAATATATTTATGATTTTATAAAATAAAAAGAATTGATAAAAGAATTTATATACAACACTAACAAATACTAACAGATATAATTGCAAATCTAGAGTGAAAAAACTTATAATAGAAATACACGTGCAATAAAAGAAAGTATTTAAATTTAAAAATAAAATAAAAAGAAAGCAAATACAGTTATGTTTGTCAGATTAAGATTTATAATTATTTTCTTCATCATTACTGCAAATTAAATTTACTGTGAAGAAAATAACTATTAGTTTGTGAAAAATAATTATTAGTGTTAATCTCAAGAAAGCTATATCATCTTTCTTTTTATTTTATTTTTTAATATATATGCTTTCTTTTATTGCACTTTTTCTACTGTACATCTACAGAAATGGCTATACAGCCGACTAAATCTACCTCAAAGACTATTTTAATTAATTTATTATTTATATTGAAAATGTATTGTCTTCTAAATTTTATCTAATAAATAAATGATGAAAAATTGAATCGACTGCGTGACGTTGCCTAGATTTGCAACTATAACTGTTCGTGTCTGAGCATATAAATACACTAGAGCAATCGCTGAAACTCAATTATTTCGCTCTGCTGAAACTCGTGCATTACGAAGGATATAAGTTATAAGATTGATTTTTGCAGAATAATAATGGCTGGCATCGCAGCAGGACAAGAGATATTTGATGAAGAGAAAAGCTCGTGGGAAATGCGAATTATTGCTCCAGATGGCACCGAACTGTCTTTTGCATGTAACCGAGCTGAAAATTTTACTGCAGTACACACAGATTTTGAGTAGTTTTATTGTGAAATATATGATTTTGATGACTTATTTGTTTTACCTTTTGAATTGGCATTCTATTTCGGAGAAGAAGAGCAATTGAACGAAGAGTTTGTGGGTGCTGTTTCAGTGGGCTTTAGGAGGAGTTTGAATGCAGAAATATATGAGTGTCTTGAAGATGATGCTAAAGCCAATAATGGCCGAGCAATGGTTTTAGTGCACACCCATCAACATTCTAGACAGCTTTATATATTTTATTCTATCAAGGATTTTACAATACAAGTTACTATGGAGAAGGAAGAACAAATATCATATGATGTTGCTCAAGATCAGAATTTGATGCATACAATTACAGAGGACTCTGATGATGATTCTGAGAATGAGGATGAGGACTCTGATGATGATTCTGAGAATGAGGATGAGGAATATTTTGGGGACTCTGAAAGTTCTGAAATTGGTGATGAAGAAGCTGCAGTGCTTCCAGTGAACACTTTGGAACTTTTATTGCATGCTGAATATTTTGGAAGTATTGTTTATACTTCCCTGAATTCAAATGAAGAAGCAGAAGCTCCTGAAATTGGTGATGAAGAAGCTGCAGAGATTTTGGGATCGCTCTTTTTCTCTGAGATATTTCAAAATTAAGAACAGCTGTCCCCTACGTTAGGAATTGTACAATAGGAAAAGATAGTCATGTTGAAAAAATAAATTCTATTCTATTGTATTTCTTTTTCTATATTTGATTACTGAGTAATCGTCTATGCAACATTGTGGAAATCCTGAAAAAAAAGGCATATGAGACCTAAAATCCTTTCAAATTTACTCTTAATTAGGGTAACAATTTCATAGTGATCTCGACGCTCAAATAATCTCACTTTTTTCACATAGTTCAAGAAAATGCTTAATGCTTTCAGCAAAGAATGTGAGGATAACACTGAAAACACTACAATATTTAATATCGTCTAAATTGTGAAATATAAGAAAAGTGAAGTTCTCATCTTTGTTATTTCTATTCTATTTGAGATTTTTTCTTGGCATGTAGCATGCATTGTAAGTTATACTCCAGTATGTAAGGGCAATAAAAATTATCTAGTATATTCATTAAGGTTTTAATTGATTCTACTAACTTGCAAATGGATGGCTAAGTTGAGTTTGCTATGATAAAATAAAGAAGAGGTTTGTGGATTCACTAGCTCTCCAAAAATTTCAAATTAATTTTAAAACAATCAATTAGGTTCAATTTTTTTAAAAAAAAAAAATTAGTTGTAGTAGTAGGATTAAGGTTAAAAATTATTAAAAATAAGTTTAGTAAAATAGTTAACTTATGCATTTCACATAGGGTAAATGGTAGAGTTATTGATACAATTAGGGTGAAGGATTTAACCTTAGTAATAGTATTGTGTTAACACTTATAATTAGAGGTACGGCTTGTCTTAAGGTTAGTGATAGGGTTTGCGTCATTGTTAGGATTAGAGGTACTATTATGGTTAAGGTTAGTGTTATGGTTAAGATTAGAGTTAAGATAATAATTAGGTTCAATATTATAATTAGGATTAGTGTTATAGTTATGGTTAGAATTAGGGTTAGTATAGCAGAGTTAACATTAGGTCTAATCGGTTTAAGGCATCCCACCTAGACTGAATGGTAGGGTTATCGTTACAATTAGTGTGAATAGGTTAAACTTTGAAGTAGTAATATGGTCAAGGTTACAGTACGATTAGTGATGGGATGTAGAGTTTAGAATATTGATTAGTATTAGGTTTAGAATATGGGTTAACCTTACTATTTCACCTAGGGTCAATGGTAGGGACATGGTTACAGTTAATTTGAACAGTTTGAAGTTAGAGTAATATAATGTTAGTAGTAACAATTAGAGTTAGGGTTAAGATTAGCATGAGGGGTCACGGTTAGAGTTAAGATTAGTATCATATTTCTAAGTGCAAAATTAAGGGTTAAGATTAGGTTTAAGATGATGCATGTTATTATATGAGGAGCATAATATGCCCTACATTTTTATCATTATATTTATTATTTCCTTTTATTTACATTTTATATTTATAAAATTTAATGTTTCTTTTGAACAATCTATATGTTTAAGTGCTTGTAATTATATTAAATTTTATTATGATTTTTCTTATGTAATGTGTAGCATGATTTTTATCTTTAAAATTTGATTTAACCTACTCAAAAGAGTAGTAGGATATAATTTATATTTTTTTTCCATAAAATATTACTTTATTATTAAAAAAATACACATAATTTATTGAACTTTAAAATAAAATAGATAAGGAATAAATGCAAGTAAGAGAGTTTTATAATAGAAAATTCAATAAAAGAAGAAAATTAATTTGAAAAAAATTATTAAATTTTTCTATTTCTAAAAACTAAACACTTTGATTATATTATATATAATTGAATATTTAATATTAGTATTTTTCAATATATATTTAGATATTTTAGAAAAAATAAATTATAAAAATTTTCAAACATTTTATTAAAAATACATGATTTAAAAATATCTTTATGATTTATAAAATTAAAAATAATTAATTAAATATTTTATAAATAATACTTATAGTTATTATTGTAAATCTAGAATGGAAAAACATATAATAGAAATACACATGCAATAAAGCTGATCAGGATTAAATTAGAAAAATACTGAAATCTATTTTTTTTCAAAATTTTATATGTTTTAGTAAATTGCAATTTTGAGGGTCTTCGGTGCATTTCTGGGCTTGGATGATGCATAAATATGCAACTATAAGTTGCATTTCTGAAATTTCCCTCTAGATTTGTTGAATACCTTTCCAACGCATCAAACGGTTTGCAATTCAAAGCTAGGATGAGAAAGTTATGCCTTCTCCAAGTAGACCTAAATTTTATATATAGTTTTTTGATAAATTTTGATAGTATTTAATAGTTTATTTGTAATAAACATTATGATGACTCTTCATTTTGATTCCAAGGGATTTGTGTGACCCTTGGGATCCATCCAAATTGTATAAACTCCAATTTTGAATAGAATGGAGACACTTTTTGGCTTGCAATCTTGTTGTTAGTCTTTTCAATTTTTATGTCCAATTTCACAATACTGCAGGTTTCACACCAGGTATTGTAATCTGATTCATAATTCAGATCAGTGGTATCAGAGCGGGAACGCTCCTTTATGCCAATTCACACAAGGTCTTCCTACCATAGATTAGGATTGGATACACAAGATTTGTCAAAATATCCACCTTTGAGATGCATGAAATCAAAGATGTCAGACGATGCTATTAAACAGTTGATAGAGGAAGCCTTAAATAAGCAACAAGAGGAGATGATGAGTCAATTTTTAAACCTTTTACAGAATCAAAAACCCTCTGGATCAGGAACACCATTTCGTGGAAGTACCCCTTTCAAGGTGCAAGTCAATTTTGACATCCTGAATTTTGAAGGAAAAATTGATTCTAAAGCTGTTGATAATTAGTTATCAAAGTTGGATAGATACTTTTCTGTAAATGATTTCTTAGATGCTGAAAAATAACATTTTCTCTCCTCAAAGCTGAAACCCATTTGAAATTAGCATGGGAAACCAAAGTAGAAAATAAAGAATGAGAATTAACTGTTGAAGACAGTTTTGGATTATCTCTTGATAAGAAGCCCACATGGGGAGAATTTTTGGAATACATAAAAGAAGCTTACCTTCCTGAGGATGTATATGAACAAAAATACATAGAATGGTAGCTGCTTCGACAAAAGAGGGATCAGTATGTGCAAGATTACACCAATACATTCCATTCACTTTCAACAAAACTCGGTATTGAGGATTCAGAGAAGCATCAAATTTTGAAATATCGGAGTGGACTTCATAGGTATATTCAAATAGAGATGGAATTTTTGAATATTGAGACATTAGCAACTGCCTATAAATATGCTACAAAAATTGAAGAGAAATTCAAGGAGAAAGGAAAGAGGGACTACTTTTCAAATAATAAGCCAAGGGTTGAAGGTGGCAATAAATTTGCAGGAAAATAGGTGACCAAGGAACCTCATTCAAATTCACCGAAGAACACATGGTGGGCTGCTAAAAAGACACAAATAGATATAGGCATGTGGTGTGAGATGCATAAGTCCCCAACCCATAATACAAAGGATTGTCGAAGTATTAAAAATTTGATGACAAAAATACGAGGAGAGGAAGCTGAACCTAAATCGTCACCAATAGATAACTCTAAGAAACAGGAGAATGATTCCATCATAGAAATAAACTCATATGTTGTAGTTGGAATTGCTAAAGTATTGCCTCATGAAGATGAAGAGAGACTTTTTCATTCACAGATGTGGGTTGATGGAAAGCCTCTACATTTTATTGTTGATAGTGGGAGTCAAAAGAATTTGATCTCCAGGGAGATAGTCAAAAGATTAAATTTGAAAGTGACAAGACACCCACAACCATACTCTATGGGATGGGTAAATGAGGGACAAGATATTCAAATAAATCAACAATGTCGTCAACCATATTCAATCAAGCCTTTCAAGGATGAAGTGATATGTGATATAGCACCGTTGGATGTATGTGATGTCTTGCTGGGGCAACCATACATGTATTAGAGGCATGGGGTGTATGAGTCCAGGCCACGTAGTGTTACAATCAAGCTTGGTGGGAAGAGATATCAAATACCAGAGGTATGTCCAACACAAACTACTTCTTTAATTATTACTAAACAATGTAAACGCTTGATTGCTCAAACTAGAGCTTTTGTTCTACTCATGATTCGCCCTGAACAAACAAAGTCAATTGTTCTTAATACACATGCTAAGGTAGCCATAACAGAAAATCAACAAAATCAGATGGATAGAATTCTGAAGGAATATCATACTGTGTTTGAGCCACCCATGGGAGTACCAACACACTGTCAAGTCAAGCACTCTATTGATTTAATCCCAGGCACACCACTACCACATGAGCCAATATATAGGAGGTCAGTTTTGGAAAATGATGAGATCAAGAGACAAATCCAAGAGTTGATTTAGAAAGGACACATTCATCCAAGTGCTTCACCTTGTGGCAGTCCAATTGTCCTTGCTAAAAAGAAAGATGGGACATGGAGACTTTGTATTGATTATAGGGAATTGAACAAAATCTTTGTTAAGAATAGATATCCAATCCCTTGAATTGATGATTTTTTGGACCAACTTAATGGGGCTAATTTCTTTACAAAAATTGACTTAAAGTCTAGATACTACCAAGTACCAATTGATCCAGCAGATGTGTGGAAGACTGCATTTAAATCTAAGGAAGGTTTGTTTGAATGGTTGGTCATGCCTTTTGGTCTAACAAATGCCCCAGCCACATTTATAAGGTTGATGAATGATGTGCTTAGACCATTCATTGATTCTTTTGTGGTTGTTTATTTAGATGACATACTCATCTTTAGTAGAACTTGGTCTGAGCATTTGCAGCATGTTGAACAAGTGCTTTCAACTCTGCAAAAACAAAAACTTTATGCCAACATTGAGAAGTGTTCTTTTGGTATGCAAAGTATTCAATAATTAGGGTATATCATTGATACTGAGGGTGTTCATGTTGATCCAGCAAAGATTCAAGTAATCAAAGATTGGTCATCCCCTAAAAATTTCACATAGCTTCGCAGCTTCTTGGGCTTAGCCAACTTCTATCGCAAATTTGTGTTTGGTTTCTCACATATATCATGGCCTCTCAATCAATCACTAAGCGGTAGAGCTCAAGCAACATTTCAGTGGACAGAGGCAAAGCAACAAGAATTTGAGGAGTTAAAGAAAAGATTATGTTCAGGACCAGTATTGGTCCTCCCAGATCTACACCAATCATTTGAGATAGAAACTGATGCATCTGATTATGCTCTTGGTGCAGTACTCATGCAACATGGGCATCATGTTGCCTATCATAGTGAAACTTTTTCTGATATAGTACGTAGGTTCCCCACCTATGATAAGGAGTTGTATGCCATTGTTCAGGCCTGCAAACAATGGAAACATTATATACTGGGAAAGGAAACTGTCATACATATAGACCATAAACCACTTCAGTTCTTGCAAACATAAGGGAAGCTACATAATGATATACATCAACGGTGGTCAGCCTATCTACAACAATTTTACCTCAACATTCATCATAAAAAAGGAAGCAGTAATAAGGTGGCAGATTGTTTGAGTAGGCCTCCAGTTGTAGGTTTGACAATAGTGTTGGATTCATGTGGTCATCAATCATCCACTTGGGAACAACTATATGGTACTGACCTTGATTTTGCTAACATCTATAGTAATTTGGTAAAAGGAAAGACTGTCTCTAATTTTCACTTGCAGGATGGGTTGCTTTGCCATAATGGTCACATATGTGTACCCACCGAGGAATGAAAGAAAATGATATGGGAAGCTCACTACAGTCATGTTGCAGGGCATTTTGGTATTAGTAAGACTACTGCTATCCTTCAAAAGTATTTCTATTGGCAAAAAATGAAGCAGGATATCATTTCACATATACAAGCTTGTGCAGCCTGTGCAATTGCAAAGCCAGCAAATCGTAAGTTGGGTCTATACTTACCATTACCTATTCCTGATAAGCCATGGTAGTTTGTTTCAATGGATTTTATGTCTGGGCTTCCCACTACCAGGCGGGGGCATGATTGTGTATATGTTGTGGTAGATAGGTTTTCTAAAATGACTATCATGGTGGCATGTAAAAAGATGATTTCTACAGAAGATATTGCCAAGCTATTTTTCGAACATGTTTGGATTCATTTTGGTTTGCCAAAAACTATTATTTCTGATAGGGATAGCAGGTTCATCAGCAAATTTTGGTTTGCATTATGGGCTAAAATGGATACCAAGTTGACAAAGTCCACAGCATTCCATCCCCAAACAGATGGGTGGACAAAAGTGGTGAATCGAATGATTATTCATATTTTACGAATGTATCATTCAAAACATCCTCACACATGGGATGAAAGTTTACCCTATGTGCAACACAGCTACAATCGTGCAATCCATAGTACTACAGGGCATAGTCCATTTGAGGTTTCTCTTGGGTACTAGCCATTGGCACCTATGGATGTAGCAATACCATCTCTACAATCTAATAGTCCATTGAATGGTGACAAGGAGGTAGATAAAGCAGAAAAATTCATTGATAACATTAGACACCTACAGCAGCAAGTTTATGAGATCTTGGAGCAGAGCAATCAGAAGTATAAGGAAAGGCATGATAAACATAGAACTCCTCATCAGTTTCAGATTGGTGACAAGGTATGGTTACATCTTCAAAAAGAGCGCTTGCACGGACCAAATAGGAAGCTTCGTCCTCTTCGTTATGGACCATACACTATTGTGAAACAAGTTGGTGAGAATGCTTTTGAACTTAATTTGCCATCCTTTTTGGGACTACATCCAGTTTTCAATGTGGAATTGTTGAGACCCTATTTTCCTCCTTTATTGGACATTTCTCTAGCTACTGAACACATTCAAGCTATAGAGTTAAATCCATCTACTATTGCTCCAGTCTAGTGTGACCATGTTACTGAAGCCATTTTAAAAACTTTGAGAAATCAGAACATTCCTCTGTATCGAGTGGTTCGAGCTGGTCAACCCTCTCATCAAGGCAAGTGGTTTACTAAGGAACAAATTGAAGAACAATTTCCTCATCTGTTGCAGTAGATTAGTGAAATGGGGCCCATTGCCTCTTAAGGGGGGAGGAATGATTAGGATTAAATTAGAAAAATACTGAAATCTATTTTTTTTCAAAATTTTATATGTTTTAGTAAATTGCAATTTTGAGGGTCTTCAGTGCATTTCTGGACTTGGATGATGCGCACATATGCAACTATAAGTTGCATTTCTAAAATTTTTCTCTAGATCTTTTGAATACCTTTCCAACGCATCAAACGGTTTGCAATTCCGAGCTAGGATGAGAAAGTTATGCCCTCTCCAAGTAGACCTAAATTTTATATATAGTTTTTTGATAAATTTTGATAGTTTTAATAGTTTATTTGTAATAAACATTATGATGACTCTTCATTTCGATTCTAAGGGATTTGTGTGACCCTTGGGATCCATCCAAATTGTATAAACTCCAATTTTGAATAGAATGGAAACACTTTTTGGCTTGCAATCTTGTTGTTAGTCTTTTCAATTTTTATGTCCAATTTCACAATACTGCAGGTTTCACACCAGGTATTGTAATCTAATTCATAATTCAAATCAAAAGCTAAAATAAAAATAAAAAGAAATAAATATAATTATTTTTTTCACACTAATAATTATTTTCCTCACACTAGCAGTTATTTTCTTCATGCTCTAAGTTAATGATCACTAACCATGAAATCTTTATAAAAACACTCCTACTGGCGCTTTTTGTAATTTTATAAAAAAAAACTAGTAGTGACGCTTTTTATAATTATTTTCCTCACAAGTTAATGTGCAGTAACGTGAAATATTTCCTCATACTAAAGGTATATAGTTATTTCCTTCACACTAAAGTAGATTTGCAGTAATGGTGAAATCTTTTATAAAAAAAAGGGTGCAGAAGAGAAGTTAATAGAAGCAGATCTTGAAAATAGGTGGAAAACTTCCAATCTATATTTGTGTGGTCTGTACGCATATAAATAGACTACAATTTTTTTCACTTTTGAACATCTTTAATATTTTAGAGTTGCATTAGAAAGGCTTGGCTGTGACACAAAATGGTTGCTTGCAGAATAATAATAATGGCTGACATGACAGAAGGGGAAGAGATATTTGATCAAGAGAAAAGCTTGTGGGAAAGGCGAATTATTGCTCCAAACGGCGCCGAACTATCTTTTTTAGGTAACCAAACTGAAAATACTGTAGTACACATAGATTTTGAGCAGTTCTGTTGTGAAGATTATGTTCTTCCAAAGGATCTTTTAACTATTAAATTGGCTTTCTATTTCGGAGCTAAAGCGCAATTGAATGAAGTGTTTGTGGGTGTTGTTTTAGAGGAGTTTATAAGCAGTATGAATGAGAATGAAGAGATTTATGAGTCTCTTGAAGCAGACACACAAGCCAATAATGGTCGAGTAATGGTTTTAGTGTGCACCCATCAATATTCTGGATAGCTTTATATATTTTATTTTATCCAGGATTTTACAATACAAGTTGTTATTGAGAAGGAAGAGCAAATCTCATATGATTTTCAAGATCAGAATTTGATGCATACAATTACAGAGGAGTCTGATGATGATTCTGAGAATGAGGATAAGGATGATGATTCTAAGAGTGAGGATGAGGAATATTTTGGGGACTCTGAAAGTTCTAAAATTGGTGATGAAGAAGCTGCCTTGATTCCTTGGAGGACATTTGTGAGGATATAAAACAGTTGCCATGCAAGCATATATATCATTATAAGTGTATTCTGAGATCCACCAAAATTAAGAATAGTTGTCCCCTATGCCATCGGAAGTTTGATTATAGGGAAAGAAAGTCACGTTGAAAACATATATGAAATTTTATTGTATTTCTTTGTCTATTGATTGCTTTGTACTCATCTATGAAACCTTGTGGAAATCCAAAAAAAAGACATCATGAGACCTAAAATCCTTTCTAATTTACTTTTAACTAGGGTAACAATTTCATAGTGATCTCCACATTCATATATTGTATGCAATGACACTTTTTTCATATAATTCAAGAAAATGTTTTGCAATAGAATGTGAGCACAGCACGAGGTTCATACTCATTTTCTTCTGTTATCTCTATTCCATTTTGACATGTTTTCATGGTGTATATAGCATTCAGTGTGTATGTCCATTGTGCAGCCATTTTTAGATTTGCAATTTATAGTCTTCTGTATGTAATGTGCAATAAAAATTATCTATTATAAAGGACTTTTAATTAATTAATTTAGTTAATAAATAAAAGAGGTTCAAATTAATAAATTAATAAATAATATTTTCGATTATTTGTAACTTTCAAGAAAATTTTTGAAGGTTTTTATAAGGTGTTGGCTGGCACCTTAGGTAGTTATCATGGAATTTATATTTTCTTGTATTTTCATATCGTAGTTTCAAAGGTGGAAGATCCTCCCTATTCTGTGATCATAGTTTCAGTGGTTAGCAGTCACCCTAGTTTGTCGTTGGAAATATCAGTTTGATATTTCACTTGTGCTCCAAATTTGTGAAGTCTTCTATAGAAGACAAATTTGTAAGAAACAATGATATTTGATATTTGTCCAAGACTATTGTGTGAAGTAAATTAATGTTTGTAATCTGAAGTGCTCTCATTATTGAATACATTTCCTCTTGCATGTGCAAATTTTTGTTTCTATTTAAATATAGATTTCTATATTCCTAGTGAATGAATCCACTATTGCATAATATTTTGTTAAGTGATGATGGCATTTCATTTGGAGCACATGGATTGTGCAAGGCTCTTACAATCACCGAAGGAAGGGTAAA
The DNA here is from genome assembly GCA_027943335.1 of Chamaecyparis obtusa. Lineage (NCBI taxonomy): Eukaryota > Viridiplantae > Streptophyta > Pinopsida > Cupressales > Cupressaceae > Chamaecyparis > Chamaecyparis obtusa. The sequence continues at coordinate 765,311 of BSBK01012015.1, forward strand.
AGTCGTACGACTTCATACCGTATGAAGGGGGACCAACTCACTTAGTCACCATATGAATACTACCACATGTGGGGGTGTTGTGGTACATCACCGTATGGTCATTCTTTCCATCATATGACATTGTAATAACTATGCAGGTGCAAGTAGAGGGCTATACACTGTATAGTCTTTAATCATCATATAGGTGCAATAAGAGATGTCGTACGGAGTAAGGGGTGCACGTGGGAAGTGTTTGACAAACATATCACCTTTAGGAGGTATCATAAGTGGCAATTGTATGGACTTATTGTGGAGTGGATAGTTTCTGGGGGACCTCTCACCTAAGGAACATTACAGTGGTATCAGAGTTGGTGATCGTGCTATCTGGTTGGGAGAAACATGGCACCAAGTGTTGGCCTAAAAGATACATTAAGGGAGCTAAGAGGTCAAGAGAAGCTCTGTTAGGCCCTAGCAAGAGGAGATAAGAAGATTGGCAAGACACTCAACTGCATAGAAAATGGAAGAATGAAGGGAGACATGTTATACACACCTTAGACCAATACAAGACCGACGATGTTGATTTTCTCTCTAAGGATCAAGAATGTAGAAATGCATCTACTCACCCTAGATGAGTCACTGAAGCACATCAAGATAGATCGGTTTGAGTCATTGAAGAAAATCAAGCAGGATTGGGTTGATGGTGGATGACAGAAAGACATATCTCTCAAGGACTACATAGATCTAAGGTTGAAGTACCCATCCTCTGAAGGTGATAGAATGTACAACATCAATCTCATCGAGATATTAACAATGAGGTACTTAGCACCATGAGCCTTAGGAAGGATGAAGTTATTCCTATGCAGAAACATGAGGATTTGGACAAAAAAGAGTCAACAATTGTCCCTTAAATTTAATACATCAAAAATTTTGAGACAACCTAAAAGGTGAAGAAGACACTTGCACAAATTTTATTGAACTAGCACTCGACGATCAACTTGATAGAAATGTGGGCTCTATAGGTGATCCTTTGAATGAGTACGCTCTATCAGTAGTTAATTGGCTTCATGGGGATGTTACCAATGATCTCTTGCAAGAGCAACTACAATTGGGTGAATATGGAGTTTATCCTTTGGAAGTGCCTGAGGTGTGCATGATTGCAATCGCTTCATGTAAGGACCTTCCTTCCTCATGGAAATGATAAGATTTACCTGAGCTATGAGATTCCTCAAGAGATTGATGAGCATGATCGCGTAAAGGCTTTGGATGAGAGCATCAATGTTTTTTATGATTGGATTCTTTGGGATCCTGGTGACTCCAAACATGAAAATGTTTATATGAGTGTGGCGCAGCGAAGACTTGATGGTAGTTTACTCGTGCATGTGATCCTAAAGCAGCATGGAGATTTCAACGGACCTTGTTAGGTCAAATTATGCATTTAGTTTGGGATCTTGGAGCTTTGTCAACAAACTGTTTGATCATGGATTTCTCGAAGGCAAGAAATCTTCGGTCGGCAAGGATTTTTAATGTTCCCAATTTTAATAAAGTGACTTAATTAAATTAACTAAGTGGTCCTAGAATTTAAATAATATTATAAAGAACCTTTAATTAATTAATTAAATTAATAAATAAAAGGGGCCTAAATTAATAAATAATATTTGTCGGCCTATTTGTAACTTTCAAGAAAATTCTTGGAGGCCTTTATAAGGTGTTGTATGACAGTGTACGTATTCATCGTATAAGTTATATTTTCTTGTATTTCTGGAAGCTGGAGCCTGAAGGTGGTTTGTGCACTATTTCGGAGGTGGAAGTTCCTCCTTAAATTATGTGATTACAATTTCGGTGGTTAGCAGCCACCCAAGTCTTCCATTAGAAATATCAATCCGTTATTTCACTTGTGCTACAAATTTATGAAGTCGTCTCTAAAAGAAAAATTTAAAATAAACAACGATATATGATATTTGTCCGATATTGTTGTGCGAATTAATCTAAAGTTTGTAATCCAAAGTGCTATATCATTATTGACATTTCCTCTTCCATGTGTGTATCTTCGTCTCCATTTGAATATAGATTTCTCTTTTCCTGGCGAATAAATCCACTACTGTATAATATTTTATTAAGTGGCGACATCATAACATTTGGAGCAAATGGATTGCCTAGGCCTCTTATGATCACCAAAGAAAGTGTAGAAGTTGTACTACTTCATACTGTATGAAGGGGGACCAACTCACTTAGTCACCGTACAGATACTATTGCACGCGGAGGTGTTATCGTACATTAACGTACAATCATTCTTTTCATTGTACGACATTGTATTACCATGCCGGTCCAAGTAGACGGTCATACACCGTATAGTCTTTAATCATTGTATGGGTGCAATAAAAGATATTGTACAGACTAAGGGGTGCACCTGCGAAGTGTTTGATAGACATATCACCTTTGGGAGGTATCATAAGTGGCTTCCATATGGACTGATTGTGGAGAAGATATTTTTCGGGGGACATCTCACCTCAAGAACATTACAAATATGGATATATAAATATAAATTTGAAACTAAATAGAGAAGTTAAATCAAGGACTGACTAAAAATAATAGCATTCCTGGAAATACTCACCTTATAATTAATGTATGATCTACAGGCACCAAGAAAACATGTCCACGCAATCACCACAGATCTAAATGGCATCATTACAATGAAACTAAAGTCAAGTTTGCAGAAGAAAAGTAATGACATACATAGGGAAAAAGACAGTAGTGGTCTCTATTTCATGAAATAATCACTCAGTCTAACCAGAAATTAGAGATCCTCCATTCAACTTTTTTATTGTTAATATGTACATAGGTGAGTTAAGTCGAGTACCAATCCATAAATTAATCTGCACAATTCTAAAATAATTTGATATTATCTTTTTTTTAAGTGCCTAATATGCCATGCTATTATTTTCAAGTCTTTCTTTCAAGAAGGTGATGATCATTAGTGATTTGGACTAAGTTGTGAACATAGCATCAAGGCTTCATATGGTCTTCAAAACTTTTTAGTACTTAAAGATTCTTTCTTCATCAAGTTGTTGGGTTGGTTCTCACACATCTTTCAAAATTTGATGCCTAATTTCAAATTATAGTTGGAATTCCCAAAAAAAATTAAGTGTGCTAATATAGAAGTATGTACAACCCTCATCTATTAACTAGAATGTACAAAGAACAATTATAATGTTAGAATGTTTCATTGATTCAAATATTTAGAAAGCTTTCTTACAAAATTCATTTTGTACACATTTTACAATGATTTGGTTTCTTGACATGAGATATTCTTGAGGTATTATATCATGGACTCCCCTGAGGCATTTTATCAAACAATTTAGATGTATTGTCTATGATTCCACATTTTGCATACATGTCTATTAGTGCATTTCCAATTATAGAGTATGTCTATTAGAGGATGTTGGTGTTTTCAAAGGTCTTATGAATTTATAATTTAATATGTTTTTGTGAGTTGTTTCTTAGACATGGCAAAAATAATTATGAGGTCAACATTCATATAACTAAAAAATATTTTCATCCTCCAGTGTGATGGTTAAGTTGTGCCATTATTAATGGTGCCATGAAATTTTGAATCTCCATTGGTCTGACTGTGAACATATTCAATGCCTCTCGTGGGCTAATTTGCTCATAGGTGATATGAGAGAAAAACTTGCCTCCAATTTCAACACAAAAATAAAGTAAAAATAAACTCTTTGTTTCTCATTCAATTAGAGGCTGCAAATTGAAAATGAACATATTCGAAAAATCATATACATAAACACAATTCAACACTACGACATTTTGAATTAACAACAAACAGATTACATTTCATTGACCAAATATAATTAACAAAAAAGAGATTACATTTCATTGACCAATTATAATTAATAACAAACAAATCATATTTCATTAACCAATTACAAGTCTCGCCCTTAGTTCAGCTTCATCATTTTATTACCCTTTGCATTCTTTGTTAATCGAATTAAAAGAGAACTCTTTACTTCTTGTGTCTTTTCCCCTATCATATGTTGGTCTTCATTGACATAAATCCTGTTTAGAAGATTTGTATTTTAAATTTTTCAGTTGATCGCCTTCCTCATTCCTTGTGAGCTACCTCTACACACTCCCTACACAATCCACAACTTGCCTCTTGGATTATACTAAATCCCCTTTTTGTGTTATTTTGTTTTATATTAGTGGACTATAAAGATTCCTATAAAGATTTTTCTAAATCCTATAGTCGTATAAAGATTTTGTAGTTGTGCATTCAACATAATTTGGTAGATCATTTCTACTAGAAGTTTGTACTTGGATTCTCAAATTTGGCATGGCATATGAATCAAGTACGTTGGGGTGGATCATAGACATAGAAAAGTTTTGTTTGGATAGAGGTGCAATAGAAAGCCTTAGAGGGGTTCAAGAGTAGGTTATGTTTAGCACCAGTCTTGGCACTTCTAGATCTACAAAAAAAATTTAAGATTGAAATTACTTCTAATTATGCCTTGGGAGTAGTTATCATTCAAAATGTTCATCTGATGGCCTATCATTGTGAAATTTTCTTTGTAAGTTCATTGGTATCCCACATATGACAAGGAGATATATGAAATTGTGTAGACCTACAAATAATGGATGCATTTAATTTTGGGAAAAGAGATAATCGTTCATACATATCATAAATCCTTGCAATTTCTATAGACACAAGGGAAGTTGTAGAATTATAGACATCAGAGATAGTCTATAGACTTGCAACAATTTCACATGAATAATTGTCACACAAGGGACAACAATAACAAGGTTGCATAAATACTTTAGCGGGCTTCCAATTGTAGCATTTCTTATGATTCTAGACTCTTCTGGATATGAAACAACACATTGGATTGATATTTATGCCATGGACAATAATTTTCATAACATCTACACTTAGCTGACACAAGCATGCTAATGCAATGGGTCCCATTGCCCCTCAAGGGGAGAGGAATGATCTAACATGTGTTAGGAGAGATGCTAAGCAGTACGAAGATGATTTAGACCATGATGGAAAATGTCTAGAATAGATTGAGGATGATCTAGATCATGCTAGAAAAGATCAAAAGTAGTCTAGAAGTGACAAAAGTGAGAAAAAAAAGTTCAAAAATCTAACTTTTTAGTGTTATTTGTTCTAGAAAATCATATTTTCTAAGGTATTAAAAAATATAGGTTTGAAACTGAAAATCCTTTAAATTGATAGCCAAATACTTGGTTTTAAGGGATTTAAATTAGATCTCTTCAATACCTTTTCAATAATTGAAATAGTTTTGAATCTTAAGTATTGAGTAGAAAGCTGTGAGCATGCCAACTTGGACCATCCAATTTCATAGTCTTCTAAAATTTATAAGTTTGTTTATTTTTTTATTCCCTAAAAATCTTTAGTTTGAATTGGTTGGAATCCTAAGGGTATTAGGATTCTAGATATGTGTACAATTTTCTTGATTATTTTATTCTACAAAGATATTCAATTCAAATCGGTTACAATATTAAGACTACTGAGATTCTAGATGTGTATAAAACTAATTTTGAATAATATGATGGATATTTTTAATGCATACATACAACTCTTGTTTTAAGATTTTCTATTATCTATTTTACACAATACTTAGAGGTTTCCACTTATCTTGTATTTTTTAATGGGTTCACTACCGAATATAGATCATTTGTATTAGAGTTTCTACACTCCTATATGTCACATCACACACTATATGGTTATTGGAGGTTAGGATTCGAGACACATAATCCATCAATTTATCTCTTCTTGAGGTGTAGCCATTCAATGATGTCAGACACAAATATAGACCCTATAAAAGCTATGGTAGAAGAAGACATAAACAAACAAAGGGAAGAGATGGTGATGATGCAATTTTTTCAAATTCTTTAACATACATGTGAATCGAATGTAGAAGAAAAAGCATTCAAAAGTTACACTCTATTAAAGGTGCAAGTAAATTTGGATATCCCAAATTTGAACATAAAATTGATTTGGAGACATCGTAGATTCATGTTGTGAGGTTTTCACAACACCGCCCCATCATAGATGAGGAACCCCTCTTTTCTATCTTACTATTGTCAGCAATGCTGCAATTGAGTGGAATTGAGGAAAATTGACCAAGTATTGAGGTGAGAGAGTGACCTGGTCCAATTTGGCTAAGTCTAGAAGGTGGAACGAATATTGAAGCTGAAAATGGTTAGGTAAAATTTGGCTAAGTTTAAAATGTTTTGAATATGAGACTTGTTTTTCTACCCATGAATATTTTTCTCCATCTTTGAGCTAAGACATATTTATCTACCCCTTTAGTTTGTGTCTCATCTTGGAGCTGGGACTTGATTCTCTACCCACGTAATCTTCGTCTTATCTTTGAGATGGACCCTTTCTCTTGCCTCTAGTTTGTGTCTCATCTTGGAGATGAGCCTCCTTTTTCTTACCATGAAATTCATGTCTCGTCTTGAGGCTAGGGTTTTTCTTTGTGCATCTAAATTATTGTCTCATCTCATACCTTGAAATTGTGGCCCGATTCTAGAGAGAAAAGCCTTGCACCTTGGCATATCAAAGTAAGGCCTTGGAATTTGTTACACACTTCAAACATCTAATCCCTATACATGGCGTCAGGGCCTAGGTTTTAATGTTAGACCTTAATTTGAACCAAGTAGGGCCTTGTTCCTCTAAACCAATATTCGAGACACACTGTGGCCTAGATTTGAAAGGGAAATGATTATGCTTGCACTTGCCCCTTTAAATTTGATGATCTGATCACAAAATTTGAAATTTTAACTCCCCAAAGCAGTAGTTGAACCCAAAATTCAAATCAGACCTGCAAAACAAATTCAAAATGGGTTAAAATGGCTTTAGGCCTCCTTTTATATGAGGCATGTAGCATTGGGACTTAAAATCAGGCCCTATACTGAAACTTGTGGCTTAATTGGGCCCTAAATCAATTTGAAAACGTTCAGCCCTAAATCTCAGGGCCAAACATTAAATCTAGCTACAACTAATGTAGTGTGTGGCCTTGAAGTTTAAATAAGACCCAAATCATGTAGCATGTGGCCCTGTCTTAGAATTCATGGACTTAAAATTAATAAATCATATTTAATTAAATTGGAGCTTACCCTATATAAAATGTGGGGAGCTAAAAGACATTAAATTGTATTTGAATTTTGAAATAAACCAGGCCTTAAATATGTGGCATATGACACCAAATCTACCTTAATTAAAAAATTTAAATACAGATCGCTTAAATTAAATTTGTGTAGCCAGGTCAGCCCTTAAATTGAGCAACAATTTAATTACAAAATTTTATTTAATTTTAGGGCCTAGGTCAGCCCTTCTAGATGATCATCGGTGCCTATAAAGGCAAGTTCGAAATCATTTGCAAATCTGAGTTAGTTTTAGGCTCGGGACCTGATCATCAATTGTAGGATTTGTGTGGAATAAGACCAAGATTCTGAGGTCATTTAAACAACACGTCAACTCCAGATTTGGAGGCAATGCAATGTCAAAGGCAATCATTAAAGTAGGCCCAGTTTTAACATTAGAAATCAAACTTGTACATTCGAATGGCCTAAAGATATCTTGAAGATTTGTAATCATGGAAGGAAATCAGGTCCTATAAGGTTCCAACCACTCACAAATCTAAGGTCTCAAACTTGGACTTCTGCCATAAATAGAAAGTTGAGTTTTCTTCTCATATTAAATTTGAAATGAGGGAGGGTTGTGTTTGAATTTTGGTTGAGAATGAATTTAATGATTTATTCATCTAATCTAGAGTCTTCATTGTGTAACAAGGTCTTAGAGGTATCCAATCTTGCATTTAAGTGTTTATTCATGGAGAATATCTTTCTCAATATTCTTTGATTTCCTAGCATTAGTTTGAGCTTGATATGAAAATGTTAAATTCAAATATTTTATGACACCCTCTTTCTTGTTTTGCAAGGTGAAAGACGCGTCCCAGGACTGCAAGAATCAATGTACCAGATCTAATTAGGCTCGTATTCTCAACATTTAAGAAGCAAGTTTTCATCATAGCACGGGTTGAATTTCCTTGATTAAAGAATTAATCAAAATAGAAAGTGAAGAAGCAAGATTAGATACAGGTTTTTGATTTGAACAAGTCCCAGATTTGAAATATTATTGCCAGATCTTAAATAAGAACTCCAGGGGATGAGGATGTCATCTCCAAATTTAGGGAGGGATTGATTGCAAGGAATGAAGAAATTTCAAGAGATGCAGCAATTGAAGATGATCCATCACAATTGAAGGATTAAAAGATGATCTCTCCTAAAAAATTAGGGGGTATTTATCAAGTTTCTAGATCAGTATGCTGACGTGGCAGCCATATCCTCATTCAATAAAAGCATGACAAGTGTCACATAGTGATGATTTGATGAGATTATGTCTAGGTTCATTGAATCTCAAAGGAGGATGAGGATAAGGAACACATTTTCCAATGTGATGAGGTGGCTTCTTCTACATGTGCCCTCTTCTTAGTGGTCCACATGTCATTGATCCTCATCCGATTGTTGTGGATTTAAATTTTCTTATTGGCCCATTAAGGAAATTCAATTTTTCTATTGGACTGTGTGGTGGTGCTTAATTGTAATTGGGTGGGTATTAAATATTTGTATCACGTGGTTATGGAAACCCTAATTAAGGCTTTTGCCTCATAATCTTGGCCCTTGATTTAAAGTTTTGCCTCTTAATCTTGGCCACTCATTGTAATTGAAGCCTCTATATAATGCCATTTTCTTTCATTTGTAAAGGGAGTTATGTTAGAGAATTATTGCCAAAATACTATAAAAATTATTCTCTATTCATTGTTGTGGCTTGCATGGTGGATATACATGATCATTTTGGTGTATTTGCATGGTTCTTTACATCTCACAATTAAGATAGGATTTTATTTCAAAGTTGTTAGAGTAAGAGTAGAAGTAGATAGATTGTGTGGTGATATTGGTGGATGTTTGATTGGATTCTATTAAAATACACCACTAGATCCTTGTAGATGCAAGGGTTCCTTGTGTGGTAATCTAGTAGTTGTGGTCAAGTTCAATTGGCATTAGATCCTTAATTTGTACTCCAAGTTGGATTGAGGGGAAGGTGTTTATATGAAAACCATTTGAGATCCTTTGAAGCTTTGCACTAGGTGGAGTTGAAGATGCATGCAAGCCTCCATTTGGTAGGAGTCCTAGTCCATCCATTAATTTCTCATCCATAGTTAGAAATAGAAGGAGTCTGGATAGTAGAAGTTTGAAGAGAAAATTTGGAAGTGATATAAATCACAGATATACTTTATATTGCACATGTGAAGCCAAATCTTTAGTAGTGCAAGTAAGTTGACACCCTTGAATGAATCACGTAAGCTCGCCTAAGTGAATAACAAACAAATCACATCATTTCGACTGAGTTAGATATCCATGGGTGTAAGGAACCTTGGAGTCATTCCATGAGCTTCATTGAAAAGATTAGCATGGGAGATGACTTTGTTCAAGAGAGGATTTGATGTTTTATGTTTCTCGAAACATTGAATATTTAGTCATGCATGTTGTGTAAGTGGAACAAAACTCACATCAAAAGAAATTAGCACTAGAAGGAGGGCTGAATTAAAATTCATTCCAGAAGCAAGTTACAAAATTTGAGCATTCGTGACGCGAGAACCCTCAATCGTCATGCCAATAAAAATTGACGCTACAAGGAGGGCATGAAAAAAGTTCATTCATGGGCTATCAACAACAATGAGCTTTCATGTTATATTTGAGAAGTGAGATATCTCTTCAAAAGTTCATAAAAATTAAAAAAAATTAAAAAATTAGAAAAAAAAAAAAGGAAAAGACTTCTCAATGGATGAGTAGTGGTTTCATGGTCAAGGCATTCATCCAGTTGACATTGCGTGATTTTGGGAGGCTTTGAATGCATAATTGTATCTACAGATTTTTTTTGAATTGGCATCACCTTGTGAGTGCAGGATTTATTAGACAACCACACATGATGAGCTTAATTGTTTGACATTTCTATCAAGAGTGGTGTTGGTATTGCAAAGGAAGATGTTATTTTGGGATATCCTCAAACCAATTCCATTTTTTGAATCGAATGATAGAGTTAACATGTTTGTGAATAATTTAATGGAAATGATCACTTGAAGCTAGGTTGTTTCTTTCCCTGCACTTAATGTTCAAAGTTGTGAAATTTATTGTTTTGATTATGGAAATTTCGGAAAGAAAACTTGTTTATGGATTGATCATGGATTGATCTTGCATGACAATTTTATTGAGTTTGAGTTTGAGGTGACTAAATTTTTTTCAAAGTACAAGGATAAGCCTAAAAGATTGGGAACTATCACCCAAGCCTTGTTTCTCTTCAACATCCTAAAAAGCCATGTTAGATCAAGTGTATATATCGGTCTAGTCAGTGTCGTCTCTTTAGAGTCTTGTACATAGTTGGAGTAGGTTTATCTTGAACCATTTGGTTCAAGAGGGTTAGAGTAGTTTTCCCTTTTTTTTGTCATTTTAGCTGTCTTAGGGAGCGCGGATAGTAATTTTCCCTGAGTCAACTGACTTGAGATTTGTTTGAGTGTCTTAGTCAATTAGTGGTTTAGTCTATAGGGATCCAAATTTGTGAGAAGGGCGATGATTATACAACAACCTCTAGTTTTCCCCTAGTAGTTTTGTTCAGTTTATTTCTTGGGTATATCTTTGTGGGGTCCCCTTGAATTGGAGATTGGATTCCTAATAGCTTTATCCTGCGAAAAGGATTTGTCCTAATTTTGGATTGAGTCATGGTTATGTTTTGAGTTCCCAATTATTTCGATTACAACATTTCTATTCACACTTGATTTCTCTTGGTTCTTTGGTAGTTTCAAAGTGAAGTCAAATTTAGTAAAAATCATACACCTGCTCTAGCGCAACTATGGTCTTCCAAACCCTCTACGGGCTTCATTGCTAGTAAGTCAAGGAAAAGATTGAAAGTGGGGAGAAAATAATGAAAAGGTAGATTTGGCTCAAGGGTGTGCAAGCATTTATACTAGTGCTATAAAAGTAATCACTAAAGGTAGAACCATGCTTGTGGTGGACAACAGTGATAACCTCGTCGGGGCTATGGATGTCTGACTGGTAGCGAGGCTATATCCAGGATTCTGTTGGAGTAAGGATATAAAAATAGCCAAGTTCAATGCATCTAAGAGGCTTTCTAAGGTTCTTGTCAAGTGGGAATGAATTACTATCACACACATGGGTAATCAAGGATGGGGGCTCTTAGGTTAATTCATGGTTTCTTCCATTTTGAGTGCATTTCCTATTTGTTAGATAGGTGAAAGGGGAATTGATAAAATATTTTGGTTCCAATCGAGTTTTATCCTTGATTTGTTCAGGAACATTTCTTTGGGTTGATGCTATATGTTGTGAGGCTTTCACAACACCACCCCATCATAGATGAGGACCCCCTTTTTTCTATCTTACTACTATTAGCAAGGCTACAATTGAGTGGAATTGAGGAAAATTGACCAAGTGTTAAGGTGAGAGAGTGACCTAGTTTAATTTGGATAAGTCTAGAAGGTGGAACAAATATTGAAGTTGAAAATGGTTAGGTAAAATTTGGCTAAGTTTAAAATCTTTTGGAAATGAGACTTGTTTTTCTACCCGTGAAAATTTTTCTCCATCTTCGAGCTGAGACATATTTCTCTACCCATGTAGTTTGTGTCTCATCTTGGAGCTAGGACTTGATTCTCTACCCATGTAATCTTCATCTCATCTTTGAACTTGGCCCTTTCTCCTGCCTCTAGTTTGTGTCTCATCTTGGAGATGAGCCTCCTTGTCCTTAACATGAAATCTGTGTCTCATCTTGAGGCTGGGGTTTTTCTTTGTGCATCTAAATTATTGTCTCATCTCATACCTTGAAATTGTGGCCCAGTTCTAGAGAGATAAGCCTTGCACCTTGGCATATCAAAGTAAGGCCTTGGAATTTGTTACACAGTGCAAACATCCAGGCCCTATACATGGCGTCAAGGCATGGGTTTTGGTGTCAGACCTTAATTTGAACCAAGTAGGGCCTTATTTAGGTCCTCAAAACAAATATTTGAGACACAGTATGGCCCTGATTTGAAAGGGCAATGATTATTCTTGCATCTTCCCCTTTAAATTTGATGATCTGATCACAAAATTCAAAATTTTAACTCCCCAAAGTAGCAGTTGAACAAAGAATTCGAATCAAACCTACAAAAAAAATTTAAAATGGGTTAAAATGTCTTTAGGCCTCCTTTTCTATGATGTGTATAGCATTGGGACTTAAAATTAGGCCCTATACTGAAACGTGTGTCTTAATTAGGCCCTAAGTCAATTTGAAAACGTCCAGCCCTAAATCTAGGTGCCAAACATTAAATCTAGCCCAAACTAATGTAGTGTGTGGCCTTGAAGTTTAAAGAAGACCCAAATCATGTAGCATGTGGCCCTATCTTGGAATTTGTGGACTTAAAATTAATAAATCAGAATTGGGTAAAAGCACAATAACTTGTCACCCTTTTACAAAGGAAGAGGCTAACAACACCAAAATTGAAAAACTTCAACGGCATAAAAGTCACATTTTTGTAGAGAATGTGAAGATGATGTAAACTGATGAAATGTGTAAATTAGGATGAATTTTATGCCTATAATTTTTAAAAATTAATATGAGAAAAAATGAATATATTTTTTTAATTTTTTAGGTCTATTTTTTATATCCTAAAAAATACTACAAATCAGGGAGTTTACTTCTCGTCAAATCATTATAAGTAAAACATTGTTTTTCCCTCCAATTTCAAAATATGTTTTAGATGACATGTATATCTAGTGTAGGATAAAAGAAAGAAGTGTTTTGGATCTATAGTTTACCCGTTATAAGTATTCAAAGTCAAACTTACCTGAAATCAACAATTTTTTTCTCCCATCACTTTTCCCCTATCAAAACTATGCCAAAAACCAAATAAATTACATATTCTTGAAGAGGACTCTCTCCTCTAGTGTCGTATATGATTTTAAAATTTTTTTGAATTGATTTAGCATTTTTCTATATTTTCCGAATCAATATCTTCTCAAAGTTTAATATACCTACATATAGTTTTTAGCAAATTTGTTTAACGTTTTGTAGTTGAAACAATATAAAATTTATATGTCTAGAATCGTACTTCTGAGATCTAAAAAATGGTACTTTTACTTTTTTTTTATTTTTTTAATTTTGATCAAAGAAAATAACAGTAGAAGTGTAAAATTCTGATTTTTTTATGTTTTTGGAGGTTTGGCTGCCAACATGGCATGCCACCTAGGTAGTCTTGGCTAAGTCCAATTGGGCCAAGTTTGATTGGGCCGAGTCCAAATCGGTTGAGTCCTCCTAGGGGTTGGCCCCACATGAACAACCAAATAGTGTGCAAATGAGGGGCTTGGGTTGTTTTTTTATATTAAAAATATCATTTAGACTCGGGCGAGTCCTACTCAGGCGAGTACCATTCAACCAAGTCTACTGGGACACGTAGACACCATTCAGCACTGTGTGGCACCTACATGCACTCAACCCAATTAGACTCAGCCGAGTCTAACTGGGCCGAGACTAACTGGGTCGAGTGATTTGAGTTAGCCTAAAAGGTGACACTCAATTGTTCTTTTACCCACTTAAATAAATTGGGGCTTTCCCTATATAAAATGTGGGGAGCTAAAAGACAGTAAATTGTATTTGAATTTTGAAATAAACCATGCCTTAAATATGAGGCTTATGACCTCAAATCTGCCTTAGTTAAAATATTTAAATACATATCATTTAAATTAATTTTTTGTAGCCAGGTCAACCCTTAAATTGAGCAATAATTTAATTGCAAAATTTAATTAATTTTAGGGCCCAGGTCGGCCCTGACTAGGTCGGCCCTTCCAAATTATCATTAGCACCTATAAAGGGAGGGAGGACTTGATTATTTCAACCCCAAATTAAAACCAAATCCAAATCTGATTTGCAAGGCAAATTTCTCCTATAGCAATACCAACATTTCACTTAAAATTTGACGCTGGAGGGAGTTCACTTGGAAAAAAATCTGAAGTACTCGTATATATATGGTCCAGCCAACTTAGAACTATGCAAGTTCAAAATCATTTGTAGATCTAAGTTTTTTTTAGGCCCGTGGCCTGATCATCAATGGTATGTTTTGTGTGGAATAATATGAAGATTGTGAGGTTATTTAAACATCAAGTCAACTCCAGATTTGGAGGCCATGCAATGTCAAAGGCAATCATTAAAGCATGCCCAATTTTGACATCATAAATCAGACCTGTACATTCAAATGGCCTAAAGATATCTTGAAGATTTGTAATCATGGAAGGAAATCAGGCCCTATAAGGTTCCAACCACTCGCACATCTGAGGTCTCAAACTTGGAGTTCTACCATAAGCAGCAAGCTGAGTTTGCTTCTCATATTAAATTTGAAATGACAGAGGATTGTGTTTGAATTTTGGTTGAGAATGAATTTAATGATTTATTCATCTAATCTGGAGTCTTCATTATGTAACAAGGTCTTAGAGGTATTCGATCTGGATTTAAGTGTTTACTCATGGAGAATATCTTTCTCAATATGCTTTGATTTCCTTGCATTAGTCTGAGCTTGATATGAAAATGTTAAATTCAAATGTTTTATGACACCCTCTTTCTTGTTTTGCAAGGTGAAAGACATCTCCCAAGACTGCAAGTAGCAATGTACCATATTTGATTAGGCTCAAATTCTCAGCATTTAAGAAGAAAGTTTACATCATAGCATGGGTTGAATTTCCCTGATTAAAGAATAAATCAAAACATAAAGTTAAGAATCAAGATTAGATACAGGCCTTTGATTTGAAAAAGTACCAAATTTGAAATATTATTGCTAGATCTGTAATAAGAACTCCAAGAGATGAGGATGTCATATCCAGATTTAGGGAGGGATTGATTGCAAGGAATGAAGAAATTTCAAGAGATGGAGAAATTGAAGATTAGCCATCACAATTGAAGGATTGGCAAATGATCTCTCCTCAACAATTAGGGGTACGTATTTATCAAGTTTCTAGATCAGTGTGTTGAGGTGGCAGCCATATCCTCATTCAATAAAAGCATGGCAAGTGTTACATAGTGATGATTTGATGAGATTATGTCTAGGTTCATTGAATCTGAAAGGAGGATGAGGATAAGGAACACATTTCCCAAGGTGATGAGGTGGCTTCTTCTACATGTGCCCTCTTCTTAGTTGTCCACATGTCATTGATCCTTATCTGGTTGTTGTGGATTTGAATTTTCTTATTGGCCCATAAAGAAATGTAATTTATCTATTTGCCCGCGTGATGGTGCTTAATTGTAATTGGGTGGGTATTAAATATTTGTAGCAGGCGATTATGGAAACCCTAATTAAGGCTTTTGCCTCATAATATTGGCCCTTGATTTAAAATTTTGCCTCTTAATCTTGGCCACTCACTGTACTTGATGCCTCTATATAAGGCCATTTTTGTTCATTTGTAAAGGGAGTTATATTGGAGAATTGTTGCCAAAATACTATCAAAATTGTTCTCTATTCATTGTTTTGGCTTGCATGGTGGATATACATGATCATTTTGGTGTATTTGCATGGTTCTTTACATATCTCAATTAAGATAGGATTTTATTTCAAAGTTGTTAGAGTAAGAGTAGAAGTAGATAGATTGTGTGGTGATATTAGTGGATGTTTGATTGGATTCTATAAAACTAGGCCACTAGCTCCTTGTAGATGCAAGGGTACCTTGTGTGGTAATCTAGTAGTTGTGGTCAAGTTCAATTGGCATTAGATCCTTAATTTGTACTCCAAGCTAGATTGAGGGGAAGGTGTTGATATAAAAACCATTTGTAATCCTTTGAAGCTTTGCACTAGGTGGAGTTGAAGTCGAAGGCAAGCCTCCATTTGGTAGGAGTCCTAGTCCATCCATTTATTTCCCATCCATAGTTAGAAATAGAAGTAGTCTAGATAGTAGAAGTTTGAAGAGCAAAGTTGGAAGTGATATAAATCACATATATACTTTTTATTGCACATTGTGAAGCCAAATCTTTAGCAGTGCAAGTAAGTTGACACCCTTGAATGAATCAGATAAGCTCTTCTAACTGATTAACCAGCAAATCACATCATTTCGACTGAGTTAGATATCCACGGGTGTAAGGAACCTTGGAGTCATTCCATGATCTTCATTGCAAAGCTGAGCATGGCAGATGACTTTGTTTAAGAGAGGATTTGATGTTTTATGTTTCTCGAAACATTGAATATTTAGTCTTGCATGTTGTGTGAGTGGAACAAAACTCACATCAACAATTTATAGTTAACAAAGCTAGATAGATATTTCTCTGTGAGTACCTTTTCAAATAATAAGAAGATAACATTTTCACTCCTCAAATCCAAAGCACATGTGAAACACGTGTGGGAAGGAAAACTTACCTCAAAGAAGAACAAATCTATAATAGATGATGATGAATTAGATGGAGAAATAGGTGACAATCTCACATGGAGGGATTTTGTGGAATTCATCAAAGAAGAATATTACCCTAAAGACACATATGAGGAAAAATACATGAAATGGAAAATTCTACGACAAAAGAAAGACTAAAGAGTGCAAAATTACACAAACAAGTTTCACACTTTATCAACAAAGCTTAGCATCTAGAATTGGGAGAAACATCAAGTGCTAAAATGTTGCAATAGGTTGCGTAGATATATCTAGACAGAGATGTCCTAAAATATTGAAACATTGGGAATCACTTATAAATATGCCAAAAAAATTGAGAAGTTGAAAAAAAGGGCAAGAAAGATTACTTTGAGAGTTATATATTCAAGGGAGAAAATAGCAACAAATTCAAAGGAAAACAAGCTACCACCCTCTCAATCACCAACATGGAACACGAGAGAGAAAAAGACACCTAAGGATACAAGCAAGTGATGTGATATCAACACAAGTACACATAGTACAAAGGATTACAAGGCTTCAAAAAAATATTAATGGCGGAAGCCTATGAAGTAGAGCAAGAGGCTAACATATTGCACATAGATCCCTTTGAATAGAAAAGTTATGAAACAATTATTGAAGTAGACCTTTATTGTATTGTTGCCACTGCAAAAATCATACATTAGGAAGATGAGGAGGTTTATTTCATTCACAAATGTGGGTGATATTGGTTCCCAAATCAACAGATTCACTAAACCCTAAAGGTATGCCAAATCTTATGTTTAGGTTTGGTATTAGACTTGGCCAATAAACAACATTAACCAAAATAATTACAATCCCCTGCTATTCAGGCTCCGCAAGACCTTGGCAGGTGAACCAAACTTACCATCATTCAATAATAATAATATTATTGCAGATTAACTTCATGCACACTTTCAAATGTCTATTATATTTAAATTTCTTATTCAATGATCCTTTATTTATATTCATCATTAGCCTGAAGTAATAACAGAAAACTGAAAATAAAAAGTATTTTGATTTTATTGGTTCTAGAACGTAATTTTGATCAGTGCCTTATTCAAGGCAGCGAAGTCAAATTTCTTAAGAAATTGTTGTTCATCCGATGGCTTGAAATTTTATCTGTTTGGCACTTTTCCTATTTATGACTTGCATAAATGTGAGTGATGCTACCACAAAACCCTACTGTTAATTCAAACTTATTCCTCCAAACGACAACGATTGTTTTAATAGAGTTTAACCTCTACTTAAAAAGATCCATTATACAAACTACACAAAAGCATTAAAATGCAATGACAAATCAAACACATCGATTACAAAAAAAACAAAAAAAAAAGTTTAGAAATGGTTAAATATGTTTTCTCATTCTGATTAATAAATAGTTGAAACCATTGTTACAACTTGAAACCTATACATACATTCTCCCAACAATATACACAGCACTGTTCTACCCTAGCCCCTCTAGCCCCTGTACAGTCCTAATTTCCCTTTTATAAACAAGGGAGCCCTTCAATTTGTCCACATTCATTTACCAACAGATAACTGTTCAAATACAAAACAAAAATAAAAACTAAAAGACACAAAAACTACTCATTTTTTTATTAAACTTGTGTCTCCAACTTGAAAATAACTACCAATATTAACCCATGCTACCATTGCAAACAAATTCACCGGTGTATTCACCTATTCATATTCACTTGTTTGGAATCATCTGAATAATCATTTTTCCCTTTGGGAAAAAAATATATGGTATCCACAATTATTTAAACTTTCTTTCCAAAGTTCTTGAATCCATATATTCCTCTCTATTGGCTGCAATGCTTTATTGATGAAGATTGCCCATACCACAAACTGGAACAGTCTTGTTGATAACATATCCCTTGAATCCAAATCGAAGAATGCCATCAAACTTGGTAGTAACAAATGCTAACAGTGGTTCACATGTTGCTTCTGTAAAAATCTGATCTCTCGCAATAATCTCACCAACAATGACATAGTCCTTGAATCACTGTCACAATGAATGCTACAAGATTTTCCAATTCTCTATGTGCTTGATTGAATCACTTAATTGATGGAAGAATAAAAAAATGTAAAGGAGACTAAATAGTGGAGAATTAACCCATTAAATAAGAGGGTTTCAAAGGCAAGAGAGGCAAGAGAGCGAAGAGAAGGGTTGTGGCCAAGAAGATGTGTAGAGAAAGAATGTATGGTGTAAAATGTAAAGAAAGAATGTGTAGAGAAGAAGGACGAATGAGAAAGTAAAATTTCAAAATTCTTATTTCGTTGTCATTTTCTATTTGGTCACTCACTATTATGGTTAGCATTTCTTATCAACTTAGGAATATTCTTTAATACCTCTCTTATCTAATTAACAAAGTATTGTTATTAAGCAAATAACCCAACTAATAAAGTACTGGAATTAAGTAGAAAAAAGACTATTGAACATAGTGAGGGTCATTAAGTTTGAGTGAAAGGTGGTCGATTAGAGGAAGACTTAGAAAAAGTTACATAGAGTATGATGAGGCGTGATGTTTTATAAGGAGAATAGTGGTGTGTGTGTGTCTATATATATATTATCATTAATAAATATTTTAGTTTATTAAGATACCCGACCTGAACTAGGGGTGTCCATCCAAACAGAGATCCACCTCCTTGAAGGAAAACATCCTCAAATAAACTCATTAATAGGTAATACAATTAAGTATCACTAGTAAGACCTCCCTTAGATTGGGAAAGGAGTACCATGCAGTCAAAATTAACCTTCCTATGTGCCTTTTTATCCTTTATCCCTTTCACAACTTTCCAACCCTCCTCCATCTTAGTAGCCTCCTTCTACCATAGCCAAGATTTCCTACCATCATCCCCTCCAACCATTTCATTTTCCTTTCTCATGGCAACAGTAACCCTCGATTAGGAGAGGAAGTATGATCTACCCCTTCAGACCAATTAGGATCCTCATCTTCATTCCTCAATGAAATTTAACTAACTGTTTCTAGAGTATTTGTAACCAAAATATGCTAGTCCTATATATCTTCCTATCCTTAATCTAAATTTGAAATTGTCACTGGAGTTTTCCCCAAGCCAGACTCCATCTAGTAATATTTCCTTTTTCATAAATTCCTTTTTCCACATTATACATATGTTTATAGCATTCCTTCCACCAAGAAGCCTTCTTATGAACTCTCTTCTTTGTGCAATAGATGTAACATGCTTGGTCTAGAAGAATCTTCTATGCCTAAAGGGAATTTCTTCGTAATCTACAGGTTGTATCCAAATCCTTGTAGATAGTGCTATCGATAACTCTACCAAAGGGGCTTTTGAGAGATCTATCTCAACGTAATACGCACAAAAATCATATGAAAAAGCTCTTGAGAACCCACATCCATACCTAAAAATATTCCCAAAGTGTTCCCAATATCATTAAAGAAAGTATCGTTCCAAAGTTGTAAAGGAAAATTAGGAAGTCTTACCTAGAAAAGAATCTTGTCGAAGGATTCTGAAGTCAAATTGAAAGTTGGATACTAGGGTTTCAACAAGAAACCAAACTTGTTCTCCCAACACTAGTGAGATTCACATGGTATTTTTTTCTTGTCCATTTTAATGTAAAAACCCACAACAAAAAAACCTTGTGTACCTGGATAAATATCCACCTCCCCTACTAAACTAGGGCTCCACTTCTCCAAAATCCATTTATGAAGTTGACCTAGACTTAGGCCCAAAATCATTGAACAACCTAATTAACCCCAACTCTCTAAAAAGAAATCATTTTCTACAATTTCTCTTCAATAACTACATTCAAATAGACCATCATCCTTTCTCCAAGAGGATGTTCGATCCATGTTTAACCCTTCCCCCCTCACATTCCCCTTTCTTAGCCACATCAACAAATAATCTATCTTTATTTTGGTTCTTGTCCTCTGTTCCCCGGGTACTCTTATGCACATTATCTACATTTAACAAGTTTTCTACCCCTAATAGAGATGGTTCTCCCTTTTTAAAACTCTTAAAGTGTGTGTGCAGGATCATGATATGTCAAACTAGGCCCTTAAGAGGCAATAAAAATTCAAAAAATCAGGTTTAGGCAAGTTGACATAAAAATTTGAACAAGTTATAAATATTATATCAAAAATATGTAAGAAGAGAATCTGTATAAAATTTAATTTAATTTCTAAGATACTAGGCCTTTTTTGAAAAAAATAATTATTCTATATGTTGAAAATTTTAAATTTCAATGTAGTAGTTAGAAAATTTCAAGAAAAAAATAAGAAGTGGGTGTATGTCTGACCACCTTAAACACAATAAAATGAAAAAAAAATTACAAGATTTAAGATATATGTCGTAGATTCATGTGTGGATGTGACACATTTTTTTATAATTTTTCTCCAAGTAAATAATTAATAATGATTTTTCTTCTACAACTTTTCCAAAATACAAAAACTCTCATGTCTGAACATGTTAGCTTAGTCTAAACTTTATCAAATTGAAAAAAAAAATTTATTTTCTTGTAGTAGGAAAAGCATAGACCGTGACACATATTTTGGATTTCAAAAATGTTATACAGTTTGAAAGTTATAGCTATTTTTCAATAAGTATATCAATCAGGATTAGGAAGATAACAAGTAGGTGTATGTCTAACCACATTAAACAAAATCAAATGATAATATTTTTTTATAAGATTGTAGATAAAAGTAGTAGACTCATGTTTGGATGTGATGTATATTTTTTTGTATTTGTTTTCCAAGTAAATAATTAATTATGATTTTTCTACTACATATTTTCCTAAATATAAAAAGTCTCATGTCTGACCACCTTAACTTAGTCTAAACTTCATCAAACTGAAATGATTATTTATTATTATTGTATTAGGTGAAGCATATAATGTGATGAATATTTCATATTTCAAAAATGTTTTTGATAGATAAAAGCAGCAAGAGGGTGCTGGACCGAACAAAAGACTATTAGAAATAGGGAATACTAAGAGGGGGGGTGAATCAGTATTCCACAAACTTTTTTTTTGCCCACTTATGGATATAACAGATTACTTTAATACATACAAAACATAAGAAGTTAAATAACATGCATAACAATAAAGAACTCATAACACGTGATATGTTCTCGAGGAAACCCTAGCCAAGGGAAAACCCCGGTGGGGATGGTACCCACAAAGATCCACTAATCAAAAGATATCATGTTAAGGATGTTGACCCTATTAGGAGCCTGTTACAATCATATAGTGTATCAATCCTGGTTAAGGGACTATAGGCCTTGTTAGAAGCCTCAACCCTGTTAGGAGTTGTCAACACATAACCTAATTACCAGATGAGACCACTGCCCAAACAAGTAATACAAAATGTATACTGATTACAATATAGTGCTGATTACAACTTCACATCAATATCTTTCATCGCTATCACAATATACTACTATCACTTTCAGTATATTACAATTTGGTACATTACATCTTTATACAAGACTCAAACATAATAACTCTTCCAGTCGACTTGCATAAATTTATCCAAGAGTAAACATCTAGGATATTGTCTCTTTATAATGTTAAGTCATTATTTTGACAAGCAAAATAATCCCTTAACTCATTTACTAGTTCTGTCTTCAAAACTGCTCTGTTGACTTAACTCTGTCATCGATAAAATGATCATAACTATCTCCATACAATCCATACTATCTTGCACACTGAGATGGGGTATCCTCAAACATAATAGAGTCTATGTTCAACTGTGCAAACTCTAAACATACTCTAGTCAACGTCGCCAACACAAACTATATCAGGTGCTCTGTTAAGAACTCTATCTAACACTTAGACAAATCTTGTCTGTGATCTTCCATAATTACTTTCTACTTTGTGTGATCTTCATGAGGGACATATGTTTCCATAATGACAACATCTAAGTACTCACTTCAGCCAAATTGCCAACAATCTCCCCCTTTGTCATTGGTGGCAACATATGAGAAAATTGGCTAAGTGTATAAGTCAAAATCTCAAAAAAGTGTATCAAAATTGTGGCCATAGTATAAAATAAGTATACTATCCTTATATCTCCTCAAAATATATCTTTGATTACAATACTCTATAATACTCCCCCTATGAGTATCACTCATCATATATAACACATTCTGCTTTATACCATAGACAATTTTCTAAGTATCTCTCCCCCTTTGACAACAATGACAAAATAAAGGTGGAAAGGGTCTGAAAAATTGTGTCAAAACTTTATACCTTACTGTCTTATTGCAAAGTCGGTAGGCTTGCAACACAATCTGCAAAATCTATCTTCTAGGCCTCAAATTATTTCTCCCATGCCTTCTTTATTGAATCTACTACATTGAGTAAAGTACTCAAACCATAGGATGCAATCTGGCATGCTTGAAGGGACTCAAAATTGAATTTTATGAAATGATGTCTTAGCAGTAAGACATTCAGTTAGCTTCTCTTCAATAATAGCTAATTTTATTAAAACATGTTCTCTCAAAAGATTTAATCTGTTCAATTTCCTACTCTCCTCATCTTTCAAAATTCTGATTTCATCACATAATTTTCTGATATTCTTTTCTACATTACTTATCTTCATATTGGGACTAGCAATCAAATTTGTTTCAGCTGTAATCTCATCTTCTTTCTGCTTTATCTTTTGCTCTTCACCTATTATCAAAATTTCAAGTTTTGTACACTGAATGTACAAACACTTCCCTGTTTCCAAATGCTTTCTCAAGTTCTTGATACATACATCAAGACCTCCAATGTCATTATTTATGTTCTAACTTATATTTTGTAACATTTTAGCTTCACAAGCTGCCTGTGCCTTAATCTTTGCAATATCAGTCAAATTTCTAAACTCTACATCAAATGTATGCATCACCATTTTAGCTCTTTCTAAAGGATCTGACTCAAAGACTTTCGTAGTCACAACACTTTGCAACTTCTTAGTTAAATCCTTCAGACTTCCTTCAAGTTCTTAACTTTCTTTTTCTTTTCAATAATTTTGTTCAAAGAAGTGATCAACTCTAATTGATCATCGTCATCAACCTCCTTGCTCAAATCTTCAATCAATGTTCCTATTCCTTTCTCCTTTCCAGTCTTAGGAGTAAAATTGATGTCTTCTTGTGGTACAATAGGTGTATGGGCCTTTGTTTCCATTTTCTCTTCTACTGGTGATTTCTCTACTTCAGCATTATTGTCTGATTCTCCTAGTACCAAATTGTCAACAATATTATCCAAGTTCTTGAATACTGCATCATCAGTGTTCAAGGTGACCTTAGTGCCTTCTATATTCGTTGATTCTCTACCAATATTGATAGCTGAAGATGAGGGAATATCCTCAACTTCAATTACTTCTACTTCAACAATTCCTTCCTCTGTTTGCTTTTCTTGTTATGTAATCTACTCTTCTACTGCAATTGCTTGATCTTTCTCAACTGTTCATGTTACCATTTCAGCTAGTACTTGCATAATTGCTTGCTTCGTCTCTGCTTGGACTTGCTCATATTGACCTCCCATAATCTGAATAGTTCTTCTCTTTGTTCTTAGTAGGGTTCTAAGTGGCTTTAGAATTTATTTCAAGTGATCATCATCTCTTACATTACAAAATTTTCTCACCAAATTTTCTCTCATAGCCATTTCTTCTTCCTGTGCTCTCATCTTTCTATTTATAAGTTTATTATACAAATCCTCTGGAATTTTACCATGTATTGTGTCAAACTTCTTATCAGTCAAAATCATATGTGTAACAACAGCATTTTTTAAATTCAATCTTTCAAAAAATCCATAAAGATCATCATACTTGTTCATTTTAGTGAAATCTCCATGCTGCATGATATCTTCATTAATTCTTTCAATTCTTGGTTTCCAAGTTTTCTTTTTTACTGTAGTTTCATCATCCTTGATCTCTGCAACTCTTCTAGGGACTGGTGGCACAACCACTTTCTGTCTCTTTCCCAGTCCAGAACACTGACCTTCATTCTCTTGCTAGGTTTGGAAGAAGAGGATCTTGATGTCTGACTAGTCACTTGCTCTATTTTGGATTCCTCTACTTTCACTTCAACATGAATAGGTTTCTATGGGTTTGAACTAGATACCAAGGGTGGGACTGATAGTACCTCACTTTTCCTTATTGCTTTAGCTATCTTTCTTGCAACATCAAACTCATGTTCACTCATACCTGTTTCCTTCAGAATTTTCTTGATAGTATTGTCTACTCTTTTCTTTGATTATTTCTCTTCCTTTAGTTCCTTTGTTGTATCAAAATTTTCTTCATAGGTTCCAAATCTATTACTTTGGGCATCTAATTCACTCTTCAATAGTCTTCTCACATAACTTTTAGTTTCAGCTTCAGAAATTTCATAGCCAAGAGGGTCTATGAACTCAAGTCTAGGTTCCACTACCTCAATGTAAGTAAGATCAGTGTCTACCATAAAACATATATCATCTTTGTACTTCTCAACAAGGGATGGAGGGATCCTTGATCTGTTTACAACTATGTTTTGAAATGTTTTCAAGACTAACTTTGCACTCTCATTTACCTTCTCTATAAGGTGTTTCATATAGACTTTGTTGATTCTCTCCATGGTTTTTACACCATCATTCTAGTCATTACCAATAGTGTAAGGAAATCTTCTCAATAAGTGGAAAAACATGTAGATGATCAAAGAAGAAAATCTAAAATGAGTGTACTTTTCTTTCTTAATCTTCTCCAATCTCAAATAACTAAATTCTCAAAATCTCACACATGTCAATAGGCTTCTTCTCAACACACATCAAATATGCTATGTGTACCATTCCAGCTGCCATGTCATCTTTTCTAGAACTTCCACAAAATTTAGTAGTCAAAATCTTGCATAGATACCTTACATCATCTTGTTTTATCTTGCTTATAACTATACCTCTACCATTGTATGTTGATCCTGTGTTATCAATCACAATCTTCCTCATGTTCTTTTCATTCAGGGGAATAGCACCAACTTTAGATAAACCAGTGACATCATGAATTAGGTCTGCAGTAATATCAATTACTCTATCTTCTAACCAAAATTTACCATTGTGAATTCTGCTCAAAATAATCTTAGTGCATTCCTCATCATCAAATTCATATTTCATTGAATACCTAATAATTTCATTGTCCTTTAGATGTTCATATCCTTGTTTTACTAACATGTCCTTATTATACATCTTCTGATACTCAGTAATGAAATCACTTTCCCTTAGGGTTTCAAATTTACATCCAAGATATCCTTTCACATTCTCTAAATGCAAAACTCCATCTGGTATAGATGATAGGGCTAAACTAGCATCAACTTCCAAGGGTTCAACTGGTTCTCTCTTAACTCTAGGTCTGTTCTTATCTCTGATATTATGAATTAAAGATACATCCATGATTGCATATGTTCTCTTATATTAATTCAAAAACTTAGCTGGATAAATACCTCAAATTTGCAAACTTAGGGCTTTCATAGATTTGGCGCTTCAAACTTTCACCAAATCATTGCAAATCACTTTCAAACTCCGTTCTTCACTCTTCAAATCACTTTAATTCATTTGATAATCAAAATAACTTTGATCTCAACCTTTTATTACTTCGCATTTATTCTGATCTGACATCGCATTCAATTCTTTTGCTGCTAATTACCAAAAATTGATTTTCTAAACCTGTAACCATGAAACTTCTTGCAACCTCTCAAAACACAATATTTCTTTTTGTGCACTTAACCATAGCATTAGTATAACATAAAAATCCTTCATCTAACTGCGCAAAACTTAACTCATTCAAAATTTACTTCTACACTAATTCTAAGTTCCTAATATACTGAAATTCACATAATTCAAGTGCTTAAAGAAAGATTAGTAAGGGTTCACTCTTACCATCAGATACTTCACCTTTCTGATTACCTTCGATATTGAATATGCCTCCTTGATCTGTGCCTTTAACAAATTGTACTTTATCTTCATTGCTACAGCAACATTTCTCTTTGTTTCCTACATTTTCATTCCTTCTTGCATAGTTTCTAGGGTTAGGGTTAAGATGATAACCTCCATTGTTCATTTTGTAAAATCTTGTTGTGTGTCCAGACTTGCTACATATCTGACAAATGATTCCATTGGTTCCATATCTAGGTCCTTGCTGATTTATTTGTGTCCTGCAATTTTTAGCAATATGTCCAATCTTGTTGCATCTATAACATACTATTCCATTTCTTCTGTTCATGTTATCAGTAGTCCTCTGATCTGCATTGTTAGTATTCCTAGGCATTCTACCATTATAATTATTCTCAATAACTTTAGATCTTCTATATTCAATAGCTCTATGTCCAAAATCATGACAATTATAACAATAACCATTAAGAGGTTTGAATTGTTTACCTATACAATCTCTCTTCATATGACCAATAGTATTACAAGAAAAACATATACCTTTGAATTCTTTTTGCATACCATTGGATAGTTCATCTTGCTTTGGTGATTCTTCTTGCTTCGGTGATTCTTCTTCTTCTTTAGGTGCATCTTTAGATTTGTTCTTATCTATTTTTTTAGATACATTCAGATCTGGTTTCTTGCTTCCATTATCTATCTTCAATGTGTTGAATCCAAGACCAGTTTTGTCATAGAATGGTTTCCCATAAGATATTTTCTCGTCAATCTTCTCACTATTTGAATATAGTCTCTCAAGTTGTTGTTTGGATTGAGTCAATTCACCTTTCACAATCTTGTTGTATTTCTCAAGTTTAGCATACTACATTTTTACTTTATCAAATTCAGATGTTACCTTGTCAAGTTTAGATTTCAGATCTTCATTCTCATTCTTCAAGTTTTCATTCTCAGATCTCAAATTGTTATTTCCATCTTTCAAGCTAAGTTTCAGATTTGCTATCTTCAGTTAATGCTTAAGGATCACATTTTCTTTTTCCAAATCATCACAATCTTCAACAAGAATTTCAGATTCCTTCTTAGATTTCAGATCTTCTATTTTGCCTTTCAATTTGTCAATAACATTCTTTGCATCATCATACTTTCTTTTCAGAGTGTTTCTTTCATTAGTAATCATATCAATCTATTCAAGAGCTTCTTCAAGATTCTTCTGTAACTGATCCATATCCATAGAGATCTTACTCAAGCTAATAGGCTTTCCTTGAATGATTCTTCTCCATAGAAATAGGGAATACTGAGGGGGGGGGGGGGGTGAATCAGTATTCCACAAACTTTTATTTTTGCCCACTTATGGATATAACAGATTACTTTAATACATACAAAACATAAGAAGCTAAATAACATGCATAATAGTAAAGAACTCATGACACATGATATGTTCTTAAGGAAACCCTAGCCAAGGGAAAACCCCAGTGGGGATGGTACCCACAAAGATCCACTAATCAAAAGATATCTTGTTAAGGATGTTGACCCTGTTAGGAGCCTATTACAATCATATAGTGTATCAGTCCTAGTTAAGGGACTATAGGCCTTGTTAGAAGCCTCAACCCTATTAGGAGTTGTCAACACATAACCTGATTACCAAATGAGCCCACTGCCCAAACAAGTAATAAAAAATATATACTAATTACAATATAGTGCTGATTACAATTTTGCATCAATATCTTTCATCACTATCACAATATACTACTATCACTTTCGATATATTACAATTCGGTACATTACATCTTTATACAAGACTCAAACATAATAACTCTTCCAATCAACTTGCATAACTTTATCCAAGAGTAAACATCTAGGATGTCATCTCTTTATAATGTTAAGTCATTATTTTGACAAGCAAAATAATCCCTTAACTCATTTACTAGTTCTGTCTTCAAAACTACTCTGTCGGCTTAACTTTGTCATCGGTAAAATGATCATAACTATCTCTGTACAATCCATACTATCTTGTACACTGAGATGGGGTATCCTTAAACATCATAGAGTCTATGTTCAACTGTGTAAACTCTAAACATACTCTAGTCAATGTCGCCAACACAAACTGTATCAGGTGCTCTATTAAGAACTCTGTCTAACACTTAGACAAATCTTGTCTGCGATCTTCCATACTTACTTTCTACTTTGTGCGATCTTCATGAGGGACATATGTTGCCATAATGACAACATCTAATTAATCACTTCAGCCAAATTGCCAACAAAGACTAGTAGTGCATTAAAAGGACATTATTGTAACCAGTCACAATAGATAAATAGTTTAATAGTATAATCACCAATCTAAATCTGCCCCTATCAAAAACATAAATTAGAAAAATAGAGTATCTAATATGAACAATAGCAAGTAAAGTATCAGTTGAAAGCCACATAGGGCTGAATAGAAAGTGGTAAAAATTAACATTGACCCCATCAAAAAAATAGGGGCTCCACGGGCCAAGTCCAATCAAAGATAACCAACACATAAGAAACAGAACTAGTTTTTCCCACCCAACTGCTTAGATAGCAGGGTCCTTGCCCATTCTTCTTGCAAAAATAGGAACAGGTCCTTGTTGTCCTCATTCACTTCTAGAGTGCCACCTAGTAGCTTCTCCTACACATGATAGAGAGTAGTAGCTGAAGCATACATCACCTTCAAGCCGAATTTGTTGGTTAGCAAACACTAGTTCATCAGCTCTTGCATGTTTTTCTTGATCTCCAAAATCTCTCTATCCAAGTTCGTGAACCTCCTTTTAAGAGTACCTTTGAGACTATCCTCTGGGGCCTCGATATTGTAAATAGAGTAGGGCTTATCTTGGGGGTCTTGAGCAGGACTCAAGGGTAGTGTAGGAATGGGGGTTTCCATGGCCTACTTGGGGTCAGGAACAGGGTTGATACTAGTCCTAAGGGGGCTCATATGGTCATCCAAGGAATCATTCATAGACTCAGAGGTTTGGGAGTCTTTCTTAGTTACAGACTATTCTTTAGAAGCCATTTTTTGCAGCCTAGTTTTACATTTCTCTTTGGTGAGTCTGTTAGACCTCCTACAGCCCAAGCCACTCAAATCCACCTCCAGACTAACCTGGCTCTCCATCATTTTCCTTTTTTTGTGCCTACCTTCTATCTCTAGAGTACTGTCATCCTCCTTCCCATTTTTAATATCCTCAAACTCAAAGACATAGGACACCTCTTGGCCATCCTTCTTTTTAAATGGGTTTTTGACACATTTTTTTTGGTTCCTGCCCTCTTTGGTACCTGGTTCAGGCTCCCAGATGACACGGATGGACTAGGTGGGATTTTCAGCTTTGGCCAGGGAATCCTCCTAGGGTATTTCTTGGATAATCAGGGGGGGTTGGGGTGCTGGGAAAATGGCTTTATGGAACTGGTAGATGCAGAGAAGGAGGCCTTGATGGAGGATGGGAATAGGCTTATCCAAGTTATCCTTAATGTCAAGAATGTTACTTTCTAAGGAATGCAGAAGATAGAAAGGGATGGAGATTAAATCTTTGTTATGAACATGGTTAAGGAACGGTAAGTGGTAGTAGTAAGAGATAGTAAACTTACCTTCCAACATGAAGTATTTCATCATAATGAGGTAGATTTTGGGACACAAATCTGGTAGCTCCTCCTTGTTGAAGCCCCCCTACTTTTTCACCAGTAGTTCTCCCTCCTTGAAGAACTGGTTGAGACTAGTAGGGTCGGGAGTTCGGCTACTTTTTTGTATTTTCTCCCCATCATAGAGAGCCTAGCTACCTTGGCTATGACCTCCTCATTCATCTAAAAGTGGATGCCACCAACAGAGACATTCTGATTGTTCCAGGATGACACAAATTGTTTAGAGATTCGTTCATCATGCCCCCCCTTCATTCTCTCCATAAAGCCCCAAATTTCACTCTCTTTGCAGTAATGTGTCACCAGCGCATCAGAGGTGAAGGCCTTATCAATTCTATCAGGTTCAATGTGGAGAGTGTTGCTGCCCATTTCCAAATTCAGACCTTTCGAGGCCAGAATACCTAGGAAACTAGAGAGCTGAATGTTATTGCAAAGCTTAAAGAACCCCTCGAAACTAAAAAACCTTTGCAAGAATGGTTTATACTTAAAATGTTGGCTTGGCAAAAAATTTTGGAAATCAGGTGTTGTACCGCTAGATCTAATAGATCTCCAGGTGCCATAAATAGTAATAATGCTAGGGACACACTTGTCCTCATTCGCCAAGTAAACCCTCATATTCAGACAGTGCCTACCCCACACGTTTAAGGAGTAATTATGAGTTTTTATGGGAATTTGGGTTCTCCTTTCCATAATCAAAAAAATCATCGGAACATGCTAGCACATGATCCAGTAAGGATTCGCAATGAATAAGATGGCATGGCACATTTAAACCTTGTTATTCATTTCTCCCTCAATTATTTTCTGAGTCACAAGGGGTAAGTCACTAACCACCCTCCAACTATTGAGTTTAGTTTGTTTTAGGCCCATTGTCAGCATTGAGTCAGCAACCAAATTCCCTTCTCTGTACGTGTGGGCTATGGTGGTGCTCTGGAAGCTATTAATCAGTTCACCGATCTCCAAAATAATAGGTCTAGCCTACCACCCCACACTAGCACCCCTTTTGATGGCCTCAACAACCACTTTGGAATCCCCCTCAATTTCTAGCTGTCTGACATTCATATCTTTTGCAAATTTAATCCCCCAGAGAAGGACCAATCCTTTCACCTAGGTGACAATGCAGTTATTGAAGGGCCAGCATAAGCCAATAGGCAATCACCTTTATAATCTCTCAGGACACCACCCCCACCTTGGCTCAAATTATTAGCCACCCCATCAAATTTTAACTTAGTCCATCCTCTGGGGGGGCAACCCATTTGGTAGCTTTCCTAGCTATCTTTTTAGTATCATCAAATCTGGAGAACCTATCAAGGATATTCCATCTGTTAGCAATTCTCACTTCCTAAGTAGCGGGAGGACAAGGGGGGAGCTTCCATTTAGCCATCCTGGCATTCTCACATGGGAGCTTAGTACCTATATGGAGACATGTCTCAAAATGGTTGCTCTCTTCTCTAAAGATCCTATTGTTCATTTCCTTCCAAATGGCCCAGTAGATGTGAGGGGGTAGCATACGCCAGAGGAGTTGGAGAAGGAGGTGATTGGAGTGGGATTTCCAGTTGCTAAATTGATGCACTTCTCTATCCAAGGCCCATGATATACCCAACCTATTGATAACCTCCTGCCATATTCTGGAGGCATAATCACAATGGATGAAGAAGTGTTCCACCGTTTCTTCCTCCTTCTTACATAGAATACATATGTTTTCCATGGGGATGCCCCTCTTTCTTATCTTGGGTTAGGACCTTACCATGCATTAAATTCCACTAGAAAAAAATTATTTTTGGTGTGAGCTGGGGAATCCACACCTTTTTCCAGTCCCCTGGGTTGTACTCCTTCAGAAGCAGATTGTAAGAAGACTTAATAGAGAAGGTGCCGACCAAGGTGGGGGCCCAGATAATAGAGTCCTCAAGCCCAGAGATTCTAACATTAGCCATAATTTCCATGAGATCCTTGGCTAAGTGTTGCAGGTTTGGTCTATTTCTTACCCGATTAGGTATATCCTCCCAATCCCTACTAGTGATATAGTTGGAGACCCGCTTATCCAATATAGGTCTGAGGTAGTCTATAAGAGGTTTGAATTTGGAGTCCAGATTAGGTTGGTTCACAATCCAGTGGTCATTCCAGAATCTGGTAGATCTCCCATTACCAATTTTCCAAAGAGCACCTTTAGACAGGAGGATCTTACATTTACATATGTTCGTCCAGAGTTTGGATCTGCAAGGAAGGTCTCCATCATGATACTTCTACCTATAGGGGTGTCCTTGGAGATACTTGGCTTCCATAAGTCTGCACCAATCCGCCTTCCCTTCTATAAGCTTCCAAGCTACTTTTGTGGTAAGGGCTTTATTCATCAGCCCAATTTTTCTTAGCCCCAAGCCACCCATTCTTTTTGGGAGGCATACAGTATCCCAGTTCACAAGGGACATCCTCTTCTTTTCTTTAGCTCTAGCCCATAGAAAGGTTCTCTGGATCCTTTCAAGTTTGTCTACCATGTAGCCTCTGATTTTAAAGAGGGATAGGAAGTACATAGGATTCCCTTGGAGTGTGGAGGCCACTAGCTGAAGTTTGCCAGCATTGCTTAAAAACTTCCCCTTCCAGCCAACAAGTTTCCTCTGGGTTCTTTCAAGGATGGAGTTCTAGAAATCCTGGGACACCTCTTTAACTGTAAGGGGGAGGCCCAGGTAGGTGGAAGGGAGCGAGGCTACCAGACAACCCAGGATTATAAGCACCTTATTTTGTAGCTCCATAGGGGTATTGAAGAAGAACAACTTGCTCTTCTGATAGTTGATACACTGTCTAGACGCCCATGCATAACTTTCCAAAATTTGTTTCCACTACCTAGCCTCAATCACAGAAGAGTACCCAAAAAGGAAGGTTTCATCCACAAATTGTTCTAACACCACCTAAGGAAGAGTGGAAGCAGGTTTGACTCCTTTTATTCTTCCCGTGGTAGACAGCATACAAAGATTCCTACTAAGCACATCAGCCACCATAATAAAGAGGTAGGGGGAGAGGGGGTCTCCTTGTCTAAGACCCTTCTCAAGTTTAAAGTAAGCCCCGGGGGAGCCATTGACTAGAACAGAAAGGCTAACAGTTTGAGTACATTCTTGTATAATCTGGATAACCTTCTCATTAAACCCCATTTTAGCAAGAATTTTAATCAGAAATGACCAATTGACTTTGTCATAAGCTTTGGAGATATCTAGTTTAAAAGCCATACCTGGAGCCTTGCTTCTATCCATGGAATGGATGATTTCATGAGTGGCAATGGCTACATCAAGGATCTACCTACCCGGCACAAAACCTTTCTAAGTAGTGTTGATAATCTTGTCCAATAGAGGTTTGATTTTGCCCACCAGGATCTTGGTAAGTATCTTGTAGAAGGTATTGCACAGGCTAATGGGCTTGAAATCCATCATAGTGGTAGGATTGTGATGTTTTGGAACCAGTACAATGTAGGTTTGATTATGCTATTTGAGGATGCACCCAGTCTTAAAGAAGTCTCTAGTAGCTTGAGTAACATTAGTCCCCATAATGTCCCAGTAGTCCTGAAAGAACACCGGAGGAAATCCATCTGATCTGGGGGCTTTGTAAGCTCCCATGGAAAAGACCACATTCTTTACCTCTTCATCAGAGACCTGCTCCGTAAGCATGTTATGGTCACTGAGAATTTTAGCACTTTAGATTTGGTCCAAAAGCTGATTTTGGATGTTGTCTAGGCATATCGGGTCCTCACTAGAGTACAGTCTCCTAAAGTAGTTGACCACCACCTGGTTGATCTTATCTTCTCCTTAACTTCATTCCCTCCCTAGTCCTTAATAGCAACAATAGTAGTTCTTCTTTTATGGATGCTGGAAAACCTATGAAAGAAGGTAGTGTTCCTATCCCCTTCAGCAAGCCACCAGACTCTGGATCTCTACTTCTAGTAGATTTCTTCTTTTCTTAGAGCTTCCTACCACTTGTGTCTAGTCATCTCTTCCTCTGCCTGAACCTGGGGTGGGTAGTTTCCAGCAGCCAACTAGGCCTCAAGGGAGTCTAAGGCTCCAGAAAGTTCCTTCTTTTCATTGCAAAAGACACCACAATTATGTTTGCTCCAGCCTTTAGCCTCTCTTTAGATAATTTTGAGCTTTTGGGCTATTCTAAACATAGAAGTACCCCTGATGTTAGTCTTCCACCAAAATTTCACTTGGTCCCTGAAGGAAGGGTGAGAGCATCACATAATTTCAAATCTAAAAGGTGTCAAGTTGGCCAAGGGGGTGTCGAGCCAGTTGAGGAGGAGGGGGTTGTGATCTGACATGGTACAAGAGAGGGAAGAAAGTGAGGAGTTCAGGCAAAGGTTCCATGAAGAGGTGGCTAGGGCTCAGTCCAGTCTCACTTGGATGAGGTGGGAACCTTTCCTATTATTAGACCAAGTGAAGGGGTTCCATTTCAGGGTGAGGTCCATAAGGCCTGTGGAGGAGATAAAATGAGCCAGCTCCCCCATACTATCTAAGTAGTCCACCAGACCACCACACTTTTCTGAGGGGTAAAGAGGGGTATTAAAGTCACCAGCCAGTAGGAAGTTCATAGAACAGTCCAGGTCCAGCCAATGGCCAAGCTCACCCCATAGAGAAGCTCTACCCGCCTGGGTATTAGGAGCATAAATATTGAAAATAATATATTCAATACCAATCTTCCTGAAGGTGGTCGCAAGGAAGTTGGGAGAAGATGTAGAAAGCTGACCAGTTATCCTATTGGGGTTCCAAAGTGTAGCAATTCCACTAGATGCCCCTACAGCTTCAGAATAAAGGAAGGCAGCACCTGGCCAAAGATTGGGCGCTAGGGTAGCGAAATTACTAGCAGACATCTTAACCTCTTGAAGGAGCAGGACATCAAGCTTGAGATAAAAAATGTAGTGTTTGATAGCACTTTACTTGAGGGAGCTATTCAATCCCCTCACATTCCAAGAGAGGCAATTATTTCTTACTTTTGAAACTGGATTCCAGGGTTTGCTGCTTACTTGCTGCAACATCCCTTGTGGTCCCCCGCAATCTCCAAGCCCTGTCTGAAGGCCTTCCCTTGGGTGTTTCCATTCCCACATCATCCTTTTTAGGCTTGGTTTTCTTCCTTTGCATTTTCCATTCCCCTTCATCATCCTCCAAGCCATTGAGGGGGCTGGAAGGGCTCTTCTTCACCGGCTTTGGGGGGGGTTTGGCATCCTACTTTGGGGAAAGCACCTCCAGAGCCACCACAATGGTAGGTTGTTCTTTCTTAGTAGGGGTAGTCTTCAACTCCTCCAGGGGGGGGACTTCGAGGGGGTTTTCAATGGCTCCACCACCTGCTGAAGAACTGGTTCCTCAGTGGGCTCAGGTGGACCCAGATCAAGGCACCCAACATTCATCTCCTGGGGGGGAACTATCTCACCCTCTTCTAGGGCCAGATCTTCCATAGCTGGGATTTTCATTTCCTTAGTCACCAAGGGTGACCTAGAATCCACCTTCTCTTCTTCACCTAAAGGGGGAGGACCCTTAGCCACTCCTTTGTCCTCGTTCCCTTTTTTTTGTCCCAGCTTTGAGGACTTGCAAGTATCACTAGCATGGCCCCTGCAATCATAGTTCTGGAAAAATAGGGTAGCATTCTCATACACCAAAGCTTGGGTCCATCTACCCAACTTAGATTTCAAAATGATAAAGTTGGGCAGGGTTTTGTTCAGAGAAACATTCACACAAAATCTAGCAAAAACAAGCCTGGACTTTGAATGAGTCACTTGGTCCAATGTGAGGAAAGATTTGAAGGAATCACCTATCCATCTGAAGACCTATTCATCCCAGTACTCGAGAGGGAGGCCAGGGTAGCGAACCCAAACCGGGGCCGTTCTTGTTAGGTCTGTTGTCAGATTGAATCTAGGTTTCCATTTTGCGAGGGCCAGGAAGTGCTTTCCATAAACCCATGACCCCACCAGCACACAAGACAGGTCCTCAAGAGTGGTAAACTTGAACAAAAAAATCCCCCTAGACATGGTGGAAACTAGGACAGAACCCTTGATCTTCCACTGAATAGAGACCCACTTCCTAACCATTTCAATGGTGGGTCAAAAATTGAAGAAATGACCAACCACGGATAGTTGGAAGTCCACCATCATTTAGTTCACCACTGAGTTTGGGAGTGACAGTTCAGTACCTTCCTCAGTCTGAATAAAATCCACCAACAGGGCCTCCAAAGATTGATGAGTTTCTCCAACAAGGGTACCTTTCCAGTTGGGCTTCGGGGGGGACAACGGGGCATCTTTTTGAGATTCCCCCATTGACTCAACGGCTGGGCTCGTGACAAAGGAGATCACAGGCATGGTCTGGGGTCCATCAGGACCAACAATTGGGTTAGCCAAGGGGATAGCATCTCCCCCAGAGGAGGTGGGCATGGGAGCCAGCAATTTGAAAAATGTTTTGGGTGGGAAGTTGTAGAGCAAAATCTGTTGATCTCAGTTTGAAAAATGATATATTTCAAAAATATTATATTGTTTGAAAGTTATAGTTATTTTTCAAAGATTTTATCAATCAGGACTTCTTTTTCGCATCACCACTTTTTGGCATACCATGATCCTACACACAACCTAAAAAAACTTCCCTTCATTCTTTTAATCAAATTCACCTTAGAAAATTTCATTCCCTTTGTGGGAAAATAGGTTCTATTAACAATAGGGAACCCAAAACCTCGACCATTTTTCCTCCTCCATTCACCATCTCCATTGTCATTGGATATTCATCCATCATTTCCCAAGCCAAAATAGGGATACCAACTCTTTCCCCACTGCTTAGTCAAAGCCCCAAGCCCTTTGTACTCTCATCGCTTTAGCAGATCCTAGCTTCCCTGGCCGCATAAGTTGGTGAAATCCCTAGCATTTGGGAGCATCGTGTTATGAGGAGTTTTTATTTATATTTTATATTTATAAAGAAATCAAATTTAGAAAATTTATAGTTTCTTTTAAATAATCTATATGTTTAGTGCATGTAATTATATGAAATCTTATTATAAGATTTTTCTTATGTAATGTGTGGTATGTATTTACAAAAAATTTATTAATTAAATATTGCTAATTTTTTAAAAAGTTAAATCACACAATTTTTATTTTTTATTTTTTAAAATCATGTAATAAATAAATGAATAAGATTTATTTGAATAAAAGTAAGAGGAGCTGTATATTGGCAAATTGAAAAATAGAAATAAATTATTCTTCAATTTAAAAATAATCATAATTTTTTCCTATTTTGAAAAAATAAAAAATTTAATCACATTATTGTATAATTTAATATTTAATATGAATATTTTATTTTATTTTGAATAAGGTATCGAAGCCAAGAAATCCTATTAATAAAGGTGTCTTCAAATCAAAAGAATCCAAAAATATATAAAATAAGAGAGCTTGATCATCCCTATATAGCATTGTTTGATCTCCTATCTCACAGACTATAATTTGAATAGAATTAACACCATTAACAACTTAACCAATCTATTTCTTTAGAGATGTTTTAGTGTCGACCATCTATTTAACAACTAACCATGACTAGTTTCTTTGTTGTCAAACAAAAATCCAACCTAAAGATATTCTTTGAAAGTCTTAAGAATGTCTAACTAATAATTCCTATGTCAAAAATAAAAATCCTAATAACAAATTAAACTCTATGAAACTATTTTATTTTAAAGAGGGGTAAACATTTTGATCCAGAGCTATGAACCAGTGAGACCACAAATAGGGGACCTTATCCCAAGAAGGATTTGAACCTTGATGGAAAGAACACTAACACAACAACTTAGCCATCACAACATGGCACTATTGGAAAACTCTATGAAACTATTAACAAGACTGAGAAGCATTGATTTTTCAAATCTAACCCAGTTATTCAAAGAGGAACAACAACCACTTTTTATTCCCTTGATGTAGGACCTTTATCCTTGTCTTATTTTTATAATAGATCTATCCTCTTTCCTTGTTTCTATTCTCCCTTTGTCGAAGAAGATCCTTTTCTGAATCGAGAGATGGTTTCTCCCAATAGTGTCATAGATTTCATGCAAGTATTATGTTCCTCCTCAGCTGAATTTCTCATTCGTCATTGCCCTATTCTTCCTTCACTTTCATTCCTCTATCCTTTATCTCTGAAGAAATTTCACTCTATATTCCATCAAGTGTTTTATCATATTTATAATTATAAGCTCAGTCCTCTAGCTCATTAATCTTGTGTCTGATCAATTTTCCCAACACATCTGTAATGCCTAGTACTCATTCAAGAAAATTTAAACTTATCTTTATAACAGTTTCTCTCAATACCTTATCTTCCCATACACATCTAGATAAAATAAAAAACCTTCTAGTTGGTCCACCATAACCACTCTAATGTGATCTACCAAAAATATTTGGAAACCTTCCACTAGCCTTCATCACCAAGGCATACTCTATTGGAAATAGGATAGTTATTTTTCCATCAATATTGATGATGGATCCATCAAGCTGAGTAGATATTTTTATAAAAAATCCCAACACATTTTCCTTCCACTACAACCTTCTTCTTCCCCACCACAAGTATGGATTTTAAAAATGTAGAAGAAATATCTGAATCCACTATCTATAAAATTATGCCCTAAAATTATCTTAACAATATGAACAATCAACCTATGTTTATGTTTGATTAACTCCTTGATGCTTTCATCTTCTATTGAGACATGAAAATTTGTTTCTAAATTACTAGATGAGATCTTGATGGGAGTATCCATCCTTGGTTCCTTCTACTTAACTTGTGTTAAAATTATCAATTTTAGTTCACAAAGGCAGAGAGAGAAGTACCTACATAAGAATAACCTTGAGATAAAATCTAGGGGGAAATAGGCTCAATTTTGTATCAATTTTCATAGTTGTACTTGTTTCTTATAAAAGAAGACAGTCATGGGTAGGTCCAAGATCATGGTCTGCCAAACTAGGTCCTTAAGTGGTAATGAAAATTTAGAAAATCAGATTTAGGTAAGTTGACATAAAAAATTGAACAAGTTATAAATATTATATTAAAAATATGTAAGAAGAGAATTTGTAGAAAATTGAATCTAGTTTCTAAGATACCAGGGCTTTTTTGAGAAACAATTATTTAATATTGAAAATTTCAAATTTCAATGTAATAGTATGAAAGTTTTAGGAAAAAAATAAGAAGTAGGTGTATGTCTGACCACCTTAACAATAATCAAATGATAACTTTTCACTAGTAGAATTTGGGCAATAAATGACCAAGTGACTACAACTTTTAGTCATGTGACTAAAAATTTTAGTCACATGACTAAAACTGATCATGTTCTACCATTTTTTTAGTCATGTAACTAAAATTTTTAGTCGCGTGACTAAAACTGTTCATGTTCTACAAATATAAATGACTAAATAAATGACCAATTTGGTCATCAAGTAAAATCACAACTAAAATGACTAAATAATTAATCACTAATAATTAGCCATCAAAACAAAAATGACTAAATAATTAGTCACCCAACCAAAACTAGCTAAATGAATGATTATTACTCCTTTAAATATCTTTCACGGAATGAAGGGCTTAACAATATTTTCTAAGCTTGATCATAGGTGAAGTCATAATCCAATAAGGGTTTGTGATGATGATGTTCCAAAACAACCTTCAAGTATATTATGGATAGTAGGAGTTTGAAGTAGTGACATTGGCTTTCACTAAAGTTCCAACCACGTACATGAAATTGATGACCAAGGTGATCAAAGCCTTAAAAATAACTCCACTTTACTAGTTTTGGATAATATTTTGACTTATTCAAATAATGAAAATAAATATTTTCATCATTTATGTCTTGTTATGGAAAGTCTTAAAAACATAAGTTGTTTAAAAAATGAGCCAAACATGCACCCCTTCAAGGTGTATTAGACTCAAAGTCTAAAAATTATTTCCTACCATGCAAAAGTGAACTCTAAACGCTCAAGGTCAACCAATTTTCATATTAGATTTCAACTTTAATTAAGCGATATATAACTCCATCACTTAATTAAAGTTGACTACAATGTATACATCATGTAATTTTTTCTTTTATTATATAATTTATTAATAATAATATATTTAATATATATTAAATAATAGATATCATTATTTAATAAATTATAAAATAAAAATATTAATAAATGAAATAATATTCAAATTTTAATGTCATATAAAGTTGTGTTGCGAATGTTAGGGGCCTAGCACTACTACATAGGAGGGCATTTTAAGACATTATTTTAAGACGAAATTAACATTTTGTCTTAAGTAATTAAATTATTATTTTAATATTTTAAATTAAAAATTAAAAATATTTTAAATGTCTTAAAGTAAAAGTTAAGACAAAAAATACATGCATTTTCGTGGAGTAAAGAACCAAAAATGACATGCATTTTAGGCGCGGTAGAGCAATAGCAACGGGAATTTTTTTTAGCATTCGCTAAATACTGTTGCCCTCATTCAATTGCACGCAACTTTTGGATGGATCCCAATTTCTATTTGCAGGACACAATTTCTATGAGTTGCTCTTCTTTCTGGATGTAGTGGACAGGGGTGACCAGTCTAAAGTATTGCACCAATAGGTTCCTATCACGGCACTGAGGTGGGTACCCAATGCTCCTTAAATGTATGCCCATTCAAGACTGTAAAATTGAAACAATAGATTGATGCATTTGAAGACAAGGTTTGTCGTTATTAAGGAATTCATGCAAAGTTACATATGATATCAAAAGCCCTAATGAGATTTTCTTTTAAAATTGTATAAGTTCAGTTGGAAAACTGATGAAAAGATAAACCCTAAGTAAAACCAATTTTAATGATGGTTGTTTTAATATTTATTATTGTTTCCATGGTTTAATTTCTAGCTTATGGCATATAGGGTTTTTTGTTTATGATGTTGCAAAAGATATGCTTTGAATAGATTGAGCCTTTTTTTGGCTCTCAGAAGGGATAGCGGATGACTTTTTTTAGCTGGGTTTTCTATAGGATGCTTGAAAAATTAAAGATAAATTTTAGTAAATTTTTTATAAGAAAAGATCCGATGAATCCTGTAGCTCCTGGTACACACTTGTTTCTTCATATCATCATGTTTTTCTATCTTCTTCCCATTGGCATTCTAAGATGCTCAAGAAGTTTCTATTTATAATTTCATAGGTAACTATAATAAAAAAGAAGGAATTTAGCATTATTTTTTTTCAACCGAACTATATACAATTTGATGAGAAGTTACAAAATGGGTGACAGAGGGTACATGGAAAAGAAGCAACCAAGAGTTTCATCTACCTTATATCAATCCTTATTTTCTCATGTTCTCATCCCTACATGATGGTGATGGGGTCTATTAAGTGTGGCATGCATGGAGAATTTCAAGTAAAATGATACTGAAACTGTAGTTATCTGATTTTGTGTTTGGCTTCTTCAGCTTGAGGAGTTCAGGTGCTAGGTAACCTTGAGAAGTAGAGGCTTCTATCATTGCACTCTTTGAACTTTGGCTCATGAGTTCATGAAACCCAAAGTCAGAAAGATGGGCTTCATAGTTTTCATATTTTTCATCAATACAAACTTAATTTATCATTTGGGCATGAGAAATAAAATCTTACCACTAACAAAATCGTTCAAATCTTTCGGAGCAAAGAAGTTGATCTTTTGGCTGATTCTCATCTAATCCAGTGAGGGAGGGAGTTAACATGGAAGAAAGAGCACCTAACGAGGATCAATCTCATGACCTTTCGCTTATGAAGAAATCGCACCTACCTCTATTCTATGGAGGCAACACAACTTTGGGCGTTAAAACTATACGCTCTTCAAATATTCACTGCTCACATTTTCCAAAATTGCTTTTGTAATGGAAAAAAATGGAATTAAACACTAGAAGGAGGGCTTGAACCTTCGACCTTGTGGTTAATAGCCACACGCTCTAACCGAGTGTGTAGTTTTTGAGTCAGAGTCATTGACCTATGATTCATGAGTAGTGATTCACAAGAACCCATCTCTCATTAGAATGAATGTAACACTTAGCACTCATTGCATGTAGGTGATAATGTGAAGCACCAAAACTTTCTCAGAGATCACCCATCCAAGTACTACTCCAATTCAAATGCACCTAAACTATACAGAAACTTGTAATAAAATCCGTACATAGGCTTGTGTTTTCAAAGCGATTCTATTGTAGAAATTTTCATAAGTTATTGTAAACTTAGAAATTTCAATGTCTGAAAAACTTTATGCACATGAGGGCATTTGGTCTAGTGGTATTATTCTCGCTTAGGGTGCAAGGGGTCTGGAGTTCAATTCTCAGAATGCCCCTCCTCTTTGTCAAACAGTGTTCCGTAATTTTAGTTTTTGTCTTCAAATCCACAAACTAACTTCTACTGATTGTTATCTTTTGGTCCTTTGTTAATCCTATTTGCTTTACCAAAATCATTTTGCAGCACTTATTTACAAGAGACTACAACAAAAATTGATTTTCCATTAAACTAGGGGTTTTGTTCTAATTGATATAAATAAGAATAGAAATTAGAATCCCAAACAAACTCCCTGCAATTTATAGTGAAGCACTCTGCTATAATAGTTTGAGGCGTGAAAGCATGCTTTAGATGCTTTTCTAATGGTATTGTTCATGTTTCTATCAACTATACAATTTATTTCTGCAACACATTTCACATTTCTAGGATTTTACAAAACTTTTTCCAGTCAAACTTGTGCAATTGCGCATTCACATAAAAGTTTAAGTCCTTCTAAGAGATACTAATCAATAGCCCTAAGAAGATCTTGTGCTACATCTGTCATAACATCGACTGTGCCTATGTAAATAAATCTCATCATTAGTTCAAAAACTCCCTAGCTTATATTTGGAATTTCAATGTCCTTTTCCTCTTTATCCTTGTAGCCTCCATCAAACATGGCACGGAATGTATCTGATGATGCCAGTAGTGCAATCCTGTGAGGATAGAACCACCTACCCTCCACTAGAAAGGTAACATCTGACAATGTGTTACTATTTACATATTTCTCCACCAAGTACACCTGAGGTGTTGGAGGTGGAAGAGCGGCATCTATTGGAGACTGTGCAGCAGCCCTCTTTGCTAGAGTATGCAATGCAACAACACCATTATGTTGTTGTATTGAGATTGCACTTGGTGATAGAAGACCTAGAAGTACTTCCAAACCATTTTTATCAACAAAAATCATCCTCTGATCATCGGGTGAACACAGATGAGCAAGGGCCAAGGCAACACGTCTTTGAACATTTTTTTTCAGATACACGCATCAGATAGAGTAAGTGCTTCAATACTC
The DNA here is from genome assembly GCA_027943335.1 of Chamaecyparis obtusa. Taxonomy (NCBI): domain Eukaryota; kingdom Viridiplantae; phylum Streptophyta; class Pinopsida; order Cupressales; family Cupressaceae; genus Chamaecyparis; species Chamaecyparis obtusa. The sequence continues at coordinate 808,610 of BSBK01012015.1, forward strand.
TTCCATGAAGTTTCTCCTCTATCCTTTTCAAGGTCTTTGCCACACAATCCTTTGCAGCCTAAAAAATTAATACTACATCTTGCAAAAAGCCAATCAACGATAATAAACCTATGCCATTTTTATTTTAAGTTTATGTGCTGACCATAAAATTCTATGTCACTGGGTTTTGTAGGAAACCTAGCTGAACCCAATCTGGATCAAGTTCTGATCTAGATCTGGGTTTGCCCAGGTTTCTATCCTATGTTCAATCTGTAACTTTGTATCTTACTTAAGTATGGAAGGATTTGAATGTAAATATAATTTCCTGATATCAAAGCAATTCAAATTGTATATCTGTTATTAATATTCATTACTGCAATACTGATGCTCAGAAAGCTATAATTCTGTGGATGCATATTTGCTTATATTTTACATATTTTGCATGATAAGTTTGGCGAGCATTTCATCTCATATCTCTGTAACTACAACATGAAAATCTAAAACTTATATACAAATATGATCGTGAACAACAAAAGATGAATATGGAGATGGTGTCTCAATGTGAGGAGTGAGAACTAAGATACAAGTCTGTGATTCATTCGAGCATGTAAGATCTACAATCAACTCAAGCATCGTAAGAGTACCACAATCATATGGTATTCAATCTCCATCTGCAAGAGGATTAAGACAATCTTCTACAAGATCCTCTACAAATGGAGAGGAATGAGGATCTCCAAGGATATTCACACATTTTTATATTCTAATACATTGTGCTATGCACTAAATCAAACATAAGATCATTACAATGGGATTTTCCACACTATAGCTGGTGTAGGGCACCTAAGACTTGAGTTTTCTTTCTTTTATTATCATAACTAGATGTGACTTAGATCCATCCTATGCTTTGTTTTTGGTCCATCTTGTGTGGACAGGGATCTTATTGGTACACTTATAAACCATAAGTCCTTAGTTCACTAGACTGTCTCTAGTGTTTTATGCAATTTTTGTGTTTTGGTTGCAGAAGTGTTTCAAGGGTCATGTGTGCCTTATTTTTGGTCATTTATAGGCTCTTAGAGTCATTTCCCACTTGGTGGGATGCTTACTTGTTGGTTTTAGTAGGATTTGTCAAAAGTTACAAATTGTGCAAATGTTGTCAATGCAACATTTCATTAAAATGTTGCTCGACTATTGCAACTTGATTCCCAACGGTCTCAACTTGATTTGAATCAGTTAGATCAGTTAGGGATTAGTTTTTGAGGTGTATGAAATCTTTCCAATTGAGAGATTGGGAGAGGTTACCTTGTGAAGCATTTCTGAATGAAAAAACTACCATTTCTGAGCATATTTTTGTCTACATAGCCGCATACGGATTAAACTAGTAGATAATGTGCAGGTGCAATGATATTGGAAGTGAACAATGTCTTATGATGCAAAAGTAATATGCAATGAATAATAAATTATGAGATGAGGACAGAGTTTATAAACATATATACAACTATAATTTCAATGCCACAATAGAATACAATGAATCTAACAAGGTTATGACTACAATAGGTACTTAGCAGATTGAATCTCAACATAATAAACCATTCCAAAACATAAAATATATACCTTATGTGGACAGATCGACCACTGTTACACTTGGGCACCCACTTTCAATGTATTCTTCCACTGTTCCTGACTGTGATCATTTCTATCTTGCCCGTGTCTGCATATGCAATGTTAATAGTCCATAATACAAGTATAAATTGTCATTCCATGAATATTAGGCCTGTATATTCATGGAATGATTCTCATTATTCTTAACCCTACTGCAACAACAAACTAAAACACAGAACGACTGGTGTAAACTATAACTGGTGCGATAGTGAACTTAACACAATATGAAGAACATCAACTTAGCAATGTAAATGATTAAGAAAACTCTGTCAATGCATAAGGAAATCAACCAATCAAATTGAGATCCTAGGAAATGGAACAGTCTGCAGAAAACCAAGAGTTTTTATTGCATAATTGTTCACTAGTTATACACCATGTCTCCTTTGTCCTGTAACAGAGACTTCTCCTCTCATTATATAAATTCCTTCAAAAACTAATGCAACCAACTTTCATCGGTTGGAGCTTAGTTTAAGCCTAACATAATCCTAAACACTAACTCCCTCCAAACACATTCCTAGCCGTTTATATTCAAATGTTTGAATTTGAAAACCATACAATGGCTTTATTAAACATTAAACCCGTTTCTATATTATTTCCTAATGCCTAGACCTATCCCATTCCCATTCTAAACTTGTTAAAAATATAATTGTGATTTGGACCACATTAGTCCACTTACAACAAACTTTTAGTCCTTTTGAGGACATTACAAACATAAAGATTTGTCCTTGGAGGACATTACAAATTTATTGAAGTATTGCATTATTTTAACAAAAGTATTAATCAGAAACTCATTAATTCATCATTTACCAAAACAACATCCCACAATTCCATGTCTTACCAAATGTATTCTTTTCAGACATGTCAAGATCAAACTTCTTTATTAGTATAACACTATTATAGAATGGCTCAGATTTATAGGAGATTAAAGACCAAAATTGTGAGGATAACAATGAAAAACTAGGAGACTTTGATATAATTAAGGGGCTCTATCTTTTGTTCCTTTACCCACATCCTCTAATCTACATACTCTGGTGATAGTAATTTTTATACCAGACAAATATACCTTTACTAATCTTCTCAAAGTAGGATATAGTTGATGTTTCTAATGTTCTAAACCCTGTATTAATCACTTTATCTTTCAGGACTTAATCACATTTATTAGATCGTGGTGGTAACAGATGGATATCCAGAGAGTGTCACTTCTTCATATGCACCTTACATGTAGTAGAGCACTAAAAATTTGTTGAATGGCTCTGACTATTTATGAAATAGCACTAAAAATAATCTATGACCATTAGTCCTGACCATAAAATTATATCTTACAAGGTTTTGTAGGAAACCTGGCCGAACCCAATATGGATCAGGTTCTGATCTAGATCTGGGTTTTCCTAGGTTTATGTCCCGTGTCTCTAGATTTGGCCTCAGTTTAGATGTACTTGGATTGAGGCCAGAGGTCTCTTGTACAGGCATCCGGGGGCCTGAAGTAGGGCAGAATCCAGAGGCCTAGAGCAGGACCCTGGATAGACCTGGTGCAAAAAGTAAAACATAAGAAATCCTAACCCTAACCATAACACCTTCCCTTAGTATCAATGAGTCCATTTATGGAGTTATTTCAACTTATAATTTGTATTTTCTTTCCTGATATTTTTAGCAAAGCTATTATCTCTTTTGTTAATTGCAATGTATTAGTATTGAGCAACTTAATACTGCAGTACATTAATTAATACATGCTTTTTGTTAATGTGAAATAAAGTTGAGCTTTAGAAGAAACAATATAAGGATCATGTTCTATGAGGTGTAGGTGCCTCCAAATTTGCCGATGTGCCTCCAAATATAATTCTTTTTAGAATTTCACACAAGATCATCATTGTACAAAATTGAATTAATTACAATTTCAATTGAAGTATCCTTTCATATAGCTGCAGGTCATAGCATTCTAAGAGAGGATATCAGGCAGATTTGGAGGTGTTTCAAAGGCATTTCATAAAGAATTCGATAGTTGTAGTTTTAGAGAAGAATTAGCAGCAATTGCAAAAAATAAATTTGGTCTTTACTAAAAAAATTTCTAAATATTGTATCTGATGACAGAAAAATTATTAAACTATAATTTTTGGGTTGATTTCATCAAGAAGCAATAAAGATTTCCTATTTATGCTTAATGGTTCAAACTATTGGGATTGTGGATTGGGGTTTATTTTATAACACATCTCATAACCCCTCTAACATTGTCTAAGGTTTTAACACATCTATGATCTCCAATGGTGGGATAAAAATCTAAGAGAAGATAAGAAATTGAATGCCTCATTCTCCTCTGTACTTTAGTGTTTTATATTCTATTCCACTAGTCACCAATCTTTCAAACAAATAAATGTTGAAGTTTTACTCAAGGGAAAGTTGTGAAGAAGCAACAGAATGTTAGAGTTGCAAGCAATTTCCTATGAGAATTAGATGCTCAATGTGAGGATTTAGGCAAGCTAATAACTGACCTTCCAAGACTTCTATTGCCTCCTCTAATATCATTACCAAAACCTTGCTGCTATAGTAGTCATCATGCCCAATATTTTTGCACCTCTTAATACATATTGTTGAATTTTTCTTTTTATCTCCATAATTTCATTGATGATGATAACATGCTCAATCTTTTATTGTATATTAGCATAGGCCCATATATTATGATTAAGATATAGTTTTTACAATGATTTTTCACTCATCTTTAATTTGATTCATAAGTTGTTAATACATGCTCATCATAGTTGTTAACATTTTTTATTCTCATGGACAGGTATCAAAGCACTTGCATGGGTGATAAAGCTTGTTTAGATAGGACTTGGAGACTTTTGAAAAGGTGGGCAAGGAATTCAGAGTTTTCTGCTATAAATTTGAAGTTAGCAAGGCCCTCTGCAACAAATTCACATGTAATTTGAAACCTAAAACATAGACATATTCCATTCTCACTAGGTAAACTTCAAATGAATGTAAGATAGATGTCAGAACAATGAATCATTATATCCTCTTCTTTCTTTTATGGTCTCTACTAAAAGTGACTTCTTTTAACAATGTTTCGGCATCTCTATTTTCAGATTGATGTTTTTTATTTAATTTAGAAACTAAATTATTATTGGAATGCAGAATATTATAGATGGATGAACATCATAGGTTGACTACGGATCAATATCATGCATATGATGAGAGAGTAGCTGATGAGGGGGACATTGACAAATATCCATGTCCATGTAAAAATTGTCTTGGTGGAAAGGTGAAAAAGAGAAATGTGATTTATCGACATATGATAAGATATGGGCATAGTGGTATTAGCCCTTAGGCTTACAATTATTATGAAGATATGATAGAATTGCAGACAACGAGAGATGAAGGGGAAACAAACATAAATGAAGAGACAAAAATGTTTGACGAAGGGTTTGAAGTTGATAGAATGCTAAATGAGGGTCTAAATGATGATTGGGCCAAGTCAATGGAGGATGCTTTAAAGCCTGTTTATGCTAATTGCAAGTTAAGCCATTTGACAACAATTCTTCAAATTCGTAACTTGCAAGTGGTGCATGGTTGGACAAATGAGAGTGTAGATCAATTATTGACATTATTAAGTTCATTATTACCAGTTGACTCCACATTGCCAAAGCAATGAAGTCAATGTAAAAATCAAATCAATAAGCTCAGCTTGGGGTATGAAAATATCCACACATGTGTGAATGGTTGTGTATTATTTCATAAAAATCTTGCAAATGAGAGTGAATGTCTGAAATGTCATGAAGCGAGGTATAGACAAGGGTTGAAATTAGTTGTGGTTCCTAGAAAGGTTCTTCGCCACTTTCTGATAATCCCATGATTACTCCGAATGTATAGGTACAGAGACATTTCTGAACTTATGCAATGGCATGCCCAAAATAAGAGCACTGATGGAAAACAATGACATGTTCTAGACTCTAAGACATGGATGGAATTTGATTTAAAATGGCCTGATTTTTCTCAAGATCCTCGTAATATAAGGTTGGGTTTGGCTCTAGATGGGGTGAACCCATTCTCAAATCAGAGTACCAAATGGTCAACTTGGCCAGTGTTTCTAATAAATTATAACTTGCCTCCATGGTTAGCAACTAAACCATTTTTCTTAATGTTATCATTGATTATACCGGGAAAGAAAAGTGTGACTTCAGATACAATAGATGCTTATCTAGGGCCATTATATGATGAGCTAATGGAATTGTGGAATGGAATTGAAGTATTTCAGTGTTTAAGGGATGGTCATTCAATCAAATTCACTTTAAAATTTTCCTTATTGTTTACAATTCATGATCTTCCTACATATGGCACATTGTTTGGTCTCTCTATTCATGGATACCATGGATGTCCTGCTTGCAACTTTAAGGATTTTTTGAGGCACTCAAGAAGTTTGCGTAAGTGTATTTATTGTGGACATCGTGCTTACCTTAACATGGATCATCCATATCACTGACAAAAAATATGTTTCAATGGTCAAGAAGAGAATCATGAAGTGCCATTGCTAATAACAGGTGATTACATTGTTGAGAATGGACTAAAAAGAATGTCATTTATTGAAAATGCTAGGATTGCTGGAATAAGATATGATCCATGTAATGAAAGTGGTGTAAAATAGTTGTGCATATTGTATAAGTTGCCATACTTTAAGGATATAGCCATCAAGCATACTGTTGACTTTATGCATACTGAGAAAAATATAGCTTATGCTATTATAGAAACTCTTTTTGGCTCTTTTGATACTATTTCATCTCGTGAAGACTTTCGAGAAATAAAGATTCATTGAAATCTTTGGGTTAAAAAATATGATAATGAAAAATATAGAAAACCTAGTGCTCCTTATGTCTAGACAAAGGAACAACGTGCACAATTCTTACAGTTGATGTCTCAAACCTACTTTCCCACTAGATATGTGAGTAGCAACATTATTAGCCAAACTGACATTAGTGGCTTAAGGGGCCTCAAGACCCATGACTATCATGTCATAATCAAGAATATTTTACCTATTGTGGTAAATATATTAGGTTTGGAAAAGGGGCCAATATTGGAAATTATAAGGTTGGGCCTAATATTAAAGAGAATGAGTTTACATGTATTAGATCCTTCAAACTTTTATAGTTTGAGAGAGGAGGTTGTTGAAGTCCTTTGTCTATTGGAGTGAGAATTTCCACCGACAATTTTTAACATTTCTATGCATCTTTTGATACATCTACAATATGAACTAGAGTATTGTGGTCTAATAAGAATGAGATGGATGTATCCTATAGAATGATATATGAAAGTTTTGAAAAAATTTGTCTGTACTAGGGCAAAACCAAAAGGCAGCATGTCTAAAGGATATTCAATGCAAGAGGCCATGGGGTTTTGCACAGAATATATGAAGGATTTTAAAAATTTCAATCGGCATGTATGTGATGATGAAGAAGATGAGAGAGTTGAAGGTGAACTATTAGAAGGCAATGGAAGTCACTTCAAGCTCTCATATCAAGAAAGAAGTGCAATACATGCCTTTATTCTTCAAAACACATCTTCATTTGACAAGTGGCGCAGGTAAAAAAATTACACTAATTTTTTTACTCATTTGCATTTACACATTCATATTATTAATCTTAATATTTGTACGTCATTATTTTATGTAGAAAATATGAAGAAGAGAATCAAATTTGGATGCAGCATCAACCTCAAAAGCGCAGACGTCATAATTTTATTGAAGGCAATTCTTTTCCAAAATTTGAAGAATGGATTTTTAATGCAATCAATGATGCAAAAGAAGAAGGTCAATATATAACAACAGAGGAAAGTGAGCTTCCACAATCTCCACATATATGGGCTATACGTTTTAGTGGGATGTGGGCCTATGGCAGTCATTTAAGAGTGGAAGAAAAGGACAAAGGAAAGACAAATTGTGATTGTGTTGTTAGTGTTGAATTTCTTCATGAAATTGAGAAGAAATTTTATGTTGGATTCATCCAAGAAATTATTCAAGTGGATTTTGGTCAAAACAGTCCTATATTATTAAAATGTAAATGGATCCGACCATCTGTAGTACAATTTGATGAGTATGGATTTATACATGCAAATACACGACAATTTTTATCAGAGACAAATGAGCCATATGTTTCCCCTCTTCAAATTAATCAGTCATTTTTAATTGACGATGTAAGAAGCCCAGGTTGGTCATATGTCATTCAAACAGAGTCTTGTTCGAGATGAAAGTTTATGGAAGTTGTCAATGTAATGCCTAATGGACAATTTGTTAATTTACAAGTAACATTTGAAGAAGTGGATGAAGACAATTATGAGGGATTGTTTGAAGAAGAGATTTTTATTTCCAATGAAGAAATTGAGAGAGGGAATGCATTGCAAGTCACAAATGAGGATGAGGAAGAAAATCAAGCAGATGCAAATACAAGTGATCAGGATTCTAATCTTGCTGGAAATGCAAATGATTATTGATGAGGCCAATTTTATGATCTTTTATTTAAGACTTTTATGTTGTTTCTAGACTATTCTATGTTTTAAGGACATGGACCTTCAAACCGATACTTATTTTAGGGCTTTAATGTTGAACAAAGTTGCTATATGAATGCAACGGATTTAATGTTGAACAAAGTTTTATGTGGTTATTTGGAAATTATTGTTGATGTTTTCTGGAAATTATTATTTCTTTTATTCTCTGGTTATTTGTAAATTAAACTATTCCTATGATGCTTATCAATAATGCTAGGTTGCCAAAAAACTTGATTGGAATAATAGCTATTTGTAGAATGTCTTTTCCTGCCAATTGAAGCTACTAGTTGCATCATACAGAACCAAAAATATAATACAACACACACTTAGAACAAGCCAACTAAGTTAATGAACCTCCCATGCCCCCCAGAACAACCATTAGAGTCTGTAATACTTATCTCATTGTTCTGCTCTATAATTTTCATTCTGATATGGAGCATGATCTGAAATTTAATGGTAAAAAGTATGCACACAGTGTAATCCATAAATCTAATACAGATCTTCATGGACTATAGTGACTACATGACTGCAACCATTAGAGTTGCCAAAAACTGGGATCGATATAAGAAATGGAAAACTACTAGATATGTTACTTTCACACATGATAAAGGGTTTGAACTTTTAACAACTTGGAAATTCAAGGAATAGACAACCTAGCGTGCATATTGAATATCAAATTCCATAGCTAGTGGGCAAGGAAAATAGAGGCTTGAGGGCTACCCAGAGGGAAGAGCCTAAGAGGCAATGCATGTTTTCCTGTCTTACTGTGACAAGTAAGTAGGAGATGTTTTCCATAAGAAGTCAATAAGGCACTACACTTGCTGAAGGTTTTACACATCTGTGCTCTATGAGCATCACCTAGATGCAATAACTACTAAGTGTTCCATTCATTCTCATGAGCAATGGGTTCTTATGAACCACTACTCATGAAACATGGGTTGATGAGTTTGACTCAAAAACTACACAATTGAATCCTGAAAGAAAAATAACAATAGGTCCTAGTTAGTTATCAGAAGTTTTTTTTACAGCTTTTGATTTTTAGGAGTGAGTTGTCACTTTTGTAGGTCATATAAGCACCTTGGGAAATGTACCAGAGAACTTACTAAATGAATAGATAGCTACTTTAGAACTTACCAAAATCCATTCAAATATGAATTTTTGATCATATGTTGACTGACCTCTTCAACAACCTCCTATTGCAGAAGTTCTGAGTGATTTCCAGACCTTGGAGTGGACCATTCTCACTAGAAATAGTGATAATATCTTATCTGAGGTGTTCTTGGTGCCATCGCAGCCTCCTAGATATATGATTTCCATCACTAGAAGCCATTAAAAGTTATTGATGATGTTTGTAGTATGCACATAGGTAAAGAATCTGTAATGTCATCTTTGGTTGCTAATCTGAGGTAATTTGTGTGCTTTATGACTGTCATTCATTTGTTATATCATTGTATTTGGTTGTAGTAAGTTTGGGATATTTTAATGCTATTCCAAGACCATGTAACATGCTTCTCAAATAAATAAAATGTATAATCAGTCTTTATCAACAAGAATGCTAATCTTTGGTGAGTGTACATTGTTTGGAAAAACATTTTTCAAAAAAATATGCAGGTGTATGATACATGCAATAGGAAATATGAATGTTGTAATTGCTCTAGCACCTAAATCTCCTTTATAAGAGGTTTCTACCAATGCCAATATCTCATATTTAGTGCCTTAAGTCAACCATGGATGCATGTTTTATTTCATACACATGTTAAGGTTGAACCTCCCTATTAAGAAGAGATATCCAAGACAATTGACAGTTGAGTTTCTGTGTTCATTAGAGCTAGGTAATCTCAATAGCTAGTTTCATATAGCTCAACACCTCTTCTTATATAGTTAGTTGTAAAAGAGGCTCAATTTCAAGCCTACTGCTACTAACAACAACAGAAAGTCATGGGCCACCTTTTCCAAATTTTTGTCCTCAAAATTTTTAAAACTATTGACACTTCATCAAGATATTAACTAAAGAATTAATTTGGTTCTTCAGGTCACATGTGAGATTTTTTTCATGGGAAGTGTTAGTGTCTACGTCAATGATTCTAGTTAGTAAACATTCTTTAATCATCTTAAAGAATCAAATTGCTTATCTAGTCTAGTCCAAATTGACAAACATTGGTCATTGTCATAGTAAAATCTCCAAACTCCATAACCTACATGGAAATGACACTAGTTGGTAAATATTATTTAATTATTTTGTATCATCAAATTGCTTATCAAATCCGAATTGTCAAAGATTAGTCAGTCATAGTAAAATCATGTCGACTCCACTATATGGAAATGATTAAATGTTGATCAAATCTGAATGGTAACAATCCAGATAATTAATGTTGTTTCATAGAGATATAATTCATAAATTTGGATATATTAACTCTCCTTCAGGTTTTTTTTTTTTAAAATCTCCTTCAGGTTTATAGCTTCATGAAGTCACAATGTGTTTCAGAAAGTCCAGTTGAAGGTTAATTTTGAAGCATGATTTTATTAAATTTACAAAAAATTTAATTGTGTAGTTCACTAAATTGCCTTCGCAAAGAATATGGAATCATGATGCATTTGTAATAGAATTTGATGAGTGTTAGCACAAAGCCATTGATAAAAATCTAGACAGCAAGTGGAATACATTTATGGGTGCCAATGTGAAAGTGATTAAAACTACGTTAAAAAAATTTGGCAAGTACACTAATATTAAAATTTTAGAGTTCAAAAACTAGATCACATGATTTGTATATCGGATTGTTGGAATGAGACTATAAACTTAGTTGTGTTTGGCCACCAGGGACAATTTGTTTTGTTGCAGACCCCGTTGAGATTTGTGTGGAGCCTTGCATAGCTACTAGTTAAATGTGATTATTCTACCAGAACTCACTCTTATTTCAATCTACTATTACCCAAAGGAGTGGAACATTGATTGTGTTTGTATTCAACCTCTTTCCAAGAATGTATACTGCTGTATTAGGACCAAGTGCAAGTAAGTATGACATGTGATATGAGTGTAGTAAGGCTCAAGATTGACATCTATCATAGTGAAGGGGCATTAGAATAATCCATAAGAAAGCCCTTCAATTAAACAACCATTTAGAAACATATTCTATGTACCTTCAATTCAATTCAGAGAATGAAAGATCTTTTGTACGTTCTGATGTAACTGTTTCTCTAATTTGGCTGTTATTTTGCTACTATAGTTTTTATGTGCCACTTTTATAGTTGTTGTGTATTGTTTTCTTGTTTCTACAGCCTCTTTGTTATAACCACTGCTACTACTTATCACCTCTTGTTTCAGGAATTTATACATTATTATTTTTTTGGACATCAGGGAATGAGGAGAAAGAATTCAAGGCAAAAATTAGATGATAGTGATCATAATGCTAAAATTCCAGTAACAGATTATGAGCACTTTCATGAAGAACGTGTGGCCAAGAATAATGAATGTTTTGCATGTCTTGGTTTGACAAATAGGCAAGTTGTACATTTAATAACTAGTATATTATTTGTTTAATACTATTTAATGAAATTTTATATGCAAAATATTTATGTATATAAGACTTGATATGATATTTGTTTTTGGTTTTACAAGAATGAAAAAGAGTGCAGAGAAAATGAACAGAAAGAACAAGTAGAAAATAAAGTTACGAAGTTGCCAGTTCATAAAAGCCAATGCTTTTTTGATCCAACAAATGTAGTTGGTGGAAAAGGTAATCGTGATGATGTGGAACCTGATATAGCACATGGTGATGTACAACCTAATGAAATTCATGAAGAGAGTCTGCTTGCATTTGATGTGCCTCAGAGTGAACCTATTGGTAGTGGTTCAATAGAAGATGTGTCCGCTTTTGTTAAAAGAAAGAAATTGAGTCAAGATTTATATAGATCTATAGAGAGGCATTTAAAAGAAAGGATACTAGAAGGGAAGAAGCCATTCTTGGTTGAGGTGTCAAGAGATGCTGAACCCATTGGGAAAAATGCTGCAAGGGGGGCCTCTGAATTGGGCGTACGATGTAGGGCTCATCTGGATATTTGCAAATCAAATTTTTCAGAGCAAGATCCACACCATGTGGAGAGTGTTATACAAAAAATGGAAAATGTCTTTGATACTATTGGTGGACAAATCTCGAGAAAATATTACAAGCACAAGATGAGACTTCTAATGAATAATTTTAGATACATGTGCAGAAAAGCAATCATGGAGGGAAAAGAGAGTTTAGACAACACTCTATCTCCCAAATAGTGGGAAAAATTGAAAGAAAGTATGCATTTCGAAGAATATTTGACAAAGATTAATAAAGGAAAGAGAGCAAGAGACAGTGTGAAGGCTGAATATACATTTGGCCAAGGCGGGTTGCAGGCCAAAATAAACAAATTTGGACTAAGTGTATGACTTTTTGGTTTGATTTAAAGTATGCTATTTATTTCAATTTTTTTATTAAACTGACTGTGTTAAAATTGACATTGTATTTTAGGTGGAAAACAATAATAGAGAAGCAGGTGCAGAATATATTGTCAATTATATGGCAGAACTAGATCCTAATAAATCTAAGAATAGTATGAAGTGGAAGTCTAGTTCATCAACAGCGACTTCACAGCCATCTGTGGAACTCCCAATAAGAGCCTCTGCAAATCATGTCAGCTCAAATGAAGTGTATGAACATATAATGATGCACTTACATAGTCTCACTGAGAAAGTTTCACAGTTGACTTCCACGATTCAACCTATAGTCTCTTCATGGAATGATCATAATTTTATGAATTCATATCAAGTAAGAGGCTATATTGATGAGTTAAGTTTGGTTCATAGTAATGTAGCTTTGCATTGTTGAGAGAATCATTTTGATCAATGTCTTTATGAATTTTTATATACAAAACACTATCCTTAAGCATTGATTCTCATTCACATAGCATTTTTGACATTGCATTTTCACACCATTATTTTACGACCTTTCCTCTCTACCAAGCTTTTATCAATTTTAACTACATGCAGAACAATTTTACCAAAGCAACAAAAAAACAAAAACACCTTGATGCCAACAAAGCTGTTGATATCGATAGTAATCATGATGAACTAGTGGACAAGAATGTGCAGCCAAATCATAGTTCTATTGAAGCTAAGGTAATATAATAGTTATTATGAATTATTTTTTTGTAGCTTTTGCATTCTTTACTTGACTTATGTTAACCTTTCATGATTAAACCCACGTGCAGAGAAAACATATGAAAGAAAAACAAAAAGTAGAAGACAATGATGATGGTGATTATGCTGATTTCAAATAGGATGTGCATGATATTTATAGTACTACCAGTGATAAATTTGAGGTGAGTGCTATAAAACTTTACTTTTGCTCGATTAGGATCTTGGGTTATATGGATTTAGTGTTATCTATTATCTGTTAAGATTGAATCAAAATGCAAACCAACTAGAAAAAAAAAAACACTCCATGATAGCAGCTAGGTTTGGTTGTTGAAAACTTTACAATAAAACATAAGCTATTTTGAAGGAAATGCATCTTAATGTCTCATAAAACCTATTCTCATAAACTTTGAATTCCAGCCATATGTGATTTCCAGTGGCATCAATAATTCCACAATTTTAACCATGGTTAAAACTCAAACTTAATGCTAGAGTAAACAATAATAACACATGATTTCACTATCCAACTTTATGTATCCCAAGCTGCTTGCTGGTGTAGGAGCACACCTAGCTCAACCCCTTAGTCTTCTTGCTATGTTTTTTTTTTGGTTTTGGCATGTACTGACTCTAGCCAAGTCAGGAGAGTTGTGTGGACCTTAGAAGGTCATTTGTTTATTTCCCTAAGGTGGATTTGACTAGGTCAATCCATGGCTAGTTGTTTGCTTTAAGTTGATTGTGTGTGCTTAGGGTAATATGGTGGATTAAGGCCTAGAATGTAACAATAGAATTGAATAGTCTATGCCATGCTGAAAATGTTTGTGAACTTAGTCCTACCATTTTGAATCTCTAGAAGATCAAAAAATCTAAGAATCTAGGATTTGTCATTTTATTGCAAAAATTGCCAATTTGGCCGAAAGCTGCTAGAATGGGCAAAATATGAAAGAATGATGGGAAAAGCAGCAAAGACATTCCAAAAAATCATTCACTTGCCTTATGCAATGCCCAAGACATACCCTAACTCTCGTTTTGAAGGAGAAACCAAGAAACGGCCAAGGAAGATGATGGAAATGTTCAGCAAATGCATGGTAGCGGTCTGCAACAGCATGGTAGAACCGTTTGGTAAAGAAATGATGTTTTGTAATGCCTCAATCCCTAAGGAAGGTTACTTAGAACATGCAAATCCTATCAAAATGATAGTGAAAGCATTGTATGAAATTCTGGAGAGATTGAATGAAGAAGTTTCTTTCTGTGTGAATGAATATTTGCATGACAGTGACAGTCATTTTTGGTTTTCTTTGTGTTTGTTTGCATGTGGAGGTAAAGGAAGGATCTTGTTTGGTGCATGTCCCCTATTCTTGTGACTGAAAAATGTCATCCCTTTCAATCCTGTTATAGAGTTGCCTTATTACAAACATGGTCTGAAAGGATCCCTTCATGGTTGTCGTGATTGTGCACAGTCTGACCAATTTACTGGTGTAAGTTTGTATGCAAGGTAGAATGAGCTTGGATTCATGCTGTCATGATTGATCATTGTCCTATATAATCTGCCAAGCCTTTCCCATTTAGTTTGAAAGTTAGAGGGGGTCATTTTTCTATTATGAGTTGAAGATTTCCTTCTATTTTATGTCGTGGAGTACAGAAGACTGGTTTTTTCTCATATGCAAGGTTGAATAAACTGGAAGTTATGCTGTCATGATAGATTACCATTCTGCATACTCTTACAAGTCCTTTTCATTTGGATTGCAAGACAATAGGAGATCATTTTGGTATGTTGTGAAGACTATCTTCCATTTTGCTGTCATGATTTCACAGCCATTTAATGTTTAGTTGCACGCAGTTGGAAATGAGTTAGAATCCGTGATCTAACTCTGGATTAGTGTTTTACTTACATGCATAGACATCTCATGTTCACTGAGTAAATTAAGAGAAGGTTATTTTGATTAGTTTAGAGGTCTGTTGTGTTTAGTAGTCTACTGCCAGTGCTTAGTTAGTCCACAATATGTATTTGCCACTCCCTTTCCCACCATAGAAATGTTATGGAACTTTGGGATATGGGAGTGGGCTTGTATACTATGTCGTGTGTAGGAGGAGGAGCTCTAGAAACAAGTGTGGAATGCATTTCCATGATGCCCTAAGCGAGTACAGAGCACCCGGTTAGGCAACTTCAGCTTTGAGAAGAAGGTACAGTGGGTTGAATGTATTGAGTGCTTCAATCCAAATGTGGATTAAGTCAGAGGGATGTGTGAAGAGTTAAGAACTAGTAGGAGAAGCTCCCTGGTGCATTTTGAGATATGTTTCAAAGTATCCCAAGGAGGATAGTGTAAACAAGCAGAAAGCCCTCAAGTTCATGACTGAATTGAGATTTTCTTATGCATGGACAGTTTAGGAGGATTGAGTCACTAAACTCAAGTTAGTTGTGATCAGAAGGCTGAATGGGAGTGAAGAACGTCTGAATTCATCCCTCATTTACTATGAAGTAAGAAATTTTCATGAAATGTGAAAATGACAGCAATAAGCAAGACAGGAACAGTGGTTCAACAAGCACTTAAGTTGGTGTAAGTAGGTGGGGTAGTTTGAAGGATAGGATTGTGATCCTATAAAGAGCAGGGTATCAAAGTGAACCCTCATAGGCTAGGAGAAAGCCTAAGCAAGTCCTTATAGCTAGTAAGGACACCAGAGCAACCCCATCCCTATGTTTACATCACTTGCTGAGCATTGCATTGAATTTTCAAAATAATAGGGATGATGACTCACCAAGGCACAACAGTGGTGAAACCACTTCAGGGGCTACTCAAGAGACTCTAAATAAAGAAGTTGATCAATATATCAAACATGATATGTAATCTTAAAAACATAACTTAAGGGTTTGATTCATTAGTAACAAGTCAATGAACTTAAATGTCCAGTCCAAACAAGTATCTCTATCACTTCTTCCTCCTTCATCTCTCAACTCGATAACAGATCACAGCGTTTTAGAAAATCCACAAATGAAATTGTGTGGAGATCTTTTAGCTTTCTTAGAGTAAGAGGCAAGAGAGTGGGCTCCCAAAGAATCTCACAATGAAATGGAATAGAATATGGGTGGCTGCTTCAGTAGCTAAACTATCACTTAATAACATGCTAACTCCTTTCCAAACCTACCTCACAAATTTGATGGCAACTGTTCTAACACACCTGTTCTGCAAATACAGTTCCAGCACTATTCCCAAGTAATGATGCTATGAAGGAATCTAGCTAGAATTCAATAAAGTAGCAAACACTCTTATAATTGCCAAACTCTCATCACCCTCCTACACACATATTACTATATAGTATATACCAACATTCTTTGGAGCAATCGAGACATTAGCTAGCAAGTTAGTGAATTATCTAGCTTCGTGGTACAACAAATCATGTCATCTTTTTGCACCATCTTGGGCCCCAAATCAATGTCATAAACAGTGTGGATTAATCACTTCTTCCGGGATGGTCAAAGGCAACCTTGCATTACACAAACTTCACATTTTCTCCACCAAGCATCACCACAATCACAATCAGTATATCCCCATCAATGAATCTAAAGGGATTACACACAAAAACTAAAATACTACCAGCATTAAAAATATCAATTCACCTTCTAAAAATGACATTCACAATGATTATCCTAACATCATGGACATCTCGAAAGGATTCAAGGCATTTGGTATCATCATCGCTGATTCTGAACAACTGTTAAACATGGAGCACTTTTCCATAGTAGGCCCCCAACATAAAAATCCTAACATGGTCTCTAATTCCTACAAATCATCAAAGATCATCCACGACAAGGGATTCTTTCAAAGTCTTGTCATTTGATAGAGATTTGCTTAGATTGCTATGATTCTCTTTTGACCCCAATCGCCCCCTATTAATTCCTCATGGGATAGGGAGAGCCTTTAGATATGGACTGCATCATTTGGAAATTTAAGAAGGAATGCAGTCAGTGGGAGTTAAAGGAAATGCAGAAAACATGTTTCACTGGATATGAAAGGTAACATATGAGTCACCATCACCTCTAGGGAAAGAAGAAGCATCACCGCAAGTTGTGACACTTGGACACAGGCAACCGGAATAGCACACAAGGAACATAGGCGTCCAAGGAAAGACATCTCCGAATCTCAAATACTACCAACATATCAAAGAACACACGTTATTGAGGAGAACATACCTCGGCAAGAAGACATGCCAGTGTAAGGAAGAGCAGGTGGTTATCACCACTAGTCAATATCGTCAACCAGAGGCATAGGCAATTAGAACACGTATTGTGACATCTCAGGGAGGTTACATACATTAAATCCAAGAGTATTTAGAACAGAGAGTGGGAGAATAAAATTATATTGAATATGGGGAGTATAAGACTGTTACTCAAGAAGATGTATGGTGGCTCTCACATAGTCAAAACATTAACCTCGGGAAATACAATCCAAGATTATTGTTCAAATCAATCCCAGCAAATAATCCATCCATTATAGACTGGTGGACACATCGATAAACCTATATATATGTAATCCATTTGGATCTGCTCATATCGAGCAATTGCCTTCTTAGGCATTAGTCAGATGTAAGCACATAAGTTGATATCAGAGATAACACCTTTGATTGCAGGGAAAGATTGTATATATCAGACACGGCATCCTAGAAATCACTGCAAAAATATAATCATTATAGGAGACAGTAACTATATGGCTATTATGCAATATTTATATACTAGACATTGCAAGAGTTGAAAGATCATATCCAAGACAACAATATTATTGCTATAAGCAATATATCAATTTGCAATTGCATATAATTAAGGATCATATCAGAAATAGCAATCTAATCTCTATCATAGTAGCATCAAACATTACAAACTGGTAGTTATAGTCCTTAGTCCCAACTGGGGACATTACAGTGGTAGTTATAGTCCTTAGTCCTTAGTATCTATACATTATCCATAGTGGCCAAAAGACTCAGTTCTAAGGAATCCATTTGTTTGGATTTAGCCACTCAATTGCAATGTCAGAGGATAGCGCAGCAAGGAATGTTCCAGATCTAGGCACTACAATTCAACAATCTATAGGTCATTAGCCATGTTATCATGTCTGCATCCATTGCTACCGTTGCACAAGGTCCAATTTAATCAATGCTACTTATTAGGGGACTTATATATCTGCAGTCACGTATTTTTGAGGAGCATCAGGCTGATTGCTTTGCCTAATGGAAATGTTCATTATTATAAAAGAAAATGCTTTATTGCAACTTAAGTTCCTCTTAGAAGCTATATCAAAAAAATCTAGATAGAGGAAAGCTCTAAGCAGCCAACAGATGAAGAATATAACTGCTGACTCCATTGAGGGTAAAGTATTGACAATAAGAGCTAGGTGATCATAAGACTGGATAAAGAAATCAAGGTTGTTAGAAGATTAACATCAAAGCAGTAGAAATTCAAGGATGATGAAATCATTGTCCTGGCTCATTCATAAGCAAGGCTGGACTGTCAAAAAGAGTATGCCCACTTCTGCTTCCACATTTCTCTTCCCTTAATTCTAGTCTAATAGCTATATTGGGCACCCCATGAAAATCAATATTTATCTCTAAAACTATGTGGAAATGGTAAGCAATTGCTAATAGTTAAATCCTAATTGACCTTTATGATTCTTCAAGTATAAAAGATACATTTGACTAGTGGTTAATATGGTATTATATTGGACAAATAGATTGAAGAAATTTATTGATAGGAATGTGAGTTCATTTTTTTAAGGAAATCTGGCAATCCAATGCACAACTTTATTAGATCTTCTCCATCTCAAATAAAATTTGATATTAGTGTGCTATTCTTGAAGAGTTTTACAATATCATAAAATTGAAAGGACCTATTGCTAGAATTCAATTAGGACTTCACACATGGTTGGTATTTGTGCTTTTAGGGTATAGTCAGAATGAGCATTTTGGCTGGTGATTTTGAGTATGGCGAGAATTTCCAGCCCGTCTACTCCCCAGGGCAGTGCAATAATTTTTAAGTTGAGGTGGTAGAGGCAGCAAAATTTGAGCCTTCAAAGCATTTTTATCCCAGGGTATTGAATGCTCAGATTAATCCCTTAGTTAGAGCTTTTCTTACACTTGGCAATGAGAGAATAGGGAAGAGGTTTGTCACCTGCATCCTGAAGTAGATTCTGTAGCTATGGCCAAAATCCTTAACTAATATATATTAAAGGGAATGCAGCATACAAAACCCTCAAACACTTGTTAGCAGTGTACAAAATCTCTCAAACACTTGTTCTTGGTGTCAGACCTCTAATCACAAGATTAAGTATTGTCTATTGGTTGTTCAGCGCCCTTGAAGTTGGATCATTCCAATTCTTCATACTGGAAAGTTGAAAAGGCTCCTCAAAGGCTTTCTGCAAGCCTTAAACAATGGACATCAATGCTTTCATTGGGGGTTGGAGTTCTTTATTTGATTTCCATTAATTGGCAAGGCATAACTTTGTGCGCTAAATGGACTCACTAGAAATGAAGCCTGGGAAATTTTTAGTATTCAATATTGAGAGATAATGTTACTGTTTCTCCGTCTCTACAAAAATATTTGAAACTAGACAGTTCTAGGAAGGGCTATAGCTAAACAAAACTTTAAAAGGAAAGGAAGAAATAGATTTCACTAAAAGAATTGCTTGAGAATAATGCCTAACACATTACCATGTAAATTATTCTCTAACATCCGTTTCATTTCATTTTATTCTTACTTAATTCAGTTAACGTGTTCAAAGACGAGGAGAGGGTAATGAAGAATCTGGTGAATCATGTAGTGAAAGAGACAAACAAGGTGCCAACAGAGGTTGCCAACCATTTGGTAGGTCTATATGAAGTTGTGAGATAATTTGACATGATTGCAGATAAATCTGCTAGCACAACACAGATAGACAATACTTAATCTTGTGATTAGAGGTCTAACACCAAGAACAAGTGTTTGAGAGATTTGTATGCTATATTCTCTAGGATTCTGCTACTGTGGCCAGTTAGCAGTGTACAAAATTGAAAGAAGCCATTAATATAGAGGAGCCATATACGACACAAAGGGATCAACGTAGAGGATACTTGTGGAAGGGAACGGGGTAGATAGTTGCTAAGTATTCATCCAGGCTATGTTATAAGCATAGAAGATTATATATATATTTCTAATGGAACATGGGGGGAGATCAAATAGGTATGCAGGGAGCAGCGAATAGGAATTAAAGAATAGACAACTAGGAGTGAATCAAACAAGTATGCAGGGAGCAACGAATAGGAATTGAATGAAAGATAAAAAATAAACAAAAATAAACTAGATCATATTGTATTATTGTCTAGAATGATCTTATTATCTTGTACATATGTTGGGTTTGCTAAAAAATAAATAAAAATAAACCAAATCACATTTACGGATGACCCAAAACAATCAAAATTATGATGATCATCATGGCACTCCTAGTTTGTATTGATTATTGGGGTTATGGTGATAATGATTAATCCTTATTGAAGAGGAGATGATAGATGAAGGATGAGTAGGCAATCTTCCTGGCATTTGTCCATACAATCAATGTTTATGTGGGTTTATGTTTTTTTTTTTATTGCTATAGATTTGAGATTGTTCAATTGCAAAATTCTTTTTGTAGAGATGAACCTTTCTTCTTGTGAGTCAAATTGGCTTTTTTGGCTTTAGCTATTGCTCCCTGGAACACTAAATTAGCTCTTTAACCAGTTGATATGCTGCTGCAATGGGCACGGATAAGTTACTTTAGTACTTCTAGTTTTATATCTCTAACTACTAGAGACCTCCTAGGCACTATCTTAGTAATATGAAATTTGAGACATCAACAATTTATAAAATGATATTGTTGTCTGAAAACTTAAACATTAATAGCATATCATCCTGGTGGATGTTAGTTTCCTAGTTAGCCTACCAACTTCCTCCAATATAGCTTATGAGTCTCTCATTTACTGGTTCTCATTTGATACCATGCTTGTCAAAATCTAAAATTTGTGGGAACATGCAAATGGTTTTTTGTATGTTATAATGGTTTTTTTGATAACAAGATAACAAGAAGTAAACACAAGTTCACTAGAGTTTTGTTATGAACAAGATAACAAGAAGTAAACACGAGTTCACTCATTGAATAATCAGAAATTATTTTTGGGATTCTTTGGTTTGTTTTTAAAGCGAGTCACATTATGAACTATTTGTTTTATGTTTGGAATTAAGGACACTAACCAAATTAATTTAACCATTAGAATTATGACTATGTATTTATTATTTATTTCATTGTTTATATCTGCTAGTCAAAATTTCTACTTCTCTTCAAGTTTCAAATATAAAAAACATTCTTTCTATTTATTATGCAATAATAAATTAAAGCATCTCTTATTTGGATGATCTATACTATTTTAGTATTTAGATGAACTATAAATGCTTCTTTGTTTTTTGCAATTCTAAAGCTGTGTCACCTTTAGTCCTGAACATAAAAAAGAGAAGTGCAATAGGAATGAACAATAATTTTGGTCTTTCTTATTTAGAGTCTTATGATTATATTATGTTTGTGGCCTTTCATTACCTATGTAATATAATGTGTTATTTTTTTTTTCTTTTTGCAAAAATGTGTTGATACACTCAAAGAAGGGGATAAAGTTAAGGTGTTGGATCCATATGATGGTGATGTTGTGGGCATTGGGCGGATTCACTCCCTATCTATTATACATGGAATCAACTTGAAAGGAACAAGAGATGCAAATGTAAACATTTTAAAGGTCACAAGTAACGTACCCCTTGCTTATGAAGATAAAATAGATGGAATTGTTCGTCTGAAAGAGAAAGAGGGAATTTTCACACGTTGGCCACTAAAATATTTGCAAAAAATGACATAGTTGATCAACATGTTTATCATGTACTAGTTTTTAGACATATTGGCTCAGTGTTTAATATTTGAGACAACTTTGATATTTTTTATTATATTTATGTATATACTCTTTAGATAACTTTGACATTTTACTTATATATTTTGGCACTCTACATACTTTGAATATGATGTTTTTTTGGCATTATAAAATTTAATATGATGTTTTTTTGGCATTACTTCAAGTTTAATATGATGTTTATTTGGCATTGTAAAATTTATGGTATTTAAAATACTTTTCATTTTATGGCTAAATAAATGACTAAATATACGACTAAATTAATGACTACATCAATGACTAAATATATGACTAAATTAATGACTAAATATACGACTAAATTAATGACTAAATATATGACTAAATATGCGACTAAATTAATGACTAAATATATGACTAAATATATGACTAAATAAATGACTAAATAAACAACTAAATATATGACTAAATTAATGACCAAATATATGATCAAATATACGACTAAATAAATGACTAGATTAACCAAATATACGACCAAATATATGACTAAATAAACTACTAAATTAATGACTAAATTAACCAAATATATGACCAAATATACAACTAAATTAATGACTAGATATATGACCTAATATATGACTAAATAAATGATTAAATAACTAAATTAATGACTAAATTAATGACCAAATCAATGACCAAATCAATGACTAAATCAATGACCAAATCAATGACTAAATTAATGACTAAATAAATGACCAAATAAATGACTAAATGACCAAATATATAACCAAATCAATAACCAAATAAATGACTAAAATAGTTTAGTCATAAATTTGGTCGTGAGATAAATGACCGGCAATAAACTACCACTAGTCACGTGACCAAATTTGGTCATTTATCTATAATTTTTGGTAGTTTATTTGGTCATATATTGCCATTTTTGTACTAGTGTTTTTTTACAAGATTTAAGATATAAATAGTAGACTCATGTCCAGATGTGACACATATTATTTTGTAATTTTTTTCCAAGTAAATTGTATTCTATGATAGGCAATTTAGAAGACCCTTATGTATGACCTATACTAGTTCTACTAGAGGAGGTAGAGGGTTTTGGGGTGGTAATTATTGTTATTTTTTAGGAGTGACATTATGAGCTTCTTCTTGTTAAGGGGTATTATTTTGAGGGTTTGGTGGTGTTTGTTGTATAGGAATGTGTTGTTGTATGTTTTGTCGTTAGGCCAAGCTTTGAGAATCTAGCATGAAATTAATAAAAACCCTAAAATCAATTTTAAAAATCATATTACAATTCAATTTAAAACAAAAACCATAAAAAATGCTTACCTCTTCGATGACATGAAATTGTGAAGAATAGTTGAAAACATTGGGAAAATGCAAAATTCTATAAAACACAATTAAGTTCTAATTAATTTGGCCTCCTTTCACTTATGAGGTACCATTTCTCACGATGAAATAAGGTTTGGATGCAAACAACAAAGAATTTTAAGGTTTACAAAACCTAAACAATTTTTGTAAAACTAAAAGTTAGTTTTTCTTCTTTAAAGCTCAATCAGGTTTTGTAAAGCTAAAAGTTATTTTTACATTCTATAAAAATTGACTAGGTTTTAAAGAAGTTAGGCTTGGTATTCACCAAGCCATAATCTAATTGGGTTATTTCAAATTTTAAGTAATCGGATCAAGTTATTGATATTTTTAAGTTGTTTTGACATGGTGGCAATTTTTTTGCATATAATCTTTGTACATCAACCCAAAGGTCAAAGAAAGATAAGGAAGTGGAAAACAACTTACAAGAATTTGTCCAATAGATTGATAGAAATAGAATTAATTGTAAGGGATAGTTAAACTAGAAATTTGAAATTTGGAAAGGTTTCACATTTTTGAGGAAGTTCTAATCATTGACTTGAGACAAGCATGGATTTTAACGACAACAAGGTTAACAAATTTAGTTGGTGGAAAATGTTTTAACTAAACCAAGGTAATGTTGCGTAAGTGCAGATGATGAGACATTTACTTATTGTAGTGAAATTTTTGAAATGCCTAGATGTGGTAGATGTTGCAAATATTAGTTTTTATTACATGAGAATTGGTAGGAGACAATGGTGGTGATAGATTCACAGGGTAAGTGTAGGATCATGGTATGTCAAAAATTGGCAATGTGAAAAAGAGGTCCTGATTAATAGACTCTTTGAAAAACAACTATAAAATTCAAATAATATAAGATTTTAGAAATAGGAAATATACATCACATTCTATACTTCACCTAATACAATAATAATAAACATTTATTTCAATTTGATGAAGTTTACACTAAGTTAAGGTGCTCACACATGAAAGTTTTTATATTCAAGAAAAATTTTAGTAGAAAACTCATATTTAATTATTTATTTGAAAAAATACAAAAAAATATACATCACATTTAGACATGAGTCTATTACTTTTATCTAGAATCTTATACAAAAATATTATCATTTGATTTTGTTTAATGTGGTCAGACATACACCTACTTGTTATCTTTCTAGTCCCGATTGATAGACTTATCAAAAAATAGCTATAACTTTTAAACTATATAATATTTCTGAAATCCAAAACATGTGTCACATTCTATGGTTTTCCTACTACAAGAAAAATAAAAAGGTTTTCAATTTGATAAAGTTTAGACTAAGTTAACGTGGTCAGACACGATAGTTTTTGTACTCTAGAAATGTTGTAGAAGAAAAATCATAATTAATTATTTACTTGGAAAAAATTTACAAAAAAATGTGTCACATCCAGACATGAGTCTACTACTTATATCTAGAATCTTGTAAAAATAAATTACCATTTGATTGTTTTTAAAGTGGTCAGACATACACATAGAGAAGGTATGTGATTTCTTCATCTTTCGATCCTTTGGCATCATATTTGACCACAAGTTTCATATGCATTGCATTTTATTTGATCATGAATGCTCTCTGAAATGACCGCATTCTACTAGTGTCATACCCTAGCTAGTGCTTTATCTCTATTATTTGATGTTACTAGTGTCGTGTCCTAGCCCATTCTTTAACTCCATTATTTGATTTTATTGGTGCTTGTGCTCGAGGATATCCATTTTTTTTAAATGTTGACTATGGTTATCAAATGGATAGCCCGTGAGCTTCTAGCTAGGCGTCATTTGTATTGATAGCTTAGGGTATCAAATGTATTGTATCATTGATAGTTGAGACTTTGTTAAAAGGAAATAGGACAAAGAAAAATTTTGATTTAGTGCTTTAACTCCATTATTTGATGTTATTGGTGCTTTTGCTCAAGGATATCCATTTTTTTTGAAATGTTGACTATGGTTATCAAATGGACAGCCTGTGAGCTTCTAGCTAGGTGTCATCTATATTGATAGCTTAGGGCATCAAATGTTTTTTTTTTTATAAAGAAAGAAGCAAGAGGGTGCTGGCCCATGGAACAAAGGGCTAGGAGCACATTAATAGAACATTAATGGCACTAGTCTGAGAGCAGATAATCAACAGAAAAATATTGTCCAGTCTACCTCTATCAAAGACAAACTTAAAGATCATCTTGGGACAAGCCCCCACAAAAGCTGTAAGATTTAACCAAAAACAAAAACAAAGGACCAGAGTGAGCCCTTTGTTAAAAGGAAATAGGACAAAGAATGATTTTTATTTAGTTTCTCTATTTTGATCCCTAAGTGGCTTACAACCCTAGAGAAGTATATGTAGATTTATGGATGCAGTTGCAGGATACATAGCAATCGATAATTCAAAAGAAATTCATGCATCCAATTTGAATAGAAATTAATACAAAGAAATAGGGTCCTTGAATGGTCTAGTCATCTAGACCTTGACTGTCCCCTCAACCAGTGATCCTTCAAAACTGGGTTATCATGCAATCAGTGAGTGATCCTTCAATCTCCTGGTCTGCCCTGCATCCAAACATATTGAAAAAACACAATACAATGATAACAAGCCTTTCACAATCCGCCTTCCCTCAAGGAACACTATCAACATCCAGACCTTGACAAACACCTCAACCAGTGACCCTTCAAAACTGGGTTATCATGCAATCAGTGAGTGATCATTCATTCTCCTGGTCTGCTCTACATCCAAACATATTGGAAATACATAATAAAATGATAAAAAGTCTTTCACAATCCCCCTTCCCTCAAGGAACACTATCAACATCTGGACCTTGACTGTCCCCTCAACCAGTGACCCTTCAAAATTAGGTTATCATGCAATTAGTGAGTGATCCTTCATTCTCCTAGTCTATCATACATCCTTGAACATGTTGTAAATAAACAATACAATGATAACAAGTCTTTCACAATCCCCCTTCCCTCAAGGAAAACTATCAACATCCGAACCTTGACTGTCCCCTCAACCAGTGACCCTTCAATATTGGGTTATCATGCAATCACTGAGTGATTCTTCATTCTCCTATTCTTCCCTACATCCAAACATATTGGAAATACACAATATAATGGTAACAAGTCTTTTACAATCCCACTTCCCTCAACGAACACTATCAACATCCAGACCTTGACTGTCCCCACAACCAGTGACCCTTCAAAATTGGGTTATCATGCAATCGGTGAGTTATCCTTCATTCTCCTGGTCTGCCCTACATCCAAACATATTAGCAATACACAAGATAATGATAAAATGTCTTTCACAATCCCCCTTCCCTCAAGGAACACTATCAACATCCAAACCTTGACTGTCCACTCAACTAGTGACCCTTCAAAAATGGGTTATCATGCAATCAGTGAGTGTTCCTTCATTCTCCTGGTCTGCCCTACATACAATAAAATGATAAAATGATAACAAGTCTTTCATGGTCCCCCTTCCCTCAAGGAACACTATTAATATCCGGACCTTGACTGTCCCCTCAACCAGTGACCCTTCAAAACTAAGTTATAATGCAATCAGTGAGTGATCCTTCATTCTCCTATTCTTCCATGCATCCAAACATATTGGAAATACACAATACAATGATAAAAAGTATTTTACAATCCCCCTTACCTCAATGAACACTATCAACATCCAGACCTTGATTGTCCCCTCAACCAATGACTCTTCAAAGTCGGGTTATCATGCAATCAATGAGTGATCCTTCATTCTCCTAGTCTGCCCTGCATCCAAACATATTAGAAATACACAATACAATGATAAAAATTCTTTCACAATCCCCCTTCCCTCAAGGAACACTATCAAAATATGGACCTTGACTTTCCCCTCAACTAGTGACCCTTCAAAACTGGGTTATCATGTAATCAGTGAGTGATCCTTCTTTCTCCTATTCTACCCTACATCCAAATATATTATAAATACAAAATATAATGATAACAAGTATTTTACAATCCCCCTTCCCTCAAATAATACTATCAACATCTGGACCTTGATTGTCCCCTCAACCAATGACCCTTCAAAACTGGGTTATCATGCAACCAGTGAGTGATCCTTTATTCTCTTGGTCTGCCCTACATCCAAACATATTGGAATATATAATACAATGATAACAAGTCTTTCACAATCCCCTTCCCTCAAGGAACACTATCAACAAGTGATCCTTCTTCTTATCAGCCATATCTAATGTTTTATTGAAGTCACGATGAAGAATGAAGGTCACCTTACCCATACCATTCGTGGATTCTAAAATGTTGTTCCAAACTGCTGAAAACTTTTTTGTTGCTTCTTGTTGCCCCTCCCTGATTAAGACCCCCCTCATCCTCAACATGGTCTTCATCGCCTATAGTCTTGAATTCATGCATAGGGGACATTTAAATATCTTTAAATACTTCTTCTACCACAATGTCCTCCTGCCCCATCTTATTGATCTTCCTGGCTAAAGCGGATGAATCCACACACAATAACCCAAAATGAAGGGTTTTGTATCCTTTAATGAATCTCAGTCACTGGTAATGCATGGACAGTCAAACCAGTAGTCTCCAAAGCATTCAATAATTGAATATGAATGTTTGAAAACTTTCCTCTCAACTTCTCCAACCACTCGTAATCGGTTAGAGCGATATTTCTAGAATCTCCACTATTCCTATCCTTACCAACAATTCTTAAACATACTTTATTTGATATGATAATAACATACTAAACTGAACCAATGGCATGTTCTTCGTGTGGTACAAGGAAGATTTGGCTATCAAATCTTCCTTCGTACAAGCTGAGTGCAAGAGAAGGTATGTGATTTCTTCATCTTTGATTGGTATCTTTGGTAGGCAATGTCTTTCGAGCCTCTGACATTATATTCAACCACAAATTTCAAATGCATTTCATTTTATTTGATCATGAATGCTCACTGAAATGACTGCATTCTACTAGTGTCATGCCCTAGCCCATGTTTTATCTCCATTATTTGATGTTATTGGTGTTTGTGCTCAAGGATATCGATTCACTATTTTAAAATGTTTGGATTCACATTTATTAATATTACAATTCATCATATTAGATAAAGTATGTTTAAGAATTTTTAGTGTCTAAACTATCAACTAATCCCTCTAACCGATTAGGAGTGGTTGGGGAAGTTGAGAGGAAAGTTTTCAAACATTCATATTCAATTATTGAATGCTTTGGAGACTACTGGTTTGACTGTCCATGCGTTAATGTTTAGAAGATATCAATAAAGTATTTAAAGACATTCTTACATGTTTTGAGAGGTTTGAGAGGCACTTATCATGACTGTACCCTCACAAATAGTGGCATAGACTGGTTTTACTAAGTTTCCTTTCTCTATTTTGGTTTCATTTCTCTACCGCAGGGGTGTAGTCAGAGGGTTCATTGAAAAAATGATCCTTTGAATGGTTACTATAAATATGAATGATTTGATATAGTATATTTCTCATTTTACTTGAAGTTTCAAATAGCTTGTGCTCTACACAATCAGGAAATGTAACTATCTAATGATTATATGTAATGTTGAATGGATTAAATGCTTTATTCTTGGTAGAAGAGAATGGAAGAAATAGTTTTGGTGTTAGGTTTCATTTATTATTGAATTCAATAGTTTCCAAGATGTGTTCAAGAGTTTTCTCCTTGTTTAATGTTAATTGTTCCTGCACAATCCACTCATGCAATAGTGAAATGCTATGTGATTGACAATTTCATACAACTGGTCCTTTGGCATGTATTAAACAAAATAGAATTTTTCATATATTATTATCATTCTATTTCTTTGTTTTAAACATGCCATTGATTCAATTTTGTAAAAAAAATTCATGTTAATTTTTTTTACAAAATAGATTACAAAATACTCTTCAAAGCAAAGGAAAAACTTAGCAAATTCAGTCTAACTGGCTGTAGATGAAGGAATAGTCATGCTAATAGTTCCTCCAAGTCTTCCAAAACATTTATTGAACTCCCCTAAAGTCCTATTGAATTCCCAAATCGCTTAATCCAATCAACTTATGTCAGGATCATGAGAAACTTCAAAGGATTAAAAACATTACTTGGAACAGTCACTGGTTTTACCAGTCAAAACATAAGGAACAGAATTTTAAAGTGCTCACAATACATTCAATGATGAAATGAATGCTTGGAGATTGCTTACTATTCCATCCCTGAATTTAGAAACCAAAACAATAAGTAAAGAAACCTTTAAACAATGCATAACACAATGGACTTGCAGATTTAAACTTCTATTTTTATTGAATCTTTGTTCCTATCATACACTCCAAACTTAAGTCTATCATACAATCACTTCCAAAGGTTACATATAACTCCATCACAACTTTCCCAACCATGAAGAACATAGGTGAAGAACTTGATGGTTTCATGTTTTAATCTTTAAGAACTTGATCGAGAACATAGGTTTTAATGAAATATCAATTTGATTTGCAAAGTTTGTGTTCTTTACAAATTTGAAAGGTTATAATACTTACTAGGGCGGTTGTGGATGTGCAACCTTATGCTTTTACTACTAAGTCTCTGTTTGTTGGGCATACTAATTATAAGTACTTGGCATATATCACAAATGTTTCTAATTAAGGTTGGTGGGATGATTACACCTATCCTAAAAAAAGAATGTCAAATCATTATGCTTTCAAATCAATTACCTATCGACATATCCCTTGTGAGGGAGAGAAGCCAAACACATAAAGAACATGCACATAAACATGACAGCTGAAAAACTTAAATGGAATACACCAAGAAGTACCAAATGATGAATGCTCAATTGTTGTAATGGAAAAGCATCAGAACCGTCCATTTCTAGATCTTGATTTTCTAGTTTAAATAATTTTTCTATAGTCTAATGATTTTTCTAAAACCTAATTTTCTAGTCTTAATGATTTTTCTATAGTCCTAATGATTTTACTATAGTCTTAATGATTTTTGTTTCATCCTAATGTTTGTTCCTCTTGATAAAGTAGGCCTTGAATTTGAATTTTTGTTCACTATTTTATTTCAGCTTGATATTTCATTCATTTTTCATATACACAGAGACTACACATGTTGATAAAAAAATGAGCTATTTGATTAAGGTTAACTATTCATAATTGTAAATAGTCAATATTTCTGATGGTGCTCCTTGGTGTATTCCATTTTAAAATAATCATGTTTCTATGGCTATGATAAATGTCTCTTTATGTTGAGAAAATTAGAGTTGAAAAAATGGTTGCAAACAAATCATCCTTCTTCCACCAACATTCTAGTTAATATACAAGTAATGAGTCATTCCATTCAAGAAAGACCATGTCTGACAATATCAACCTAGAAAAAAATAAGGAGTATGCAGAATTTAGTGATTGTATATTCCATTAGAGCCACTTCATATGCACAGGTGATGAACATGCATATTTTCCTAAGCGCTATTGGGAGCTTACCCAACAATACATGTATTATTGTTAAAATCATCATAAATCTATTTGTTGTTGGGTTTAGCTACCAGTATTTCTTGGTCAAATATGTATGTTTTTCACATGTGCATATACCTTCTATGATCAACTCTTATATGCGCAGGTGATGAACATTTAGATTTGCCTAAGCAGTACTTTGAGTAGTCCTCCAACACATGTACTATTGTGAAAATCATCACAAGTACATTTGTTGGAGGAAATCTCATAGTACACATGTTTGGAGGTCTGAAGGAAACAAGAGAATTTGAAGAGTCACGAGTCTTAAGATTGTACTTAATATAGCCAAGCTTCATTCAATGGTATAGTCAAATATGAAACAAACCATTCTTAAACTAGATTAAACTAGTAAACCAAAGGACATGCTTTAACTACTAAGTCTTTGTTTGTTGGGCATATTGATTATAAGTACTTGACATATATCACAAATGTTGCTAATTAAGGTTGGTGGGATGATTACACCTATCCTAAAAAAAGACTGTCAAATCATTATCCTTTGAATGGTTACTATGAATATGAATGATTTGATATAGCATATTTCTCATTTGACTTGAAGTTTGGAATAGCTTGTGCAAGGGTGAAAGTACTTTTGATCATTTTGGTCGTGACTGTTCCTCTACACAATCAGCAAATGCAACTGTCTAATGATTATATGTAATGTTGAATGGATTAAATGCTTTATTCTTGGTAGAAGTGAATGGAAGGAATAGTGTTGGTGTTAGGTTTAATTTATTATTACATTCAATGGTTTCCAAGATGTGTTGAGAAGTTTTCTCCTTTTTTAATGTTAACTATTCCTGCACAATCCACTTATACAACAATGAAATGCTATGTGATTGACAATTTCATACAACTGGTCCTTTGGCGTGTATTAAACAAAATAGAATTTTCAGCATATTATTATCATTCTATTTATTTGTTGTAAACATGCCATTGGTTCAACATATTATTATCATTCTATTTCTTTGTTGTAAACATGCCATTGGTTCGGTTTCGTAAATTTATTTTTGTGTTAATTTTTTTTTCTATTTTTTCCATTTGATAACCATAGCCAACATTTCAAAAAAGTGAATAACATCAAATAATGGAGATAAAGCATGGGCTAGGGCATGACACCAGTAGATTAAAACTGAACCAATGGTATGTTTACAACAAAGAAATAGAATGATAATAATATGATGAAAATTCTATTATGTTTAATACACACCAAAGGACCAGTCCGAATAATTCTTAAATAATAAAGTATGTTTAAGAATTGTTGGGAGTAGTTTTCAAACATTCATATTTACTTATTGAATGCTTTGGAGACTAGTGGTTTGACTGTCCATGCATTATCAGTGACTAAGATTCATTAAAGGATACAAAACCCTTCATTTTGGGTTATTGTGTGTGGATTCAAATGTAGGTTTGATTTGGTTAATGTTTAGAAGAGATCAATAAAGTATTTAAAGACAATCTTACATGTTTAGAGAGGTTAGAGAGGCACTTATCATGACCGTACTCTCACAAACAATAGCATAGACTAGTTTTACTAATTTTCTTTTCTCTATTTTGAGGTTCTCATTGCCAAAGTGGCCAAAGACTATGTTAGGCTGATAAAATATGGGGATTCTCTTTACTACTACAAATCTTTGAAAGTTACTACACTTGGATAGATGTGGATGTGCAACCTTATTCTTTTACTACTAAGTCTCTATTTTTTGGGCATACTAATTATAAGTACTTGACATATATCACAAATGTTGCTAATTAAGGTTGGCGGGATGATTACGCCTATCCTGAAAAAAGACTATCAAATCATTATGCTTTCAAATCAATTACCTATCAGCGTATCCCTTGTGAGGGAGAGAAGCCAAACACATAAAGAACATGCACATAAACACGACAGCTGAAAAACTTAAATGGAATACACCAAGAAGTACCAAATGATGAATGCTCAATTGTTGTAATGGAAAAGCACAAGAACCATCCATTCCTAGAACTTGATTTTCTAGTCTAAATAATTTTTCTATAGTCATAATGATTTTTTTAGAACTTGATTTTCTAGTCTTAATGATTTTTCTATAGTCTTAACGATTTTTCTTTCACCCTAATGTTTGTTGCTCTTGATAAATTAGGCCTTGAATTTGAATTTTTGTTCACTATTTTATTTCAGCTTGATATATATTTCATTCATTTTTCATATACACAGAGACTACACATGCTGATAAAATAATGAGCTATTTTATTTAGGTTAACTATTCATGATTGTAAATGGTCAATATTTATGATGGTACTCCTTAGTGTATTCCTTTTTAAAACAATCATGTTTTTATAGCTATGATAAATGTCTCTTTGTGTTGAGAAAATTACAGTTGAAAAAATGGTTGTTTAGTGTCTGTGTATGTATAGGTTGCAAACAAATCATCCTTCTTCCACCAACATTCTAGTCAATGTATAAGTAACGAGTCATTCCATTCAAAAAAAACTATGTCTGACAATATCAACCCATAACAAAATAAGGAGTATGCAAAATTTTGTGATTGTATCTACTATTAGAGCCACTTCATATGCACAGGTGATGAACATGCATATTTTCCTGAGTGCTACTGGGAGCTTACCCAACCACACATATACTATTGTGAAAATCACCATAAATCTATTTGATGTTGGGTCTAGCTCCCAATATTGCTTGGTCAAATATGCATGTTTTTCACATGTGCATATACCTTCTATGATCAACTCTTATATGCACAGGTGATGAACATTCAGATTGGCCTGAGTAGTACTATGAGCTTTCCTTCCAACACATGTACTATTATGAAAACCATCACAAGTCCATTTGTTAGAGTAAATCTCACAGTACACATGTTTGGAGGTCTGAAGGAAACAAGAGAATTTGAAGAGTCATGGGTCTTAATATTGTGGTATATTTTGGCAAATGAAGAGTGGAAAGATGATGATATTCCTATGATCATTGATGGACACAATATTGTATACTTTATTGATCTAGATATCTTGCAGAGGCTTGAAGAATAGGAGAGGGAAGAAGGGCTTAGGATGGCAGCTGAGGGTGACAAGGATGATGAGATGGGGGAAGTGGAGTTGAATCCCGATGAAAAGGAAGTTCTAGCTATAATTAGGAAGAAGAAGAAGATGCTTGTCATCGAACACAAGTTGAAGAAGAGTACTGCAAATAGCATGCCTACCATACTAAGTAAGTCTGACAAGAACAAGGAATTTGGCTTAAACAGAATGGGAAGACATCTTTCTAGCCTAGGCTTGGATCCTTTGAAGTTTGGTCATTGTGGATAAAATATACAGATCTATCTAGTGATGCAAAATTAACTTCTTTAAGCCTTACCCTTCTTGTTTCAAATATATCATTTGGGTACACATAGAGGGTAGAGGAATTGGGGTACGCATAGTTCATTTATGGGATTTTTCTTGGGAAGCTAATTGCTCATTTGTCATCTACATTATTATGAAGCTAATTGCCAAAGGATCCAGGCCCAGGCTAGAAAGATGTCTTCCCAAACACATAAAAACATGCACATAAACACGACAGCTGAGAAACATAAATGTAGATTTCACAATAGCTAAGAAACATAATTTTAGGCATCATGGTCACAATTTTTTGGAGACAATGTAGTTGAGTTGTATACCCAAGTGATGGAGAGCAACTTCTACACCTCCAATTCCAAATTGAATACATTTGTGTTGGATGACCTTTTATTCATGAGCAATATATGTAGTCAACTTGGAATCGGAGGTGCAGGAGTTTCTCTCCATCATCTAGGTATACAACATAATTGAGTTGTATACCTGTACGATGCAAAGCAACTACTACTCCTCTGGTTCTAGAGGAATAGTGGTTTCTTTGCATCATCTGGGTATACCACTCAATTATGTTGTCTCCAAAAACTTGTGACCATGATGCCTATATTTATGTTTCTTAGTTTTTGTGTCCTTGGACCCCTTATGACCCTTTATGACCCTTTACAACCCCTAAGAATACACATCTTAGAGGTCTTAAAATGTCATAAAGGGTCATAAGAGGCTCCTAAGAGGGTCTAGATTAGCTTCCACCTTCACGTGGTTGGCCCTGTTAAGTAGAGAATGTTAACTATTCTCGAAACAAAGAGAAGCTCAATAATTTAAGGTCTCAGTCCATGGAGATGGTGAAAAATGACGGGAATCAATGATGGAGAGTTTTTAGATTCTAAGAAGATGTATATGCAGTGGAGGCCAGGAGGGATTTTTGTGGAGATTTTCTAGATGTGGAGATTTTCTAGAGAGGGTTTCCATATTGAGTACTAGTGCAAAGATGATGATTCAGTACTACATCTATAAAACCTTCACAAATATCCCTTCTTTGGTCTCCACTCATACATCTTCTCAGAATCTAGAAACTTTAGATAAAATTACTTTTACGAGACCAGGACAATTATGAGAAGGTATACAACAAGATAATTTTATTCTATCTTTCATTTCTTTTATCCATTCATATTTTCTACCTCCTCTTATATTGGATATTGTGTAGTGTACATAAAGGCAAGGCGGTGATTATTCTCAACGATCAATAGGTATAAGTCTTCCACCCCTTACCCAGTAGCTAGGACTAAAGATAGCAGAGCTCAAGAGACCATCATAGTTGGTCTCCGTCCTTGGTCCATATACTCATAAAACATTTTACATTTTGTTAGCTCATCAAATGCAGTGATTTGAAAGAATTTAATGGATGATATTTTCATCTATAACATACATTATTTTAGTTTGATGCTAAATGAATTTATCTACTTCATGCACTTGTAGACATCGAACACAGTCATAAAGAAGCATCACCTCCTGTGACTTGATTAATGTAGGCCATGGAAGGAGATGCTTCTTTATCGCTGTGTTTGATGTCTACAAATGCACAGAGTCGATAAATTCATCCAATGTCAACTTAATAATATATGTTATCATGAAAATATTCTATTAAATTCTTTCAAATCCCCTTATTTGATGAGCTAACGAAATGTAAAATGTTTTGTCGGTATATGGACCAAATATGGAGACCAACTATGATGGTCTCTTGAGCTTGATTTTTTTAATATGCTAATCTATCACTTTTTTGACAATTAGTAAAGCATTTTCGATAGACACGCTATACATCTGATAGGTTGGTTCGTCGATAGTATATTATAGACTGTCAGAACACCAACCAATCATCATTGGACATGACACCACTCCGACAGATATGTGCGACAGGACTACTATACCTCTGACATAATGTCCTGTCAAAATATACTACCAATCCGTCAGAACGCCGACTCAAAAAATGTCGTAAAAATGATTTTTTGACCGACTAGTCACATAGTAAAATTGTTATTTATGTGCCCAATTACAACAGGTACTGATGTCAGAATACCAACGATTGTCACTCCCATCACCATTTCCAATGTAAAAATGGTGATGGACATGACTCTCTCTCTCTCTCTCTCTCTCTCCCTCTCTCCCTCTCTCCCTTAGGTATAATATTGAACATATAATATAAATATTTAATAAGTTAATATTATACTATTATACAATAGAGAAATAAATAATAATAATATAATACATGATATTATAAAAATTTATATTATAATAGTAATGCTCTGCAATGAAACCTTAAAGTTGATCTGCCACCGGAAGTCTAAAGAAGGATTTGTCCAGCAGTCAAAATCTTTTAAGGAGGTCGTTAAGACAAGTAAATATTGTAGTTTTGAGTTTCCATTATTAAATTCTATGCTATTATTATTTAATATTAATATTAAAAGTAATAATTTATAATATATAACTTAAATTTGAAAAATATACTCAATTGAATTAATATTAACATAAAACAATATAATTTAATATAGCACAATTAATATTACTATTAAAAAAATACATTTATTATGAAACTTGAATTTGGGAAAAGTGGGGCAATTGAAATTTCAAAATAGTTGGGCTTTTTCGGATATCTGAAAATATCAGATATCTGATTAGGCTTGGTATTTGCTTCGACAATACCAAATGTGGGTGGTCAACCCTTTAGGTGTGTTTTAGGAGATAGTTTCTGATATCGAGACTTCGATCATGTAGCTAATGACTATTTTTTCACCCAAAATTGATGAAATGAAAAGGGTTTCTTAAAGACATTATCAGCTTTCCATCAATATAATTGCTGTCAAATTTTGAGTTCAGTAAGTAATTATTACTTATTTTTCAATTGAGTTATCTTTAAAGTTTTAATTGACATACTGATTGAAAAATAACTATAACTTTCAAACCGTTTAACCTTTTTGAAATCCAAAACATGTGTCACATTCTATGCTTCAACTAATATTAGAAAAAAAAAAAAATTGAATTTGGTGAAAGTTTGAATTAGTTAAGGTGGTCAAACATGAGATTTTTTTATTCTGAAAAAGTTGTAGCAGAAAATTCATAATTAATTATTTATTTAAGAAAAGATTACAAAAAAATATGCACCACATCCGAGCATGAGTCTACTACTTATATCTAGAATCTTGGCAAAATATATCATCATTTGATTATGATTAAGGTGGTCAGACATACATGTACTCTTTATCATTTCCTTGAAATATTCATAGTACTGCATTGAAATCTAAAATTTTGAACAATTAGATAAAAACAATTTCAAACAAGGACTAGTAGTTTAGAAACTACATTCAATTTCCTATAGATTCTACTCTTACAACTTTTTCACATAAGGTCCATAAGATGTTCAACCTTTTACGTCAAGTTGATTAACCCTAATTTTTTGAATTTTCATTGCCACTTACATAGTTTGGTATACCATGATCCTACACATACCTGACTTCCTCGGTGGCATCTTTAGTATCAAGTACCTCGATATCTAATATATCAACACTCTGTTTTAATGTCAAGTCAACATCATCAACATGAATTCCTTTTCCTTTTCTCTTTGATTTCTTCTCTAGAATTATGGATAAGGCCATCTTTTCTAATGCTTCATGAGATTGTACAATGGAAGTCCAAATGAGTTCATTGTTCTCATATATGTCTAGCATATTTTCATCAAGTATCTTCATTTCTCAGTTATTTACTCTGAATCTCTTTGAATACTTGGTCATTAACTCTTCATTTTCAAGTATTGTCAGTTGTGGCATTACCAAAACTAGGGATTGTTCCCTCATCCTCTTCTCTACATCTAAGGCATATGACCATTTCTGTGTTATTCTCTCTTCTAGTTATTTAGGTAGGTGTTTGTAAAATTCAATGGGAACTATTTTAAAATGAATCATCATCTGGATGATTTCTTCTTCAATCTTATTCTGATCCTCAGTTGACAATTGCTCAAACCAATTGATTTCAGGATCACTAAGTTCACCATTCTCAATAATTTCTTCAGCTACTTCATCAATAGATTTACTTTTATTGCTAACAACCTTAAATTATTCAATATCATCATCTTCATCTATATCTTCTTTACCTCTAATACATTTCCTTCTTTTCTTGGGGGCTTCAGTAGATGATTTATTACCTCTCTTCATGTAGGTCTTGATCGGTGGTGCTTCTTTTGGTCTTCAAATCTTCACAACTCCATTTTTCAATGGTGGTGAAGCTACACTAGTAGACCTTGTGTGTGCCCTTGTCTGCACATCTGACTTCTTCTTCATAGTTGGTGAAGGGGAAACTGGTGTAGAATCTAAATCTTTATCAAACTCAGTGTCTTCACTTTCATGAGGTTTTTCAATAAGAAATAACTAACCTTCGGTTGCAACTTCAACCAGTGTGCTCCTAGATGATCCACTATCATCTCCAAACTTTTCAACAAGATTCTTCATCATTTTCCTTGACTTCTTTGTTATCTTACTGATAATTAGACCTATTTTTATTCTTGTCTTGGCCTCTTCATAGGTTCCAAACATCTCTGCATTTACATCCTTTGGTGTGTTCAATAGAGCCTATATCGATTTTAATGCAAAATCAATGTCCATTTCATAACCCATAGGGGCTAGCCATTTAGTCCTAGGCTCCACAGCCTATATGAGTGTGTGGTCAGTGTCCACAAGAAAACATATCTCATTTTCATAGTCCTCAAATATATTTCTTAGAATTCTGCTTCTAGAATTCATTCTTCTCTTGAATTGTTCAAAGTAATTGTAAAATATATTGTTTAGATTTTTTCCCAAGCCTTTAATTAGTTCTAAAATTTGTGAAATGACCGGCTTGTTAGTTGACCACTCTATATTACTAACGGATGGGAAAAATCTTTTTACATAGAAAAATATGCACACAATTAGAGATCCAAACTTACAAAAGTTAGACTTTGTCGACCGGATAGTCTTCATGTTTTCTTCAATTTCCTTCAATAGAAGCTTGGCGAGGTCCAACTGGGAAATTTTCTTAACCATTTTATATGCAATGTTCAGTTGACTTGATTGATATATCTTGTAACCGATGACATGAGCAGCAAATTTCACTTCAGGATCTTTGATGGTGCTCACCTTCATCGCTTTGTCATCTCACTCGGCTCCGCTATTCTTTTCTATTTCTACCCTAGGTGCACTATGAAGTGCCTTCATTTTATTAGTCATTGGATAGTCGATGACCACATGAATCATCTTCTTTGTAACCTTAACCGGTTCATCCAACCAAAATTTTCCATCATGAAAATGACTAAGGACAACCCTAATCCATTCATTCTTAAATACCTTCCAAAAATTTAGGGCATTGACCAATCCGATTACCTCCAACTATTTGTGTTTGGATTTCAGCTTTCCATCATCTCCACAT
This sequence comes from Chamaecyparis obtusa, assembly GCA_027943335.1. Classification (NCBI taxonomy): domain Eukaryota; kingdom Viridiplantae; phylum Streptophyta; class Pinopsida; order Cupressales; family Cupressaceae; genus Chamaecyparis; species Chamaecyparis obtusa. The sequence continues at coordinate 848,482 of BSBK01012015.1, forward strand.
AGATTCTGATACACTGCAAATATCTCAAAATCACCAATCTCACCAATTTTACAATGTATGTATGATCGCACATCTTCCACAAGTAGAACCCTAGGCGGTATGCTTGAAAAAGCTCCTGTTTGATCAATCTGCGATGCAACCTCAGGATGAAGTTTATATCATGGTTCATTACATGTAACAGAAACAATTAGATTCACTTCTTCCTCCTTTGCAAACTTTGATTTGTTTATCTTTGATATGCCATTTTCTCAATTTAGGGTTTCAGTAAGTGATATGAATCAACTCTATAGTAACTGTACTTAGTCAAGAGCAACGATGAATGTTCTTGAAAGACTCTGAAACTACTCTCAAATTCTCTTGAAATCCTTTTCTCTAAGTCACTCTCTGGAAGTTCTTCCCTCTTTGAAATTGTTGGCAAAAAATAAACTAAGTCCTTGTATTTATAACCTTCTCAAATTCTTGCTCAAAACATTTGCAATAAATGCTCGACCTACTTATAGCTTGACGACAGTTGTCATCTTGGTGAATAACACAAAATAACAATAGCTTGTTTAACACACAAATTTTCACTTGGTTATTATTGATACTCGGAAAACCTTGCCTAGTATTCATCGACGGATAACTAGATAATTGGTCTTGCATATACTGACAGTGTAACTTTGAAAGTTCAAAAACTTATAAACTACAATGCATCTTATTTCATGCAAATTTGGTATGTGCACATCAAATATAAGGAACTGTATGTTTAATAGGATCAATTAGGAATATCAGTTCCATACATACCTTTTCAACTTAGGTAGAGGTGTCGATGTCACCCAATCCAAAGGACGAGGTTTCACTGACCAGATTGCTTGACTATATATTATCACTTGATGCCTTTCTCCACATAGTACTTCTTATGCTTTGAATATTTGCAATTTTATTTCCATTTTAAAATATTTGTTCTTCTTGTGCTTGGTCTCTGCAATCTTTACTTAGGTGACCAACTTTGTGACAGTGCAAACATGCCATATCAGTTCTTGTCTAGCTTCGAGATTTTTCAACCCATCTCTTCCTCATAAAATTAGTTGAAATATGGCCATACCTTCCACATACGGTGTAGATAACCCATGTGTTGTAATCCCAAGTGTAGGCATTACCTTGTCTTCTCAATTGATAGGGTTTATTCTATCCTTTCGATGTCCAGACTTGCTTCATCTTAGTTTTGCATTCCTGTGAGGTGTGTACATGCATGTTGCAAGTGCGAAAATGTTTCTCCATGTAGGTTTTGTTAGGATTCCTATTCAACTTAGATCTACATTCATATACTTGATGTCCAAATTTGTTACAATTATAACAATGACTATTAAACTTAGGAGTGGTTTTCAGTTTACCTTGTGCTTTACTCTTGCAAAAATTTAAAGTGTGCCCCGAATTACCATAGCGATAGCATGTCATTAAATTAGATCTTTTACTTTGGTTGATATTCATCTATTCAGCTTGTTTGGATGATTCTCCTTGCTCAATGTAGCTTGAACTAGTAGTACTTCCAAGTCCTCTATGACTAATCAGAAAATCATCAATATTCTTAGAATTGTTCTCAGCTTGTTTCATCATCTCATTATGTTGTTGCTACATTTTCACTTCATTCTTCAGTATTTCATTTTCTCCTCTAAGTGCACTAATGTCTTCAAGTTTCTTTTTCAACTCACCATTTACTCAATTGACCTCCCGATTTGCAATAATCATCTGATTGGACATTTCAAAGTGATGCTTGATAAGTCTCAAAATCTCAGTTTCCTTTACTTATAGTTATTCAGTCATTTGTCTTCGATTTTCAACTACCAAGTTTCTCTCTTGTTCAACCTGTTTGGCATTATTCATAACATCAATAATTCTTACCATCTTTGTCACTTGACCGATCTGCATGGCTTTCACTTGTTTATTCAATTGAACATTTTTCTCAGACAAATCTGAAATTGTACTTTTAGAACCATCAAAAATACTGCCTCAACTAGATCCAATATTATCAAATAGATCATCAATCTCTTCTTCATGATAGTTAGTATCATTTTCCAGAATAGCCATGTTCTTCCTCTAAACCAGTAACTTCTCCAATGCATCCTTAGCTTGCTTTAATTGCTCAGTGAACATCTACATCAGAATATTTTGATTTTCTATAGTTTTGTCCAACTTGTATCTCTCCATGATTAGATCTTTCCTCTTTAGTGGTTACACCTTCCAATAAGAGATTTTTTCTCTGATACCAATTATTGGAATGGAAAGATAAGGGGACTGAGAGGGGAGGGGTGAATCAGTACCCACAAAAACTTTTAACTATAAAACCAATATGCAAACAGTAGTATCTATGCTATCCAATTGAATCTATTGTATGCATCATTCATTCAATTAACTTGTAAATGTAAATTACATGAAAGAAAATAATAACTCAGTAACATAACACAAGTATTTTGGTTACACAGAAACCCTTGTGAGAAGGTAAAAATTGTGGTGGGGATGAGACACACAAATTATTCACTACTACAGATAATAAAGTATGCATGTTAGGGCTACAAGTTGTGATCACTTCTGATGATCTTACCCTATTAGGAGTAACAATAAGATCAATTATATCTACCTTGTTAGAGGATTTTAAAAATACTTCTTGAGTGTGTACTTGGTTAAGAGATTTACAACAAAGACTGTTAGGTCTACTTTGTTAAGAGATTTTACCAAATATCTGTTACAATGATTAGAAAATAATAGTAGGGTATTTGAATATTGACAACAAAACTTTGTCTAAATCAGATCTATGATGTACTGATAAAATATCACCTCAATGTGTTGTAGAAGTAGCATTTGTTGCAATGAAATATGATTCAAAACAGGAGGAAAGGTATGCATAAACAACCCTTATTTCTAAAGTTAGTAAGGATGATACTTAGATCATTGATAGTGGTTGTACACATCACATCACTAGTGATGAAGATAATTTTGATCATCTTGAGCACTATAATGGAGGATCAGTGAAAATGGGAAATGATACACCTTGTCGGGTGAAAGGAAAAGGGTCAATATTACTGAATGATAGAATTAGATGTGATAATGCATACTAGGTAAAAGGAATTAATTACAATATGTTGAGTGTAGCACAACATAATAACTCAGGACACCGAGTGGAATTTTAAAGAACGAAGGTAAAAATATATGATGATAATGGAAAGCTTGTTAGCAGTGGAGGAAAATCAAAAGGCAATTTGATTTTATCTTGACAATGTGTTAGTACTATGAAAAATCCATGTGGTTTTGAGCCCGTGTTCATAAAATTTTCCTAAGGTAATGTTCGGTATTTCAAAGAGCAGTTTGAAAGGACCTTAGTTCAAGAGCATGTAGAAATGGACCTGATGAATTTCATGAGATACAGCATGGGGAACAGGTTCAACACTTTTCATTTGACATATGCAGTGGGTTCCAACTCGTAAATGAAGAATCTGAAGTGTTTAGGGAGTATTCATTTTGAGGTGTTCACCTAAATCTGCATTTTTGCCTAAGTGTCAAATCGTTGTAGCAGACCCTATTTGCATTTGAATATCTGGTGTCCTGTTAAGTTTCATGGCCCACCACTTTGGAAATGTTTACAATGTATATCAAAGAGCTTATGTTCGGAAGCTCAAGCCTTTTTCAATCTGTTTGATTAGATTTTGAATCCCCCAAAGTGGGTCTTCCAGAAATGTCATATTTATGTGATCTGTCCGGCTTTCTGAATGACCTTGTTTGACTAGTTATAACTTTTGACCCTATGATCCATTTGATAAATTTCCTTTTTTCATGTATTCCAATGCTCAAATACTTCCTATGTTTCAATTTTTAGGCCATGACAAATCCATTTTCCCTATTTGTCGATCTGATTCTGTTTGCAGTTTCTAACATTCTAAATGGGGATCAGTTGCATAGTTTAGTTGGAGGCTCTGTTCTAATGAGTGTATTAAGCGCCCTGTGATTGATCAAGATGTACCAGTTATTGTATCATGTTCTAGGCATAAGAAAGAATGTTCATGCCGATTTTCAACCTCCCACATGCTCGTTTGACGTGTTTGTCAGGGCCATTCAGTTTGCAGATTGCTAGGTTTCTCCGGCAGTGCATAGTTCAGTTTTTGAGTGGCTCACTTTGAGATCTTGCCATTTGCACCCGGTTTGAGGTCAAGCTTAATTGAGGGTTGATTCATAATGTGGACATGAAATTGATTCTCCATCATAAGTTTCAGATTATGATGAATCCGGTTGATGACTTTTCTCGATCGATTCCAAACCCAATTTCTATGAATTTGATTGTTTTCAGTTTAGGATGTTCCAAGTGGCCATTTTAAGGGATTAATATTGGTAATCAGTTGATTGTTTAATGAATCTGATTATAGACTTATTTTCTACATGTCAGAGAGATCTTCATCCAGGGTTTTAGACCATGAGGGTTCCATTTGACGTAGTTGCCAAGTCAAACAAAAAAGGGTTTTACAATGATGAAAGGGCAAATAGCATAACTCTGTAAAGTAACCATTTTCAGAAATTTGTAGCTTTTTGCCAGATGATCGTTTTCAATTGAGGGTTATTTTGTTGCATTCCTTGTATATGAAGCTTCTTCTAGTTTCAGTGTCATGCCCTCAGCTCATCGTTCGATATTTTTAAATCGTCTCCTTCCGTGGTAGTCAGCAATGATTTTCATGTTAGGAATAAGGTGTCTCAACCTTGGATAATTCCTATTCTTATTATTTGTTTTGTAAAATATATTTCTTGCAAATAATGTTGATGTGTTAGCATCTTGAATTGTGTGTAAGGAGATCATGGCTAAAACGGTTATGACAAATTCCTATGAAACGTAAGAGCTATGTCAGGAAGATTCAATGATAGGTGAAGACATGTGGCAACTGATAAATTTGAGTACTGTACACTCTTCCCCAATCATGAGGTTCAAGGCATCGCCCCGAAAAAAATTTTGGGGTTCCTATTTTCTCGGAGAATGGTAAAACCCTAATACGGTTATCTTTGGGAGTAGCCCTAAAAAGTGAAGCGCATGATATAATCTTTTTTAGGGTTGCGAAGAGATATGATGCGAGTGTATTGTTGGAACATTTTATGCTGCCGTGATTTGTCTTCAAGGGTTTAGAAATCTTCTGAAAGAACTTGCATTGCAAGTGTATTGTAAGCTGTAATAGTTTTGATCAATACATTGTGCAAGTTTTGGAATGCTGGGGTTTTTACCGAAAGGTTTCCCCAGGGTATATCATTGTGTCATTCTCTATTTTTCTGTATGTATGGTATGTAGTTGCAATATCTTTGTTAAAGTAGTTAACGAATATGAAATTGTAAGGATTTAAAAAAATTTGCACAATACTCTCCTATAGAGATTAGCGTAGGAAGCTGTTTCCGCACCTGAGTTTCCTTACATCTCAACTTGTGTATGTCGACAATTTTGAACGAGCGTTTTCAAACTTTAAAATCTCTTGGCTCGTTGATTTTTTGGCGAAGCCATTTTACAGGGTGATCGTCTGTGGTACAAGGTCCGTGTCCCCCAACTTTCAACTTCCAACGACAAGTTTTCATCAGTGATTTAATGGCATGATTGGAAGCAATTTATTCAGTTTAGCGACTGGCAAAGTGATAAAAATTGAAGTTTTTAAAGTTGCCCGGTTGTCCAAATTGGATCCAGTTGTTGTGACAAGTCGCTCTGGATCATTTTTGAGGCCGGTTGTTTGAGTTCGAAAAAAATTTAGGCTAGACCCGCCTGGGGTCCAACGTGCCTCTTTTTTTGAAAGAAAAAAATAATTTTATCGATTATGCCAGGCAGGCCATTTATATTTTACACTATCAATCGCTCCCAGAATTGATGTGTCAAGTTTTGGGGAAACAGATATGAAGTGATTGAATGTTGAAAATTGTTGAAATTAATAGCTATGAAGTGCCAGGTTCAAGCTCAAATAAGAATGTTGGTGTTTGGCAAATTGATAATGATGACCAGAGTTTTTGCACTTATCCTTTTCTTGACATTTTTCACGACAGGATTTTTATTTGTAAATGATGGTGTCCCTTTTCTTTGAATTTAAGAGTATCTTTGATGCTCTCGACATCGGGGGTTTTGTTGAAATTTGAACTATTATATGCCTCAGTACACGAAATTTTCTTGACAGCTGAAATTCCTCCTAGCTTTTCCCTTACTTCAATCCGTAAAATTCATGTTTCCTCCAAAGGTTCATCGGGGTTGCATTCTTACTATCCTCATTCACTTTGATGCATTGCATATGGTACTCGCAGACTTAAGCATACATGTTCTTCTCTATGCAGCTGTCCCCAAAGTATCTGCAAGTAATGAGATTTTGCCAAAAAAGAAAATAATAAAGGTGTCAGAACCGTGAGTAGTCTGGTATTGATTGAGTGTTTAAACTACAGGCTGTGAGGATTACGAAAGCTGGATTTTATGCCGAGGATATTGCCCTCTGAAAATTGTTAATGCAGACTTCCTTATAGTTATTATGCACATCATTTATCCAAAGTATTGGGCGTACTTTTTTAGCAAAGTTTGATTACACCACACATTGGCAACGCATTTTTTAAAAAATATGGTGCGCAGTTTCCTGTGAGTTTTAGAACATGTTACAAGCTTTGCGTGAGCCTCCATGGGGCTATTCAAGCCTCTCAATACTTTGCGCAGGAGGAGGAGCTGCTGATTCAGGAGGCGGCTGTGTTCCTCCAAGGTGTTAGGCCACATCCATATTGGTATGTGCAGTTGGAGGTGCCAAACAAGGGAGCTTCCATGCGTAGATTACACTCATATTTGAGGAAGCTCATCCGCATCTTGTTGCAGGCTTTAGCAAGAATGTAAGCACCAATTTTTTGCAGAATGGTGCGCATGTTTGGATATGGGGTAGCGTGAACCTTGTGAAGGTTGCACATGCATTATTGGTACTGTTATGCGTACCCTTAAGGGGAGGCTTCCTTGGGAATACTCTGCGATAAGATACCACATAGCAGTCCAAGAATGAGCCTGGGTGTGTGAGTGTAGAATAGATGTGGATTGTGTATTAATAAACTATCCCACATTGGCCTTGCCTAATATGTATGATGTCTTTAAAAGAAAGAGCAGTCGATAGTTTAGTAAAGTGAAAGATGAGAGCTATGTGGGGCCTTTGTGTGGGCTAACCAGTTGGCACACGTAAGGGTTTATTTTGGGCCAAATCATTATAAATGAACGGGATATTTATCCCACATTCACGGTAACCAACAAATAAAACAAGAGGAGCAACCAAAAAAGAAACCATATATATATATAATAAGTGACAACCACTATATATAATAAAGATAAGTATATATAGACCATATGTATTCATATTCTTACATCAACCAAAAAAGAAACCATATATATATATAATAAGTGACAACCACTATATATAATAAAGATAAGTATATATAGACCATATGTATTCATATTCTTACATATTTAGATTATTGATAATTTATCTAAATGAATATATAATATAAATAAATAAATCAATATATATATATATGGCCCAAAAAAATTGAAGAGTTTCACATGCACATCAACAACTTGGCTTCCAACATTTCATTCACCAAAGAATTGGAGTCCGACAACTAGTTACCTTTCTTTGATGTTCTTCTCATCAGAAAATGGGATGGCTCATTAGGGCGATGTGTATATCGCAAGGCCACTCACACGGACAGGTCTTCAAATTAAACGGGTTTTCTCACAAGCAAATTTCCAAGGCTCTTAACCAAGCCAAGTCTTTCGTTCTTGCTAGCTCTAGTCCTCAGCCTACCATGTCTCCTCCTCCTTCTTTTGCTTCCCTCCCTTTTGTGGAGGGAATCTCCCAAAAAATTGCTAAAATATTAACTAGAAAGGGTCTTCGGGTTGCTTTCAAACCCCTTTCTCGGTTAAAAAATCGGGTCCCCACTCTCAAGGACCCCAAAGACCCATTTCTAGACTCTGGAGTCTATATGATATCGTGCTCGTGTGGAACCCCCTATATTGGTGAAACAGGCCGCTCTTTCCAAACCAGAATCCGTGAGCATTGTGCGGACATTGAGCATGATAGGGTCCACAAATCTGCTCTAGCTGAGCACTCTTCCTCCACCAAACACCATATTTGTTTGGATAGTGCGCAAATTCTCTCTAAGGAGGATAACTATTTTAGGAGGAAGCTCAAGGAGGCTATTGAAATTCACTACCATCCCACTAACCTCAACCGAGATGATGGGTGGTCTTTGAGCCTTTCTTGGAAACCCCTATTAGGTGCTCTTGTTAGCCATCATCACCCTTGATTCCCGCCCTTTTTCCCCCCCTCTTTGTCTGGCTTTGCTCCTTTGGTGTTTAGGCTTTTTCTCTTTGGTCACCTTTTGGCCCCCTTTGTCATCTCTGGGTCCTTGGTTGTTTATATCTCGTGTTGCTTGTTCTCTTGGGCTTGGAATTTTTTTCTTCCCTGTTGTTTGTGGCTTTCTTGCCTCCTTGACTTGTTTCCTCTTTGCATTTTTGTGTTTTTTCCCCTGTCAGTGCCCTTGGTTTGTTCTTTGATACCCATGTTCATATATATATATATATATATATATATATATATATATATATATATATATATATATATATATATATATATATATATATATATATATATTGATTTATTTATTTATATTATATATTCATTTAGATAAATTATCAATAATCTAAATATGTAAGAATATGAATACATATGGTCTATATATACTTATCTTTATTATATATAGTGGTTGTCACTTATTATATATATATATATATATATGGTTTCTTTTTTGGTTGCTCCTCTTGTTTTATTTGTTGTATTTATTTCAGTCTCTACCTTGGTTCCCGTGTTCCCCCTCCCCCCCACTCTTTTTATATCTCTTATGAGAGGCTATGTCTGCATATTTTACTTTTCACTCCTTCATTCTCTATTCCTGATGATGGATCACTGAGTGTGATCTGAAACGTTGATGATAAAAAATCTCACACAATCGAATCCAGAAACTCATGTGTGCATCATAATGGATTGTGGAAATCTGATCTTGTTAATTTCAATGTTTATAAAGAAGACCACACACATGCATAGTATCTAAAGTGAACATCCATCTATGGAGCCTTTCTCATGCGCGTGGTTCAAGGTAGACATGTGGACAGATGACATGGATTGTGGGCCCCGCCCTCGTAGGTAAGTGTATTTTGATGAAACCCACATTGTGCAAATCCAGCTCCTCGGGATGTGCACCAGATCAACGACCGTCGCCAAAGCACCAAGATAAAGTTGCACGGAGATTAATATAGCGGTATAGCGACGGGCTAACACCTGTCACTTGATGATACAGTTTGGTGCCTAGGTGGATCCGCAGACCAACCAGAACATGACATTTGGCAAAGGGTAGTGACAAAGCAGAGCTTTGAGCAGATGGTCAGCCACCTTGGGATGTGTGCCAATCTGATGGTCATCGCAAAAGTGTGAGTTTGAAGATGCTCAAGGTTTAACCATGGTGAAATGGCGAGAGGCTGACACATGTCCCGAGGTGTGCTGTCGAGTGGATGCACAGTCAATGAGGCTAGCCAACCGGAGAGCGACATGTGGCAAAGATGTGGCATGGCAGATGAGGTATTTGATCAGACAAATGGGGTGTTGCCACGTGGCATGTGGGCTCGTTTCAAATTTCAAAATGGGCAGGAACTATTAATTTTGAATTTATAAAGTTGGACTGTCATAAAGTAAAAAATTTAAATAATGGAGGCTGTTCACGGAGAATAAGGTTTGAGGGCTTTATTTTTACCCAAATATGCAAGTGTTATATGTTTTTAGAATCGGCACAAAATGAGCTTTCCAATGGCAGTGCTAAAAATCAGATTTGACAAAGTTGGTGAGAGCAGTAATGGACTGTGTAATTTCGAAGTCAATTTTGGGTAAAGATGCAGATTTTTGTAAAAGAAGTTTCTAGATTGTAAATGATATCAGATTTGTCTGAGATATTTTTGAGATTTTTAGGGTTGACTATGTTGCCCTAAAAGTGCCCTAAATGATATTTTTGTGGTATCCTTGTTCTTATAAAAGAATTTTTGTAATCATTTTTGAAGGGCTGGCTAGAAATTCTTGACACAGGAAGCTGAAAAGTCAAATGTGTATGCTCAATCTAGATTGTAATATATTTTTCTAGTTGTATTAGTAAAGGGAAAAAACCTTCTGTATCTTTTGCATATTATCTAGGCGTTGTACTCTGAAATGGTTTGTAATACAGGAACTTGAGTCCTCATACTTAATGCAGTTTTCAGTTTTCAGATCTCTCCTTCATTTGTGTTTCTTGGGTTTTGAGTTTTCTGACTCTTTGCACAGGGTTTACTTGTGTGTATGTTTTATCTTTCAGCCTTGATCTAGGATCAGGTTAAAAGTCTCTGAGTGAAGCATAGATTCATTCGGTTCAATCAGGAAGGATGTTTGTAAGCACTGTATGAATCTGGTTTGTTATGTTTATGGCTTGGAATCTGTGTTCTTGTATTCTGTATCTATCTCAGATATATTGCCCAATGGATAAGGCACTGATCAAAAATTAGTATCTCCTCTACTGATGCAAGTTTGGCATGGTTTTTTACATTCTACAAGAAATCATATAATCATTACCAGTCATTTTACTTTCATTTACATTTATGTTGTTCTACCTAGTGATGGAGAGTCAATGAGTAATAGGTTGTTACTTAGTACTTTCTCACTATTATCTGTTGTAAGATCTAGTATTAGATAAGAAACAGAGTTAAAACTATTGGATCAAGTGTACCCGCCTTGGTTTTGAAGAGCCAGAAGTGAAGAGAGCAGTCTTGTCCCTATAGTTGGTCCAATTGCCTAGAGATTTCTCATATTTGGAATTAACCAATCCTTAACATCAATCATAGGCATATTGGTATCTCTTGGAGTGTAAAATCCTATCCAGGAACCAACACAATGCTAAGACTTCTTGTCTGCTGGCTAATAATGAAGATGCAAGGTTGTGGCATAAAAGGTTATGTCATGTAAATTTTGATAACATGATTAAGATAAGTAGAAAGAGAAAAGTTAGATGTTTAATGAGCCTAACCAAACCTCGTCATGTTATGTGTCATCAATGTCAAAAAGGAAAGATGACCAAATTGAGCTTTAAAAGTAAAAACTATTCGTCTAAAGGAATTTTGTAGTTAGTTCATACTGACTTATGTGGTCTCATGAGAACTCAAAGCTACTACGGAGATAAATATTTTATTCTATTTGTTGATGACTATTCTAGAATGATGATAGTCATGTTCTTTAAAAAAAATATGAGGCATTCAAAATGTTTAAATGGTACAATGCTAAAGTTGAAAAAGAAACTGGTAAAGAATTGAAATTCTTAAGGTCTGATAGAGGAGGTGAGTTTATTTCTGATGAATTCACTAACTTCTGTAATAAGCATGCAATCAAAAGACATGTTTCTGCACCTAGGACACCATAGCAAAATGGAATTGATGAAAGGAGGAACAGATCCATTATTGATTATGCAAGAACATTGATGATTGAGAACATTTTCGTAGAAATGTACTGGAGAGAGGAAGTTAGCACTGCAGTTTACAACCTGAACCAAGTTCAACTAAAGAAAGACACAAATAAGACACCTTATGAGTTATGGTTTAGATATACACTGAATGTAAGTTATTTCAGAATCTTTGGTAGTAGGTGTTATATTCTGAAAGATGATAGGAATAGAAAATTTGAATCTAAAGGTGATGGAGGAATATTCTTTGGATATTCTACTAAGAGTAAAGCTTATAAATGTTTGAACAAGGCTACTAATAAAATGATAGACAGTGCTAATGTTAAAGTTGATGAGTTTGCTGAAAAGAATGATGAAGAAAGCATGAAGGAACCAGAAGACTATGGTAGGTTTACATATGTTGAAGATCCATCCCATCTACAAAAGCCACAAGCTAAGTCTACCGAGCATCAGGAAAATACTAATGAGGATCAACAACTTCATACCGAGCATCAGGAAGAAGCTACCAAGCAGAAAAATGAACCTAAACAGAATGATGAGAAGAGAAGAGAACAAGTGCTAGAAAGATTTGTTAGAAGACACCATCCAGAGAATCAAATCATTGGAGATAAGCAAGTAGGCATGATGACCAAAAGTAAGTTAAGACAAAACACATGCTTAGGTTGTGAGTTTGAACCTAAAAATGTTATAATTTCACTTGAAAATGAAGAATGGATCAAGGCTATGAATGAGTAAATTGAACAAATTGAGAAGAATAAGACATGGACATTAGTACCCAAACCGAAAGATAAAAATGTAATTGGTACTAAGTGGATTTTCAGGAATATGTTGAATGAGAATGGGGAGGTCACTAGGAATAAGGAAAGACTTATTTGCAAAGGATATGCACAAGAAGAAAGGATATATTATGGTGAAACCTTTGCACCTATTGTAACACTTGAAGGAGTCCATATACTACTTGCATATGTTTCATATAGTGGATTCAAAGTATATCAAATGGATGTGAAATCAGCTTTTCTGAATGGAATTCTTGAGGAGGAGGTCGACATAGAACAACTAGAAGGGTTTGTTGATCCAAATCATAAAGACAGGGTATGTAGACTACACAAAGCCTTATATGGACTAAAGCAAGCACTGAGGGCATGGTATGAAAGACTAAAATCTTATCTTATCAGTATTGGTTTTGTAAGAACTAGTGAAAACAATAATCTATACATGAAAGGAGAATCTGACGATAATATTTTGATTGCTGAGATATTTGTTGATAATATCATATTTGGAGGTAATGAGAACATTTGAAAATATTTTTCTAATGAAATGACAAAGGAATTTGAGATGTTAATGTTTGGAGAGATTAAATTATTCCTAGGTTTGTAGATTATACAATAGGATGATGGCATTTTCATTACTCAATCAAAATACATTAAGAAAGTACTAAGAACTTTTGGCATGAAAGATGCTAAACCAGTAGGAACACCGATGGTGAATGGATGCAAATTGACAGAGGATGATGAATCTACAGAAGTAAATCAAACACTGTACCAATCTATGATTGGAAAACTAATGTATGTGGTACAAAGTAAGCCTGATATTGCACATGCAGTGGGGATTGTGGCAAGATTTTATGCCAATCCTAAAGACTCACATATGGTTGCAATTAAAAGAATTTTGAGATACCTGAAGAACACAAAAGATTATGGTTTATTGTACACAAAGGAAGGAAAATTTGAACTCATAGTTTACACCAATGCAAATTGGGCTGGAAACATAGATGATCGGAAGAGCACAATCGGTGGAGCATTTTTCTTTGGAAAAAGGCTTGTAACATGGACAAGTAAGAAACAATCATGTATTTCTCAGCCCACTGTTGAAGCAGAGTATGTTGCTGCTGCTACTAACTATTCAAATATTTCTTGGATCAAACAAGTGTTGGAAGGAATGAATGAGATAATCACTAAATCGGTGGTTATCTATTGTGACAACACCAGCACTATAAATATTTCAAAGAATCATGTGATGCATTCAAAGATAAAGCATATATCTATTAAGTATCACTACTTAAGAGAACAAGTACAAGAGAAGCAAGTAAAACTGGAGTTTGTAACATCAAAGGAGAAACTAGCTGATATTTTTACCAAACCTCTACTGAAGGACACATTTGAATATTTGAGGACTAGACTAGGGGTTTGTTCCCTATCTACAGGTCACTGAGGTGATCAAGAGGTTGCATCAACCTATACTTATCAGAAGATCATTCATGTTTATGCACATAGCATTTTTCTAAGGTTGTGAAAGATTGGAGGAGCTAAAATAGAGACTTTTTTTATTAGTATATGGAGATATGCGGTCTGTACCAAACAATAGAGAATTTACTTGGTTGCTGAAGAGTTGTTTGTTTATTTTCTTTGGCATTGTTGTCAAAGGGAGAGAAAATGAATATTGAAATATCTATCTGAAGAGAGACAAAGAAGAAAGGGAGATAAGTCATATCTGTTACTAAGAACATGAGAACATTGGTAGAACTGAAAAGATCATATCCACGAGGAGAGTTTACATGTAATGTTGTTTTTTTTGTAGTGATTAAACATATTTAAAATTAAACTAGGGAGATCTTACTAAGCTACAACATTTATTTACATAGTTGTAGAATACATGTTTGGTGTGTGTATGGCATATTTCATATTGCTTGTGTTGCCATCAATGCCAAAGGGAGAGATTGATGAACTACAACTAATTGAATATTTGAATAAACTAAAGAAATAATGATTAGAGATCACTGAGTTACTAAGGTGAGATGTAAGATGATTAAATCAGTCAATATATTATCATTGATGTCAACTAGCTTTGACAATACTTATCATGATAGTTACAAACATCTATGTATCTATAGAAGGAAGAAAAGATGAAGAAATGAGATATCTACATAAGGAAAACATGGATATGATAGATAAGGATAAGTAACACATTGGGTGACTTATTGATAAGTCCATGGCTTCATATTGTTGACTTGATCTTGTTGCATTAATCTATTATGAAGAAGGAAGTTGAATAGAACAAGATAATGTGGTCGGTAAATGAATACTTCTATATACACCGAACCAGTGCAGTGTATACCGAGTGACAATATTAACTGAGCTAGTATTCACCAATGCATTTTTATGTTAACCGAGTATGGATGCAAATATTAAATGCTAAGAAAAGCCGACTGAAAATGATGAACTGCAAATTGTTATGATTTCTAGGTTGATGATGAAGTTAGTTATGAGATCCACGACTGACAAAATTCAAGGAACATCTAAAGGATGAGATTGAAACAAGTTAAAGACACATCTGTCAAGGAAGGTTTAAGCGAAAAAATGGATGAAGGAAATTAAGCGGCAAAATCTAATGGTTGATATGAAAACCGTTTATTTATCTATATAAGGGATATGAGTTTCAATATTGAAACATGCCAGGAAGAAGGAGATTATAGAGATTTCGCATGAAGACTTATTCATGAATGCTTGATCATACTGGTTAAAGAAAGATTTGAGATGCAGATATTACCGAGCGTTAGAGAACTATTTACCGAGTGAAAGTAAGTTGATAAATCTTGATGAAGTGAATTGATTAATGATCAGAGGATTTGCATAAGGATAGCATAGATCTGAATATCTGAAATTGAGTTGTATTTGAATCAGATCAGTACTATATCAGTTTAACCATTGATTCATAAAATTTGTTAACCGAGTGGACCTAACAATCTTATGTTCTTCATTATGACATTCGTTGAATGTAAAGTGTTATCTTGTTAACCCCATAGTGAATTCTGGTCAAAATTTAACTATTAGTGATAAATCTTTTAACCATATCACACAAAACAATGTGTATTGTAACCTTTAATAGGGTTGGCTCTTCACCGAGCTCACTTGAAAAGAGTGATTATTTTAGGTTACTGGTCCCAGGTGGTTTTTCCCTGAATAGGGTTTCCATGTTAAGTCATTGTGTTATGTGTTATTTGTGATGATTTTTTGGCTATCATACTCTACATACTACATAATTGATTTAGTTGGTAATCCTAGTTGGATAATTACTAGTAATCGGTAAAGCACACGGACAAGTTGATATGATTTGTTATTGAGCTGCATAAATTGTTGAATTTGTGTTGTGGGATACATCTTATTATTTTAGGATTGTAGGATAAATGTTCTAACTGATTCACCCCCCACCCCCCTCTCAGATATTCTAACATTGGAATTATTTTATAAACCTTGAATGTGCCCAGAAATAATTTTCATAATATTCACAAGATTAGGGATAAAAAAGCCAAACATTAACTAGATCTCTTTAGCAATGGAGCAATCAAAGAAAATATGTCTGCCAGTTTTAGGGAGTTTACAAATAGAACATAAGTTAATACAATCATAATTCCTCCTGATAGGAAGCCTATTAAGAATCATAAGCCATTTAAAGCACTTGATTTTAGGCTCGATCAAAATTTTTCAGATGCTCCTGAAAATTTTTTGCCACTGCATAATCGACATGTCAGAATACCAAAAGATGTAACATGATTAATAATAGAAGCCTCGGAAGTGAAGATAGAATATATGTTACGAGCCTTAATTTTAGACAAAATAGTACTAGCATTCCATTTAAAAGTCAAGACTCTATGAGAATCAACATCACAATCTTTAGGAAGAGCAAAATCAAAACAAGCTTGCTTAATCATGTTCTAAGTTCTTTTCTGAGCGAGGGGGGGGGGGGGGGAACTTAGAGCTGAGATCTTCCCAAGTGATAAGTGTACCATGTTCTAGCACATCAATAAGATACTTGACCCATTTGCTATCCCAGGTTCTAGCCTAGCATCCGTGGGTAAGGGCCAGGGGTTTGCCATCGTGGAAGAGGTTCCACCATAGGGACCTCTCACCATGAATCAGGTCACCATTGTTGACACTAGTGTTGATAAAAAACTCCCTAACATGTTGCCAGACCTTCCAAATAGATCTAAAAACACAGGTGCCTTGGATAGAGATAGGAAAGCCACTGGCCAAAAGGTCAAAGAATGGTAACCCCTTCGAGGATTTAATAAAAATATATACTTTAGTTATATTATTTTATATTTGAATATTTAATATTAGTATTTTCAATATATATTTAAATATTTTAGAAACACCCAATTATATAATTTCACAAATATTTTATTAACAATACATCATTGAAAAATATCTTTATGATTTATAAAATAAAATAATCAATAAAATATTTTATAAACAAAATTAACAATTATAGTTGTAAATCTACAATGGAAAAACCTATAATAGAAATATATATATATATATATAGAGAGAGAGAGAGAGAGAGAGAGAGAGAAGTTATTTTCTTGACACTAACATTTATAGTTATAGTTAATGTGTGTCATGATTTTCATTAAAATTTGATTTAAAAATATTCAAAAGAATAATATGATATAATTTATAAAAGTTTAATTGACTTGAAAGATTACATTTTTTTAATAAAAAAAATAATTTCCTAAACATTTTATTAACAATATATAATTTAAAAATATCTTTATGATTTATAAAATAAAAATAATCAATAAAATATTTTGTTAAAAAAATGCATATGCAAAATAAAAATAAAAAGAAAGCAAATATAATTATTTTCTTCACACTAATAGTTATAGTTATTTTCTTGTAAATCTACAGTAGAAACTATAATAGAAATGCATGTACAACTAAGGAAAAAATACATGTATAAAATAAGAATAAAAAGAAAGCAGAGATAATTATTTTCTTCACACTAATAGTTATATAATTATTTTCTTGTAAATCAAGAAAAAAATCTATAATAGAAATGCATGTACAATTAAGAAAACTGCATGTACAAAATAAAAATACAAAGAAACACTAACAGTTGCAGTTATTTTCCTCACACTGCCCGTTATTTTCATCACACTAAAGTTAATTGGCACTACTGGTAAAATCTTTAGATAAAGGTTTTCTATATATTTACGCGGTCTGTGATTATATTAATACACTACAGTAATCGTCCATGAGTTATCTCAATTATTTTCGCTTTAACATTTTAATGCTGATACTCGTGCATTAGGAAGGATATAAGTTAGATTGGTTTTGGCAGAATAATAATGACTGGCATCGCAGAAGGAGAAGAGATATTTGATGAAGATAAAAGCTCGTGGGAAATGCGAATTATTGCTCCAGATGGCACCGAACTGTCTTTTGCATGTAACCGAACTGAAGATTATATTGCATTATACACAGATTTTGAGCAGTTTTGTTGTGGAGTCTATGATTTTCTTGAGTTGCATGTTTTACCTTTTCAATTGGGATTCTTTTTCGGAGAAGAAGTGCAATTGAACGAAGAAGAGTTTGTGGGTGCTGTTTCAGAGGGCTTTAGAAGGTGTTTGAATGCAGAGATATGCGTTTCTCTTGAAGCTGATGCTAAAGACAACAATGGCTGAGCAATGGTTTTAGTGTGCACCCACCAACATTCTGGAGAGCTTTGTATATTTTATTATACCCATGATTTTAGGATACACGTTACTATGGAGAAGGAAGAACAAATCCCATCTGATGTTGTTCAAGAGCAGAATTTGATGCATAAAATTACAGAGGACTCTGATGATGATTCTGAGAATGAGGAAGAGGACTCTGATGACGATTCTGAGAATGAGGAAGAGGACTCTGAAAATTCTGAAATTAGTGATGAAGAAGGTGCAGTGCTTCCAGTGGACACTTTCGAACTTTTGATGCCTGCTACATATTTTGTAAGTACTGACGTTGATTCTTCTGTGAATTCAAATGAAGATGGAGAAGCTCCTGAAATTGGTGATAAAGAAGCTGCAGAGATTCTGGGATTGCCCAGTGAAGGAGTAAATTATGATTGGCAGAATGTGTGTGTGATATGCCTCGATTCCTTGAAGGATAAATGTGAGGATATAAAACAGTTGCCATGCAACAATATATATCATTATAAGTGTATTCTGAGATCCACCCAAATTAAGAACAGCTGTCCCCTATGCCGTGGGAAATTTGATTGTAGGGAAACAAAATCAAATTAAGAACAACTGTCCCCTATGTTTCTGTACTCTGTAATGGTCTGAACGCTAGTGCATTTTTTTCTTCATTGTTCTGGGTGTTGGCATGTTTTTGAAGAGGCTCTCCATGCTTTGTAATGGTCCGAAAGATGCTAGTGCACCTTTTTCTCTTCTATCCACAGTGTTCTGTTCAGATTCTCTGCAAGAAATTATGATAAATAAAATACAGGTTTACTGATTTTCTTTTTGGTTTGTTGTTATATGGTCTGATAGATTTCTCTTTAAGAAAGAAATTATAATTCTGAACAACACTTTTGAAATACTAACAGTAGAAATTATAATTCTGAAAAACACTTTTGAAATATTAACAGTATTGTAATACTTATATACTTTTCAATGAATAGCTATACTTTGTTGTGTCGAATGATCCCTGCCACATATTTCCATTTTATAGTGATATGTTTTAGAAAGCCAACATAAATTTCTATTTGACAACTGCACATCTGCATAAGTTATGATAGAATTTCTCAAAAATGAGCATTATATCTTGCTATATAATTTCGATGCCTATATTTTATTGAGGGTTGATTTTCTTTAGAGTTTGATGATTGAAACTGCGATTCACTTTTGAGTCGTTGTGATTCTTTAATTTTGTTTGAAATGTTGTGTCTGAAACAGTCCTCTAATATTTTTTATCCAGTTTGTCATAGTTGGAAAAAAGTTAGTATTTCTTTCTGTCCTTTCATGATAATTCCAGCACTTTAGCTGCATGAAAACTTGAGTCTTGAGACAATTTTGAAGTGGGCAATAGCGACGATTGAGCCGTGTCTTGACCAAAGTAATCTCCGTCTGTTAATTCTAACTCCTGTTCAACTCCAGTTGTGATGAGTGATTTATGGATCAACATTTTTCACCATTAATTTCTACATGCATACAAGATAACTGATATTAATTCTTTATTGCATTTTCACAACAGTTTCCATATCGTGATTTTATATTGTATGAAGCATGCATTGGTATGAAGATTGTAATTGCACAATGATTAATAGATTTTCATTCTTTAGTTGCTATGTTTTCTGTTCTATTTTATATTGGTATATTTTTCTTCTATCTTCTTGTTAGATCTAAATATTTGCGGTACAACTGTAGAAAATTTTATATTCTATCAGACAGACAGTCTACAGTTGTTAGAAACAAGGATCAAAATTTTTATATTGTATCAGACAGTCTACAGTTGTTAGAAACAAGGATCATCAATTTTCTTGGCAGTCATTGCAGATCAGAGTTCTAAGTACAATGAATGTTTTTTATTAGATGAGGTTGTATAACAGATTTTACATTTTTATATTATATTTATTATTTCTTTTTATTTATACTTTTTATTTATAAAATAATTAAATTTATAAAATTTAAAGGTTTTTTTAACAAATTATATGTTTAAGTGCTTGTAATTAAATCAAATTTTATTATATTTTTCTTATGTAATGCTTAGTATGATTTTCATCTTTAAAATTTGATTTAAACTTATTTAAAATTTGATTTAAACCTACAATAAAGAATAATATGATATAATTAATGAAAATTTATTGATAAAATATTATTTTTTCAATTAAAAAAGAAATATAATTTTGAAATTTTAAAAAAAAAGAATGAATAAATGAAAGTAAGAGAGTTTAATAATATTAACAAATTCAATAAATAAAAAAATTTAATAAGAAAATTATAAAGTTTCTCTATTTCTAAAACAAAAACACTTTAATTATAAATTTTTTAATTGATATTTATAAATTAATTTTAACAGACAGATGTATAAAAAATATCATTAATGTCAAACCCTTAATCTAGTAATAAATTTAAAAGATTCGCAAAGATATATTATACTATTCATAATACACTTTAAAAATATTATATTAAGAATCATTGCCTTCTATTATTTTATTATTATTATTAAAAAAAATTAAAAAATTGTACAATATGAAATCGATCCATGCAAAACAAAATGTATGGGCATCGAAAATAATCCATTGCACATGATAAACTATGAGATAAACATGTTCAATCGGTCAGTTCTTGTTTAGTAAATTCTCCTGTATTACTTGGAGTTTAATATAGCTGGTCTACAACTGTCTTATTACATTATTCTTTTTCGTAATATAAGAAGTATTACAAAGTCCAGTTTTCATTTTAAATAATATAATAAATGAGTGCATGTAATAAACAGCAGTTAAGAACTTTGACTAAAATTGGAGGGACGAAAGTTAACAAACTGTTATGTTTTGTTGGGTTTTATTTTTAGTTTTGCTCAGCTTTGATCAAATCTAGTTTCCGCGCTCTACAGTGGAAAAATCTATAATAGAAATGCATGAACAATAAAATTAAAAAAATAATATATATAATTCTTTTCCTCACACTACCAGTTAGTTTCTTCATGCTACAGTCAATTGGCACTTTATATGCCTCTTTAAGTCTATTGCTAAAGATTAAGTTGTTTTTCTATTGAGATTCTGTTTAACTTTTAACTTTAAAAGTTTATTCGTCAATCTGTTGACGACCCCTTAACTGTAATAGCTGAGGTTAAGATGAAAACCCTACCATCTCAGTTGGTAAGTGTGCATAGGAATCACAGGTGTACTTATTAGTGCTCTAATTTGGATTTTCCAAGTAGTTTCTTGATGTATAATATCTCAATCTGTTGTATAAATGGTGCACTAGACTTGCAAAGGATTTCTTTTCTATTCACATTCTATGTCTAGAGTATTTATACCCTGGCACTACCAGACTTTTGACGGTTTATATTGTAGCAGATACTCAGATACTGTGAAAATGACGACATTACCAGAAAATGACAACATTACCAACCATACTGGGTCAATAATGGAGACGTAACCCCATCAGCATTATATATGAAAAGTTAAAGTTAGCCACAAGTTGCATTAGCTTTCCTACTTAAGAAACACATACTATGTCAAATCACATACCAATCCCAACCTCATTTTCAATGAAAATATCCAATCGCTATATTGAGTAAGGTTTTGTGCCACATCTACCACTTTGTTTTGGTTGCCTTTCTAGCGATGTTGATTGAGGAAAGATAATCACTAGTGACCCATGCACAGAATCACATAGAATAACCATGCAAACTCTTTAAAAACAATGCAGATGTCTACAGACTGTAAGTCAGAATTATGATATGTATTGATGGGATTGTTCTCGCAGCCTAGCAAAAACTGTAAAATTTGAAAGAAAATAGAGACAAATAAAGAACACAGATTTATTGTGATTCTGCAAATTATTTACATTCACACTGAGCAGGGGAATAATTTTATTAATCAGAAAACAGAATACAATCTAAGTTAGAGCAGAAGTATATGTAAACACATCTCCAACTTGACTCTTCACTAAAGACTAATAAGTGGGAAATTCCAAAGAATTACAAGATGATGAGCATCTAATAATTGAGGATCCAAATATCAACTTGTCTCTAAGAAATTTTTATGATACCTTAATAAAGACCTTCACTACTCAAATAATGAATTTCAAAGCTTTTTGTCAAAAATATGTTCTAACAATTCTTATCAATTCTAGTAGCACTCATAATTTTATTAACCTCAAGTTGGCTGATCTAGTAGGTGATTTGTATCCCTATTATATAGATTTGAGGTAATGATAGCTAATGATAGAAAAATATATTCAAAAGGAAAGTGTTGAATTATTCATATTTCCATGGGTGGCCAAAGCCTCAAATGACATGTTTTATTTTTCCTTGGAAAAATGTAATTATCTTGGGAGCATAGTGGTTTAGACTCTTGGTCCTATTTTAATGAATTTTTCTAAACATTAGATATGCTTCACAACTAATAGCTTTACAGCCGAGGCTAAAGGATGTAATCTCATTAACTCTCATTGTATGGAAAAATTACTCAAAAAGAATATTGAGAGTTATTTCCCAACTTTATACAACCTCAAACACCTCAAGCCACCCCAAAGATCTCTTAAGAGTTTCTACACTACCATTCAATATCCAATCAAAAAAGTTAAGTTAGGGGAAAATATTCTTTGTGATTTGACAACTTATCTTAGATATTTATAAATATCTTCAATAGTTATAAAGAAAATAAAAATAAGAATTCACATAAATAATATTAAAATTATGTAGATTGCTTCCACATCCTTATAAAAATATCTATCTTTCCATCAAATTACCAAATGGGGGATATATATAACTGCTAATGGCACCTCTCCCTGCCAAAGAGCTGTCTGGATTACTATTAACCATAATAATAATCTGTTTGGCATTTGTTCTATCTATGCCTCCAATGACCCTGAAGAGAGGGCTACTCTCTGGAACTGGATGACTACTCTCCCTGATATCCCTTGGCTGTTTGGTGGAGATTTTAATATGGTTGAATCCCAATATGATAAATCTGGTGGCAATCCTTTTACTTGGAAGGATAATGAAAAAATTCATTAGAACAGATTTATAAATTCTAAATCTCTGTTTGACCCCTTAGCTGGCAATAAGGATTCTAACCCTGGGATTTGGCACACATGGTGCAACTTCCAGCAAGGCCACTCTTGGATTTATTCCAGACTTGGCCGTTTTTATGGCAATAAGAATTCCTTCTCCTTCCTCCCTGACAACCAAGGTAACATTGTCCTTGTTACAGCCACCACCCTCTCTGATCACCATCCCATTTTTACCTGTGTCAGCCTCAACTTCGCCCCTGTTCACCCTAGGGCGACTACTACCAAATTCATTCTGAATACATGTCTCCTTCTCAATGAAGACATCCTTGCTACCATCTAGATTATTCGGAACATTAATAAAGTCAACTCCCCTGACCTTTCCATGATAGCCAGATGGAAGGTTAATCTCCCAGCTTGGAAATGTCTCCTCAAAACCATTGGGCAAAAGAAAGCCAAGGATTATAGATTCACCGAGAAACGTCTCTCCTCTGATCTCCAAGATGTGGAAAGCAAAATTCAAGATGATTCTTCCAACGTTGATCTTTTGTCCCAGGTTATGTCCGCTAAGGATGCCCTAAGAAAGCATCAACAATTTAGAATATGTGGTGCTAAAATCAGATCTCGAGCCCATTGGCTCTAGCATGGGGACCGTGGTTCCAATTTTTTCTTTAGCCTTCTTAGGCAAAAGCAAGCCAAAGAGTCTATTGACAGACTCTCTATAGACAACCGGGATGTCTTGGATCTTGTTATCATCAATCAGGCCTTTGCTGATTATTACAAAAATCTCTTCACCTCTGAAGATTCCAAGGAGGCTGAGGACCTTAGGAATAAGTGTAAACCTCTTATTCCCAACAGGTTGGATAATGATGATATATCTATCTTATCTAAGGATATCTCTTTGGATGAGATAGAAGCTGCTATAAAAGCCCTCAATAATGACAAGGCCCCCGGCCCTGATGGGCTCCCTATTGAATTCTATAAGGCCAATATCAATTGGATCTGCAAGGATTTACATGACATCTACGTCGAAGCCATTACTAATGGCTCCCTTGGCCCTGAGATTAACAATGGCATCATCAAACTCCTTCCCAAAGATGGGGACAAAGCTCTTATAAAAAATTGGAGGCCTATCACTCTCCTCAACATTTCATATAAAATTTTGGCCAAAATTCTGGCCCTCAGACTTGTGCATATCCTTCCTAAATTTGTTTGTGCTACCCAGACCAGTTTTATCAAAGGCAGATACATCTTGGAAAACTTAATTACTACTTGGGAAGCCATAGATTGGGCTAAATGTTCCCATCAGAACCCTGCGATGTTACTCCTAGATTTCGAGAAAGTCTATGATAGGGTTGAATGGAAATTTATCATCATGATGCTTGAAGCTTTTGGTTTCCCCACTTTCTTCTGCAACTCTATTCAAGTTCTGCATAATAATGCGTTTGCCCAGGTGGAGATCAATGGTTCACTCTCCAATCCCTTTCCCCTTGGCCGGTCCATCAGACAAGGTTGCCCATTAGCCCCTGCTCTATTTGTTATAGCTTCAGAAGCCCTTTACTACATCCTTAGAGACAATTCGATGTCCCTTGATGTTAGAGGCCTTTACCTTCCTAATAATGATGAACTTATTAACTGTCAATTTGCTGATGATACTACCTTATTTTTTGAGCTTTCCGATAGGAATTTTAAAGCCTTGCAAGCCAAACTTGACCTGTTCTGCTCTATTTCTGGTGCTCGTATTTCTCAAACCAAATCCATTTGCCTAGGGTGGGAAGAGCAGCCTCCTAGCTGGTTCACTCAGTATAATTTCCAATGGGGTGGATCTAGTAAGATTGTTAAATATTTAGGTATTCATTTCTCTGTTGAGCCTTCACTTAAAGATATGTGGTCTTGGATTAAGGAAAAATTTGATAAGAAGCTGAATAAATGGCATAACAAAACCTTATCTCTTGCTGGCAGAATTCAGGTCTTCCAGAAAATGTTATCCTCTTATAGCATTTACTATTCCTCTGCTTGGATGTTTAATAACTACCAAATTTTAGAAATCCAAAAAGCCATCAGGAACTTCCTTTGGTCTGATAATAAAGGCAATAGAAAAATGCATGCGGTCAAATGGGACTGGTGTCATACTGACAAACTCCTTGGGGGGCTAGGGCTTAAAGACCTTAAAACTCAAGGTACTGCTTTATCCGCCAAATGGATTTTTCACTCTTTGGAGGGTAACGATCCTTGGAAAGTGCTGGTTAGGCACAATATTGAAAGAGGCTTTCCTAAAAAAGCCAGAACTTGGAGAAATCTCCCCTTTTGTGATCTTATTATTGGCAAATTCCCAGTCATTGTCCAAGGTTCTATTGTTTTCAAATCCATTTGGAGAGCCTGGGACCATGTTAGGAATTACATCACCAATAAGGAATTTTATGATGATAAGCATCTCCATGGTGAAAGATCCATTTGGTGGAACTTGCACCTGAATGGTAAACCCCTAGCCCTCTCCCAAGGATGTTCTGCCAGGTTATGGGCTAAATTAGGGATATCCCAGCTTGTTGATCTATTTGAACATGATAAACTCATTCAATGGGATGAGCTCAAGAATAAGTATAATATTCCTAACTCTCAGAAAAAGACTTATAATATGATTGTCCAAGCTACTAAAGACCTTCCCTCTCTTTGTCATGTGGACTCCCATAGGCACTTAAAGTGCAAATGGCCGGATGGGGTCATTATGGCTAATCTCAAAGCCAAAAACATTTATAGAATCATTGATCATAATGAAGATATTATTAATCACATTAATTATGTTTGGTATTCTTCTCTTAATGCTGGCTCTTGGAAAAAATATTTTGATATTCTCTGGAAAGGCCCTGTTGAGCCTAAAATCAGATGTTTTAAATGGTTAACTCTGCTTGATAGACTCCCTATTAAAAAAGAAGGTCATACTACTGATATTTGTAATCTCTACAGGAAGACATATTCTCTTTGATTGCATTTTTGCTAAAGAAATATGGAACATGTTTGGTATTTTTTACCCTATTAAGGTGAATATTATGGAAATTGTTACTGGTCATATTGATGGTCTTCATAAGGATGCCAATTTATTTTGGAATATGATGTCCTCTAACATCCTCTGGCAGATCTAGAAGTGTAGGAACGAGGAAAGGTATCAAGGTAACCCTAGAGTGCTTACTGAGTTTTTTTCGAAAACTCACACATTTTAAAATCTTTCTGCAGGTCCACACTACTATGATGATAGAAAAAGACAAGCTGAGAAGATTCCTTAAAGATGGGCACGTCACTTTTTTCTTCTATGAGCTGAAACATGGTCATGAGTGGAGGAGAACCCTTGATGACCTCCAAATATTTGAGCAAACTTGCAAGAGGCTGAACCAAGAAATCAGGAATAACGTTAACTCCAAGAAAGAAGATCTATTTATGCTGACTCAGATCCAGGAGCGTAAGAGCATAGTTTGGATGGAGGGTCCTCTTGGATGGACTACTTGGGTTGATACCCATTACGATGTCTCACAATAGTTGATCCTTGCTTCCTTTTCTTCTCCAATCTTGTTGTTTATATGATACTTTGAATTCATGGTGAGGCTGGACCTCCTTTTTTGATACTCTTGGTGGTTCTTTTTTTTACTTGATCTACATATTATTAATACAAAAAAATTACCAAATCTTACACTAAAATAATAATATTCTTCACTATTCCACAACGTAAATTCATTATTTCTTTATGTTTAATTTTGTATCTCTTGAAAAAATTTAAAGTAGAGGCCTTGTTAGAAAATTTTACCTATTTTAAAAAACCAAGTTAAAAAGCTGGTCCCTTCAGACCTTCATTATATAGAAATTCTCTCAAACTGGGTGAGTGAGATTAAAACAACAATTAAATTTCGATGGATAACAATCATAACCGTTTTGTCTAGCGAGTGGCTACAACATTGAAACCCTTCCAAAAATATAATTCCGTAATGTACAAAGGCATGAAAATTTTTTGAGAAATTTTATAAGACATCATATTTTTGAATTCGGAGAAATCCAACAACACATTGCAGTCTGAATCAAATCTACATATCAAATTGATTTGTGCCTAAAGAATCATTCTAGAGACACCATTTCAATTGTAGGATCTTTTTTCACTTCCCCATACAACAAAAGAGACAAATTTTCTTGTTACGGAAAAATCCGTGCTATCCTTATTTATTGTGTCAGGTATTAGAACTTTTATTTTACATATTATAATATATACAAAATCAATTTTTTGTTGAAGTTACATTTGGGCTAAAAAAGGTGGACCTCACCAGGATTAAAAGGTTACCCATAGAATATGATGAGGCATGATAGTTTATATGGAGAAGAGTAGTACATCTATATATTTTTTATTATTTATTATTTCTATTTTATATACATAAAAACAATTATAATATTTATATTTTTTTTTATCATTTATATGTCTAAGTGTATGAAATTATGTGAAATCTTATTATAAGATTTTTTAAACAATGTATGACATAATCATAACAATATGATATAATTTCTAAAAGTTTTATTAATAAAATATTACTAATTTTTCAAAAATATAAATCATATAATTTATAAAATAAAAACCTAAAAATTATATAAAAAATAAATGAATGAAATATATGAATAAAAGTAAGAGAAGTTGTATATTGACATATTTAAAAATATTAAAAAGTTATTTTCTATTATTGTATAATTCAATATTTAATAGTAATATATTTCTTAATAGATAATATTTAATATTAATATATTATAAACATAATATTACAAGATAAAAAAATTAATAATTTAATTTAACAAACATTTTATAAAAAATATAATTTTAAAAAATAAACGATAATTAAAAAAATCTTTATTAAATAATAAAAAAAATATTTCAGTAACAGTTATAATTGTTTTCTTCAGTAAAAAAAAATAATGGAAATGCATGTGCAATTAAAAAAGAAGTTATCAATGAACACACTAACAGTTATAGTTATTTTATCTACGCTAAAATTGTTCTGAAGTAACGCATGATCTTTTCTAAAAAATCTAGATAAGTGAAGTTTATATAGCAAGATCTGCAAATAGGTGAATTTCTAATCCAAAACTGGTAGTGAAGCTTTTTTTAGTTTTAGGTATAGCCTTTTTTATATATATATGAGTTGTGTGCGCCCATAAATACACTACAAACATTGTTCAGGAATTATCACTACTGTTATCGCTTCAATATTTTAAAAGGGATACAAAATAGTTGAAGTTAGATTGGTATTTGCAGAGATAATGGCACAGATAAATGAAAAGCTCAGCTCATGGAAAACGCGGATGGTTGCTCGAGATGGCGGCCAACTATCTTTTATTCTTCCTCATTATGCTTATGTTTTTCCCAAGTACTTTTATGCTGTAAAATTGGCGATCTATTTCGGAGCTGAAGTGCAATTGAAGGAGAAGTTTGTGGGTGCTTCCTTAGAGGGCTTTAGGAGGAGTTTGAATGCGTCTCTTCAAGCTAATGCACAACTCAATAATGGCCGAGTAGTGGTTTCAGTACGCACCTGTCAACATTTTGGACGGTTTTATATATTGTATTTTATCCATGATTCTACAATACAAGTTATCATTGAGGAGAAAGAGCAAATCTCATATGATGGTGTTCAAGACTTTGGTAAAAATCAGAATTTGATGGAGAAAACTACAGAGGACTCTGATGACTCTAAGAATAAGATGGAGGAAGATTTTAAAATTGGTGATGAAGAGGCAGCAGAGATTCTGGGCTCGCTCCTTTTTTCTGAGATTTTTCAGAATTAAGAACAGCGGTCCCTTATGTCAGGAATTTTACTAAGGGAAACACATTCATGTTGAAAAAATAAATGTAATTTTTTTTTGTATTTTTTTTTTTTCTATGGATTGTTGAGTGCTCATCTATGCAACATTGTGGAAACCCAGAAAAAGGGCATCATGAGCTCTTGAATCATTTCCAATTTACTCTCATATATTGTATGTAATCTCACATTTTTTCATATAATTCAAGAAAATGTTTTCTGCGCTCAGCAACATAATGTGAGAATAACACTCAAAAAACCACTCAATCTTTAATATCACCCAAATTGTCAAATATAAGAAACATGAGGTTCATACTCATTTTTGTTATTTCTATTATATTTGACATTTTCTCATTTTTGTTATCTCTATTATATATGAGATTTTCTGGAATTGTTAAAAAAAAAATCATAATTGGTTAGACAGTTTATTAGAAGAAGCTTCAGCCATTGGTTGGCAATTTTCTTATAAAAATTTTCGCACTCAACACTTTTAACTGCAGTAAGCCTAACTCTTTAGTACTGATGATCTTGATGTAGAGGAAAAGAACGTCTCATCAACCTTTTATGGTTTGGGTTTCACAGGGGTTTACCACAAGCCTATAAATGCAATCATATGTTTACTTCATATGATTTAGAAAATCACCGCTAATCTTTTCATGATCCATGAGCTACATTTTGACTAGCACTCCTTCATTTATATAACTAATACAACAATAAAAATGAAAAAAATTAAATGTCACTAATAGAAAATGTGAGAGGTTGTACCTCTATCTTCCAAATGGTTTGCCAATAAGAAATTTTGAGTTTTAAGACTTATTTCATCAATTGTAAGGAAAGAACATATCCTACCCTCTTAATACAAACTTCTTACAAGAAGTGTTGGACACGAGTAATCATACACTTCAATTATGATTTAAATTATTTATTTATTATATTTCTTTGATATTTTTACATCTCAATTAATGATTTTGAAGATACACTACTGATTTTATAAAATCAATTAAAAGTTCATATATGTTTTTACAAATATACAAGTATTACTTCTTATACAATTTTAGATGGAAATGTTTATTCCAATTCACCATAAACAAGTCCAAAAACTACTAAAACATATTTTTTCTTCTACCAACAGCTTTTGTATCTCAAAACATTTTTCCTAAATCAAGTTTGGATTTTCATCTCCTCTTATTTGACTTTCTAACGCAATTTGGATGGAATTTTTGTGAGGTTGTCACAAACCTTTTTTCCAAACACCCTTGTTTTTTCACCAAATTGAGTTGTGCCTCAGGGGAATCATCCTCATTCTCTATTTTCCTCCATGTAGATGCATTAAAAAAAATCTTCCTCAAGCCACCATTTCAATTATAGGCTCCTTTTTCACTTCCCCATACAACAAAAGAGACAAATTTTTCATTTTGTGTTGCATAGAACTTTTTAACAACAATGAATGATACACAATACAAATCTATTTTATATAGTCATAGTGAAAAGTTAATCCAAATGATCTTTACCTCTAAAATGTTCTAGTTACTTTCAAGACCAAATTTCACTTTCTCTTAGCATATAATGTTAGGATAGATTATCAACACAAGAAGCTATATTGAAACGAGCTAATGAGATATTGAGGTACTAAGGTGTGTTCAAATGATCAACAAGCTCTTGCTTAAATAGGCAAGAGTAGATATGAAGCTTGGATAAGGTTGAGACAAGTGTCTCAACCTAGAGGAATGAGAGTTTTGATAGAACTCAACAATATCCTCTAGAAGGAAGTAGAGTCCAAGTACGACTTTGCAATATCCATCTACCTCATAAATGTGTTGACCTAAGTAAACTTAAGTAATGAGTAAACAGTAAGACTATTTACTCTAACACCCCCCCTCAAGTGTAACTTAGGGAGTAATGCAATAGAAAAGCTTTGTGGGTCCTGAAAATTAGGCCATGTTAGGTACCCATGTACAACTACAATACAATCTCTCATAACCATAGAAAAGGAGAAAACCCACCAGGAGAAAAATCCTCTCCAAAAGAGATAACAAGGTCTAAGAAACCTTCAAAAAGATGTCCTAAAATGATGAATGTGAACACCACTGAAGCATAAAGAATTTGTAGACAACTGTTGATGAGTGATCTGGTGCTATATCTGATGATCTTCTCTAAAGAAGATGATGATCTCAGGAAGACAACAATTTGTATGAGTGCTCCAAGTGGCACTTCTCAAACATTGATCATATGTAAAAAATGGCAATAGCATTTGTCGATCGAAGATACAAAGGGCACATGAATCTGCATGAGTGATATGTTAGGAATGAATGTTGAATATATCCTATGGGGGAGTATTCACAACCATTCTGTAGCAGTTGTTGTTGCATTCATAACTGCAATTGTCATTGATGTCAACATAGTGATCTACTGGAGATTAGTAAAGAAGCAAACATTGTTTGTATTAGCGCACGTGAGATATTGAAGATCAAGATATGTCGAGTTGAGGACTTACTTTATGATGTGTCATGTGATCATAGTCAAGAGTACGTACAAAAATTTAATTATTCATGACAGCTATGTGTAAATTAGTGGAAGCAGTATTCAGATAGTATTCTTGAGAAGTAGTTTGTGGTAACTGGATGATATCCCCTAATCGGGATAGAATCTAGGCATGTGAGGTTGTACAGACGATGAAGAGATGATAATAGTGATGTGGACATGACAGCAAGGTCAAAGGTAGCGCGTGGAAGTTTTTATTTTGTAATTGATTGGCCGACTCATTTGTAATTATTTGAGTGTGGTATAAAAGAAGGATTGTTTTCCTTATTTGAAATTCAAGATGTAAGTTTGTGATGTAAGTTGTATATGTAATTGAGATATGATATTGTAAGAGGATATGTGAATTGCAAAAATCTGGTGAAGTAGTTAGTGCAATTTGGCACAATCAGAGAAGAAGTGATAAGTTGTTGAGAACAGTAATCTTTTGGTATTATTTTGTTGAGTAATACAGAGATCAGTTGGACAGTGTGTTCAATGATCTTTCCCTTGAAGCTGTTTGCACTACTACATAGAGGGGGGATTAAAGACAATTTTTTAGACAATTATTGAGTTGATTGTCTTAATTTGAGACCAAAAAAAAATTGTTTATTGTCTCAAATATTGTCGTAAATCAAGTGTCTTTAATTATTGTCTCTTAAAGACAATATAAAACTGAAATATTTTTGTCTCTTTAAAGACAATTTCACTTTTGTCTCTCTAAAGACAATATTTCTTTGGCCGTACCTATTGTCTCTAGAAAGACAATATGTTTTTAAATCTTAACTAGAGTCTCTCTAGAAACAATGTGAACAAATGTAATAAAAAATAAATAATTTTTTTTCAATATTTTTTAAAATATAATTGTTAATTTCAATGTTACCAAATAGCATTCACTATAATTATTTCCAATATTTTATTCTTGCAAAAACACTCCACAAAGTAGCATAAACTAACTTCACTAGAAACAAGAAATACCGTTTTTATATTTATTCTCAATGTTGTCTTACAAAATGATTGCGATCTACTCCACAACAAAAGGAGCATAGCATGGATATGACATTAAACATTACTTAATATTGACATTAATTTCCCATGCACTATTGACACTGATTTTTTGGTGGTGTAGCATGAAAGTTCTTTAATTTAACTACATATTTTTAAGAAGACACCCAAAAGTGTTTCATTTTTAACATGTTGGAGCTGTAGTATTTTTAGCATGCCATATCAAGAAAAGACCACTTGTAGATGTAATTGTCCAACAATATTTTTCATCCGAACAAGAAGTATCTCGTATTCTTTATGTTTCTCCAATAGCCTGAAAGAAAGAAAAAAGAAGTGTAAGAATATAACATAACTAATAAAACGATGCTCATATATGCAAAACTTATTAATAGAGAAAACAATTTGTAGAGAACAGTACAGAACATGCAGATCACTCTTTTGCAATCTAAGTTCTCTACTTCAGCTGACATGTGGTCATTTGCCTACATTGCTTTTGTGCTTGCCACAGGTGATTTCTTGTTTAAACCAAGGAGTAGCTGCACAACTATGACATGGTTGAAAATCACCTGGGCTTAATGACAGAGATCCTTGGTGAGATGCCCAAGGCAGTTGCTCTCGGTGGACTTGTAAGACATATTTTACTCCTGTATCTGATATGTAATGTCATCTTTAATATCACTTAATGTATTTAAAGTATCGGATATAGCAGTGAACAATAAGCATCTGAAATATTCACCATTAAGCTGTTGAACACAATCATCAGTCAGTAATCATAATGCACGATGTGGTATTACTCTGTACCAAATGAGTATAAGGAATCTGTTAAGGTCTCGTTGTCTGCATCTGGGAGAGTTCATTTTTTTAGTTACAAAAAGGATCGAGTAAACTCAGTAAAGTATCTCTTGTCTGCTTATCTAAAGCAACTCAGGTTCCTACAACATTGCATTGGATCTAGATTGCAATGATAACGATGAAACAAAATTTATTTCTTGACCAAAATTTGTATTTTCTTGCAGTTTTGAGATTTAAGAATGTGCTCATCTCTTTAAAGTTTAAACGAATCATATTACCACTGAATTCAGTTTGAGCTCATTCAAAAATACACAACTGCAAGGAATAAAAAGATAAGGAAGATTCTCAAGGACTATATAAAGATAACCCCTACCTCTAAAAAGTTGCCAAAGGGCTTGTCATTAGAAACCCTCAGCAATAGAAGATCATGTTAAAGTTCAAGCACTCTAACCATTAAAAACACATGTCAAGGAGCAGTCTAAACTTAAAGCATAGGGTACTTGATAATGAAACATGCAACGTATATCACTGAGCTAGGAAGGATGGATTTTGACGCTGCAACCACCTCTGTCGAACTGAATACAGATGGTATGGCCCGGGATAATATTGTAGACATCCTAACTGACCTATGTTGCATATAACATATTGGAGGCCCTTGCCATGAACAATCGGTTATGCATTTTCCTTTGCTTCCTATCTATCGCTGAATTTAAGAAGATTTTTCTTAAGGATCAACCCTTTTAAGTGGCAGAGTAGATGAAATATACATGACATGGACATGGTAAAAGACTGCTGGTGAAAACAATTAGCCCGCACCTTCCCAAGGATTGCTAATGGAAAAAGTGCAAGTTGGTCCTTATCCCCATGTGTAGATCACTTGATTTGGACTGTATGTTGAGGCAGCATTTATAGAAAACTAGTGATATGAGGGATGTTGTAATTCTACTCCTTGCAGGCAGCTATAATGCCATGACTGATTTGTTCTCAGTGTTGTATTCAGACTTGGCCTTACCTTCTGTGCCTCCATGCTTGGAGCATTGTAGGACTTGGTGAACATCAGGTGTGGGTTAATTGAAAACTCACAAATCTAGAATCTGACCTGGGTGCCATGCTAGGGGACATGATGGATAGTACTTTATGAATGTTTGCATTAGGGATTAAAGTGCTTTGTTTTTCATTATCGAGAGAAATGCCACTAGAATTCTACGTTTATGGGCCATATAGCCAATGTCTCAGAGGCAACATTTCTTCTTTAATTGATGAATCTAGTTAAAACTTGTTCATTATTTCACTACATCATTCCTTTGTTTGATATAATTACTTACGCCAAGGATTTATTGTTTATCATGGTACTCATTCTGGTAGCCATTTTTGTCTCTAAAAAGGTGAGACACAATAGGGAACACGCAACAATTACAGGATTGATATCTTATAATGGTGTAAAAGAGTCAAACAATTGTAGAAAAATTCTGTACATAATACATGATCAGATAATGGTGGAGAATTCTACCAAATAAAACAAATATGTAATGGCACACAAGGACAAAGAGAAAACAAGTAAATATAAACATCATGTACTAATTGAAGGAATTAATTTTACAGTCCATAGAATTAGTTGTAATCTTTTTTGGATGCACTATGTTTGTTTATTTTCTCGACATTTCGAATCATACCCAGTGATTCATCATCAGGAGTATGAGAATGAGAGAAAATGAATTGCAGATCTTGCCTTATAAAGAAAAGATCATGTACTAATGTAAACATTGTACATGTGCAGGATAAATAATATTACAACTTGGTAGATTTTAAAAGTTTGCAAGCATTAAATTGTGTATTGAATCTTCCTAGTCTAGTGACAATAAGGAATTGTATGTGTGCAGTCATACTTCTCAAGGAATGTGCACATAATCCTTGAATGAAGAGCACAGTGCACATGTAGTGCTAAACCGCATGTGGTATCCCCACTCTGGGTGTTTGAGGGGGACAAGAGGGTGGATGACCGTGTGTCCTTTGGTCTCCACTATTATGTGATATTGTGGAAGAATCTTGGGCTATAAGATTTGAAGCATGTTAAGTTATCAAGAAACTTATAGAGAGGTGACAAAGTATTTGTAATGATATAGCATGAACTGACAAGGTGACAGAGTACTGTCACCTTCGATGTTAGATTGGTCAGGTAAAGAGTCAAGACCTTAAAATCACTATACAACTAATAGTGAACAATAACATTAAATTTTGTTGAATGAGTGAGGCTACTAGATGCACCCTTATTTTCCACAATTAGATTTTCTCTTTTTCTATTTAAAGATCTCACTGTGAGTGATCTCTGCTTCTCTACTAGTGAAGTTGAGTTCTATAGCCAAATCCTGAAATAAATCCTTGTCAAGTATCACATGGAAATATGGAGTCTCTAAATTTTATAATATTCAGTGGGAATGCAAACTTTTGATTATATGCTGGAAGCTCTTTTAGGCCTAGTAATTCTGATAATTTTAACATTCTTAGAGAGCACAGTATTTCAAGATCATATTTTAATTTTTTAACTGGATGGCAGTTGGTAATGGACTGTATCTAAGAAGAGGGCATATGATAGATGTCTGGGGCATTCTTCCAGATTGTTGCAGTGGTCGAGTTAAATTCTGGTAGACTGGTATTGCTGAATGTGAAAATATTTCCAAACCATTCACATAAGCATAGAAATTAGTTTGTCTAGTTTTTGTTTTACTTTGATCTGTTCCAAAATTGTGGGTGCATCTAAATTTTCCAAGAGAACACTCTTGAGATGAGTGAGAGAAGATAAGGAATCTAAAGTTCTAAACCTTTTACCATGACCCTCTTCGAGTTCAAATTACACAACATTACAAATTTTATCTTTTTCATTGTTTTGACAAATGGTGGTAGAAACTTAGAAAGTACTTGCTCGTAGAGAAGTGTAACACTAGAACCTATCTCCAAAAGATTCATCCCAAACTATCGATTCTCAAACATAGAGAATGCAATAGATCAATCACATATTAAATTGAATAAGAATATTTTTAGCAGCCAAGAATACTAGAAGATAGATAATGGATTTTAGAGAAGTGATCCCTTTTGTTGAGACAATCCTCTCTACCTTTTATGAAGCCTTTCTTCCCAAGACTCAATCCATTAACAAAAAGTTTCTAAGATTGTATCTATATAAATCAGATTGCCAAATCTAGATATTTTTGGATTCCCTCTATATTGGATAGCATTGCAAATGCTCTTATCATCATTTCCCCTAAAACCCTCAACTAATCCGCATATCTTTGTGGAGATAGATTCTTTACATAGGTTTGAAATTGGGTAAGGAAATTTGGCAACAATCGCTGGATTCTAAGAAGCAGGTATTTCAATGATAAAAACGTTCAGGAGTGGGACTCGCCTCAATGTAATTTGTGCCTGAAATCTTCTTCTTATGATACCCTCTTTTGATCAAACTATGGGTGGTTCTTGGTAAACGCAATGATTTTACTATGATTTACAAGATACAAATGGAAGCACATGTACTTCATCCCTCCTCTTAGTCTGGAAATCACCATTTCAAAGAGATACAAACTGACTAAATCTACAAATTTACAGAATCCGAGATAAAAAAAGAAATATTACACAAATAAAAATACCAACAATTACCATGAAAATAAATAGAATTATAATCCTAGTTCATTAAAGTGTGAGAATCAACTTTCTATCCATATTCTTAAATAGGATTTCTTCTAAATAATAGAAACAACTAAAAACATGCACAGAATCATGACCTAGTAGACTAAAAGACAAACCCATGCTATTAGGCACAACGCATTGCATGAGATAAATCAAATTAGTAGAATGATCGCTGCCACAATTTTTCCTAATACTAATCAAATAAAACTACGATCGATTAGATCCTAGAATGATATTGGGCACAATTATAAATCTTTGCCCTTTTACAAAGGAATGATATTTTGATCAATCAGAGAATGCCACTGTATAAAGATTAAATTAATACAATCAAACAGATGCACTACTACTACCACATCAAAAGCTTAAATCAATATGATTAGGCATTGTCTAGGAGGAAACAGAGACCAGAATGAAAAGGATGAAATTATAGCACAAGATAAAAAATCAATACAATTGAACATGGCAAAGGATATTAGGTTAAAAAGACATGATATCAGGTGAAAATCCTATTAACAGACAACTAGGCGCAGTAGAGGATGAAACAACAAATGGCCACACTAAAATATAGCAGTGACATCACGGATATAAAATCAAAGCAATTCGAGAGCATCATAACAATTGAAGGGGCCACATGCCAAACTGAGTTAAACTTACCTGGTTAGCAAAGCCAATTTCAGTGCCCTGGAAGATGTGAACGCAAAACCAAGAAAAATCCTCTACAGTCAATTGTTGAATTTACGGTAGTCGTTCTACCAATGCCTCCAAGCTCATGATCAATTTTTGATGCTCGTGCATTAGTAACCCCGATTCAGTAGCATGTCCATGCCTTTTTGTACAAAATTGAAAATAGGAAAAGCTTAGAAAATTTATGAATTGAAAATTGGAAAAGCTTATAAAATATATTGTTAAGCTAAAACCAACAGAAAATAAAATTAAATACAAAGGAGAAAAAACTGGAAACAGCACCTTGATTGCGGGTAACTAGGGTAACTGGGCTACCAAAAATGACTTTGAAGTGAGTAGGAAATCAATTTTTCTACTAGGAGTGCTTAACTAGGTAGTTTTTACTTAGATTAGATCCGCAACTCTGGGTTAAATTAGAATAGAGTAAGATTGCTTTGAGTCATAGGAGACAACTTGAATAAAGTCAAAATAAAAGAACACCTCAAAACGACCTTTAACAAAGGAACCCCCATATCAACCATTCTTATCACAGATAGCTTTAGACACTCCAGATTGATATTTAAGAATTAAATGAGAAGGGATTGTGACTCTACAACAAACCCTGCCATCAGTAGGTATAGACCAAGGTTGCTGTCTTTACGGGGACTGCAGAGGAGATCCTTCCACCTTGTTAACCATCAAGTATAGGAAATTAATGCAAATTAAGTCATAAATTTGCAGGGTAGATGCCCCTGAACATGTCCTCTAAAATGAAAAGCCTCGTAATATAACTAATAAATCCATTTACATCTAATTCTTTGGTAAAAATTTAGAAGAACCCAAATTAAAGAATGCACCTATCTTAGAATAAAACCAAATTAAGTAACAATGGAAATCAAAAGATAAAAATATACTTTTTGTATATCTAAAAATAATTTTGAAAAAATTACTAACTAATTACAAAGATTGTTGACAAGAAAAAGTGGAATTGTTGTGCGCATGTCTTTAACTTGTACCATTTCTTCTTCTCTGAGTCGTTCTTCCTCATCCGGAGCAACTGCTGAAATTTCTTATTTTTCTTTTGCTTTTCTCTTATCACTATTCAATTTACTTACCAGCAATAAATTTCCTAGATAAATTGAAACACTCTTCAATTTTTTCTGGGCATAAAAAATAGAGCCGTCAAGGTTAACTGTTGTTTCCTGGTTGTACGAAGAATGAAGGATAGAAGATTCAAGAGATCTTTGTCAGACCTATTATACAGAGAACAAAACATTATTATTCTCAAAATTAAAAATTCCAACAGCTGCAGTTAAATATATGATAAAGCATAATCACAACCAACAACGAATCCATTAGTTTTGCCCTAAAGATAATTGCCCAAACAACGTCAGAATTTACTGCCCAACAATTTATTCCATTAGTAAAGCTACAAGATAATTGATGTATGTTGAATGGTATTATTGAGGGATAAGCTATCATTGACTATAAACTGATGCAAGTTGACCTATAGCCTAATGAACGGTAGTGGCTATCCAGCCACGAAAACCTTGTACTTTGTATAACTTTTCCAAACTTTTGAAAAAAAAACTAAGTGTTTCCCCTTCGTATGCATAACAATTTTCATGGCTGCATAGCCGCTGCCCTAATGAACACCCTAGTTTTCTCTGATGTTTCTATGTTTAAATTATGAGAATTGATTTAACAAAATGAACATAGAGAAAAAATGATTAGCCAAGCATAAAAATAGAAAGAAAAAAAGGCCCAATGCATTGGTAGGAAGAAGAATAGAATGTGCAGTCACAGAAGAAGAGAATAATTCAGCATGCGTTGACAAATAGGAAATGATAAAAAAATAGAAAAGAAGATAAGGTGAATAGGTTGAAGAAGAAACTTGCAGGTTTGAACCAATTTTAGATAGAGTTAAAGTTAGATAAAGTAAAAATTAATGGCAGCGGTGACTAAGGAGCAAAATGACACAAAAAAGACAAGAATTCAGTATAGGTTTTACTTGGTGCAAGAGGGAACAAAAAAATGTTAGACCGGCACAGAAATTAGCATGAAGGCAAGGTATTGGTTGCAGATTCAAATAGAATACCAAAAGTTTTAATGAGACAACAATTTGAAAGAATAAAGATGATGAAAAATGCTTGGAAAAAGATTACAACGCTAAAAAAGAACCACGAATAGGCGCTGAGATTGCATAAGGTAGGATGATGATTTAAAAAAAGATTGCAATTTTTAAAATTTAGATTGGGAAAGAAATAACAAAGGAAACTAAATCCATGGTATACACCAAGTAAACTAAATTCATGACCACGTGTTCAAAAGGAAATAAAATGAAGTAGACCTTTCAAAGTGCCATTTGTGGGAAATTTCTAGATAACCCATGGACTATAGGGTAGATACCCCACCCCTTAAAAAGGTGAAAACTCAACACTCTTAGCTTTACATACATAGAAAGAGGCTTTGCAGCCCATGGACAGAGGCTTGATCTGATAAAAACTGCATGATAGCATTAAGTCAAATATGATTGAGAATGTTTTGACTTGTGCTGTGGCAGGATTTCTTAAGGCACATCCTTGCATAGGCAATATTTATCTTACAGAAATCCTAAAAGACCATTTTATCAACATTGAAATAGGGGATCAGTTGGTGTTTTTGGGAAGTTTTTTACTCATTCAATGATCAAATTTAGGATAAA
This sequence comes from Chamaecyparis obtusa, assembly GCA_027943335.1. NCBI lineage: Eukaryota > Viridiplantae > Streptophyta > Pinopsida > Cupressales > Cupressaceae > Chamaecyparis > Chamaecyparis obtusa. Next base: position 888,695 of record BSBK01012015.1, read on the forward strand.
GACTATTATTTAGGACGACTGATTTAAAGGCAACTTTTTTACACAAGCAATTAAAATTACACTAAAAATACCAATGAACCTTTTGGATCAGTTTCCTCGACTTGGTGTTGTAAGGATTGAACATTGTTGATGATCTCATCAAGCGTTACTGTTTTTCTAGTGACCTGCATAAATTAAAGAAAGTCATATCAATGCCAACCACTCAATAAATTTTCATTTTGAATCAGCTTGAATCCACTAAGTCAATAATACCTACACTATACTAGCGAAATGAAAGAACATCAGACATTCTAGTAACATCATTTATACCGTATAGATTGATGGTTTCATAGTCATCGTTTCAAATCAGGTGTGGTCTAATAAATTCATTATGGCTTATCTCTTTCTTTATTATGTCAATTTCTACACTATAATAACAAAACGTGAGAATTGGGATATGTTACATCTTCTACATTATATGCATTAGTGTTGATCTAAGATCTTTTATTTTGGTAACTGCAATGAAATTTCTTTATGGTTCATGTTCCTTGTGATCATTAGCATATCATGTATGCTATGAACTTATAGATTAAGAGGTATTTATTCTGATAGATATCTAAAAGAAAACCTATTCTGGATGCAATTATCCCAGCCAGACATTGCTTTATACAACCTCTTATGGATGCAGTGACCCTAACCTAAAAACATTGCACTACTTTTCAAGCTGTTAAAATAGTAACAAAGTAGAGGTGTATTTGTAAAAAAATTTAGTAGCAGCTAAGTTGTTTACAAGAATCAAACATGGTGATTGTGTGATATACTAATTCAGTAGACTGCTAGAAGCTTCTGCATTCTGGTGAAATAAATCCCCCAATACAACCGATTAGTTGGTTTAGTTTAAAATCTTCAGTGCTAGACAAAAAGAATTTGACATTTTAAGGATACCAGATATTATGGAGCTATGAGTGCATACTGTATAACCATTGATCTAGGAGTTTCAAGACAGAAACAAAATTTACCTTGTAGCACACATTCTAGCATCCTCGTCGCCAAGAGTTACAGTAAAATCTTTAGACTTTAAGGGCAGAGAACCAGCAGTATAAAGACTCTTCAGCCCATCGTAAACGGGAAGCTTTATCCCCAACTCTGTATTTCTATAAAGCTTCAGCAGCTACCCCATTATGGCTCTATTCACACATCTAGATATCACCTCCGGTTTAATACGCACCTGAACAAACAGACCAGCAACTGACCCATCTGAGTTGGCATGATACTTCGATAAAACCCACGCCAAGTTTTCAAACCGTCGCCTAGGGTTTTCTATCTCCCCATATCAGGGGAGAAAAATGACCTTCCAACAGGGCAATACCTACAGTAGAGCGTCACGATTTCCTTGGTCGTCAACAATACCTAAATCTTTCAAGAGTGTCCAGCATCAGTTTACGAGCCGGTGAATGTTGTCCACTTGGGTTCGGCGCGGGTTCTTTATTCGCTTGCAATGGTTGAAGAACAGGGGCGTGAGAAGGGAGAGTAAGTCGTGGATTTGGGGATCAACTATAAGAAGAATGTCCTCCATCGCTTTGTCCACCCGGGCAATGACATCTTCTCCCAGCTGGCCACTGAAACACATGCAGCCCATAATGGAGAGCATCTAAACATTTTGCTTACTAGATTCTGGCACAGGGCATGGCAAAAGGGACGATAGACTGAGTTCACAGAGAACTTGTGTCCGTAATGGCTAGCAAACAGAGTGCCCTAGATCTGGGCTCGTGATGATCATGAGAGTTTTTTGACCCATTTGCAGGGGGAAGATGGATCTGAACTGCTCCCCGAGGATAACAAACTAAGGCCCGTTTGTTTGCAGAATTGGAATTTGAGTCAAAACCGGTTTTATGTATTCGGAAGATAGTTTGTACCGTTTGGTTGACTCGACCAGACCCGGAAGATGATTGAGACAATCCATCTTCTGTGTTTGGTTGCCATTTTCGAAATTGGAATTAGAACTGAGAAATTCTACTTCTGTGTTTGGTTTGCAATTTCAAATTGGTGTGTCCCGTATCCAACCATCTGAGTAAAAATAGAGAACTGTCACAAACATTTTGAATGGTCCAAAGTCTGGCAGAACGATTAGACATTCTAGGATCTTCAACCCTGGCATCCCCCAAAATCTGCTCAGGAGTCTCTTTATAATCACATGTAACTTTTTTGCAACCAAACCTGGGTTGTTCAGCAGGGGAAGCCCAAAATATTTCCCCACTGCTCTGTAATTGTAATTCCTGCAAGTGGATTGACACACGTTCAATATTCATGAGATCAAAGAACGAAGTAGTAATTAAGAAAGGAAATTAATTGATAAATAAAATTACCAGCTGAGCTGAAGAGGCCCTCTTCCGTAGTACTAATTTCCATGGCAGCATATTTTGCATTGTTCCAGTCTCATGGGCGACATTGGCAAAGAAAGCGGTGAGCTCTCTCTTGCGAACTTCAACACTTTTAGTGCTGCCAAAACCAGTGAAATTGCTAGCTTTCACTTTGCTAATAAAGCCATCATGTGTGTAGAATTTGTTTCCAACACAAGAGGAAGGATTTGCAGATTTAATCTGGTCAAAGAAGTCCCGGGTGATGATGGATTCAAGCGATCCAGAGGGCGATTTAGCATTACATGGGCCCTCCTGACAGTCATTTCCACAGTAATCATTTGTCGTTCCACAATACTCGACGGCCAAATAAAACCCCAAATGAAAGCTGGAAGATGACGGACTTGACCGTATAATTAAATTCAATTCAGAAATTTTCAAAACCAGAATATGAAATCAAATTCCACCTCTTGGGTGGGAAGATAGTGCCGCCTGTTTTAGGGCCTAAACCAAGTTTTCATGACATAATCTGAATTGCATATTAAAGTTCCAAACGACGGATTTGCTGGAAAAGCGAAAGTCCCGCCGCCAATTCCGCCCGAATTCCAACAAACAAACGGGGCCTAAATGACCTAGGGCCCTTGTTGGAATTGACGTGGAATTAGAAAATGGGAATTGGTTTCCACACACAAAATTAAATTCCCAATTCCAATTCCATGTCTCAATTCTAATTCCAAGTCCTGAGGTGGATTTGTTGAATTCTCATTTTGGACCAAAATTAGAATTGGCCTATACCAATTCACCAATTCCTATTTTCCAATTCCAAATCAATTCCAGCAAACAAACAGGCCCTAAAGAAGACCAAATGAATTTCCTGCTTAGTATTTCATGACTTTTCTATTTTGTCGTGTTTACAAAAGTAAATATATAAATTAATTTTTATTTTTATTTTTAATTTAAAATATAAGAAAGTTTAAGACAAAAGAGGAATTTCATCGTAAATATATGTCTTAAAACATGCTACTATGTAATAGTGTTGGACAGTGGGTCCGTCTACCTTCCATAACCCCTAACAGGGTTAGAATCTTTTAACATGGATTCAAAGTCTCCTAAAAGAGATTCATATGTACTGAATGTATTTCATAAAGCTCTTAACAGAGTCCATCCTCTCACAAGAAATTTTCATATTAGTGCATCTTTTGTGGGCATCATTCCCACCGGGGTTTACTCTTTGTTCAAGAGGTTCTCTAGTCAACATATCTTGTGTTATTGTGTTATTATATATGTTTATCTTTCTATGGTTATTGTTTACATTGCTTATATGGTTGAAATCTTTTAATGGTGATAAAATCTATAATTATCTTATAAGTTATTCACCCCGCCACCCCCCTCTCAATTATTTTGGTGGACTTTACTTTCTAACAATTGGTATTAGAGAAAAAGGTCCATGAAGGAAAAGTTTAACAACTTAAGGAGATCCATGGTGAATTATTTCAAGAAAGAAAGCCCTAACTTTGATGACGTAAACTATGACAGCTGAAAATAAAAGATGAAGACATATTTATTGTGTATAGGACCAGGTTATTGGTTAATCACAAAGAATACGAAGAATGTACTAATGAGGAAAGAGACATGTTCGTGTGTAACATACTTGCTAGAGAAGCACTTTTGTTAGCACTTCCAGAAAATGAATACAGTCAGGTAAAAACTCTAAGAATGTCTCATGAATTTGGTTAGCTTTACAATCTACTTTTGAAGGTGGTGTACATGCAAAAAGAGTCAGATTAAAGAGTTGGATATGTTCATTTGAACACATAAGAATGATGGAAGATGAATCTGTTAGAAGCTATATTGGTAGAATATCAGAGATTTTTGCAGGTATTAAAGCTTGTGAAGGAAATAAGACCGAGGATGAAGTGATATGGAAGATCTTGAAAACATTAACTCATGTATTCAAGCATACAACGCAGATGATTGAGCAAGTTATACCTTGTACTGAGTACTTTACAAGAGAAACTCTTCTTGGAAGACTAGAAGTAGCAGAGATAGGATTGAGACAGACATGTGATCTACCTAGAATGGAGACAGCATTCAGCGCACTTATTGTTCGCCCTACTTTGTCAAGAAGCATTAGTGTAAGCGGAGACTATGCTAGTGGCAGCAGATCTAAGACTGAAGAAGATAGAAAGATTGAGGAACGTATTTCCCTACTTGTGAAAAGAGAACCAAATGGTAAGAAAATCTTTAAATGTTGGACTTGTCAAGAATATGGTCATTTTGCATCTAAATATCCTAAGAGAATAAAGAAGTATAAAAACAACTTTAAACCTAGAAGATCTAAAGAGTGTTACTATGCCAATGATGAATAATTTGAGGCTAGTATGGAAAAATCCTTTAGTGAAAGTGATAATGAGAATGATGATATAGGATTTGTAGCAATAAAAGAAGAAAACTCTAAAACTGAAGTTAGAGAAGAAAAAGATTTAGTTTCTCAAGTAGAAAAGAAAACTGATTGGATCATAGATAGTGGTTGTTCACATCATATGACTGGTGACATGAAGAAATTTATAAAGTGTAACAACTATGATGGAGGAATTGTTCAAGTTGGAAACAATGCACCTTGTTTGATAAAAGGAATAAGATCCATTACTCTTGATGGAAAGACTAACACTGATGAAGTTTATTTTTTTTTATGGATTGAAGCATAATCTTTTGAGTGTTCGACAACTAGTTGATAAGGGATATCGGGTTTGGTTTACTAAGAAAACTTGTGTGATCGAGGATAAGGATGGTAATATGATTGGAACTGGATCAAGAACCAGAGGTAACGTGTTTCAATTAAACCCTGCAGAGATGACATGTTTGATTTCTAGAATTGATGATAGTTGGTTATGGTGTTGACTTGGTGATCAACACCTCCTTGGGGACTTGTGATATGGCTTAACCGCCTCCTATGTTTCAGGTTAAATCTGACATTTGTATCGGGCATTGACAGTTCAAGCTTTTGGTGCAACGACAAATGATTCCAATAATTGGTATCAGAGCCTTGGGTCATGGGTTCGAGTCCCCCTTCAGTGGGTGTTGAAGGCTCGGTCGGTGCTGAGGGGAAGATTGTTGACTTGGTGGTCAGTACCTCCTTGGGGACTTGTGACATGGCTTAACCGCCTCTTGTGGGTTGGGTTAAATCTGACATTTGTATCGGATATTGACAATTCAAACTTTTGGTGCAACGGCAAATGATTCCAACATATGGCACAGAAGATTTTGTCATATGAGCTTTGATAACATTGTGAAAGTAAGTACTACACTTGCAGTGAGAGATTTGTCTTAGATTATGAAACCTACTAACATGATTTGCAAAGAATGTGTTATGGCTAAGCAGAAGAGAAGTTCATTTCCTAGCAAGAAGTTTACATCAATAGAGAAGTTAGAAATTGTTCATACAAATTTGAGTAGTCCCACAAGGACTAGAGGATTCTGTGGTGAAAGGTATTTTATGATTCTTGATGATGATTTTACAAGAATGATGTGGATTGCATTTTTTAAAGTAAAATCTGAATCTTTTGATAAGTTTAAGATGATTAAGAATAAAGTTGAGAATGAATCTGGAATGAAGATTAAATATTTAAGATCAGATAGAGGTGGAGAATTTACTTCAAAATAATTTAAAACTTTTTGTGAAGTGAATGGCATTAAAAGACAGTTTTCAGCCCCTAAAACACCTGAACAAAATGGTATTGTAGAAAGAAGGAACAGATGAGTAACTGAGGCAACAAGATGTATGTTATTTAAAAATGATTTGGTGAAGACATTTAGGAGAGAAGCAGTAAATACAGTAGTATATACAATGAACAGAGTACAAATCAGAGCAAACACAAATAAGACACTTTATGAATTATGGTTTGGACATGCACCATCAGTTAAGTATTTCAACATTTTTGGAAGCAAATGTTATATTAAGAGAGATGATGACATTGGAAAGTTTGACCCTAGAAGTGATGAAGGTATATTTCTTGGTTATTCTTTGAAAAACAAAGCTTATAGATGTTTCAATAAAAGAACTAAAACTATTGTTGAGAGCACAAATGTCAACGTTGATGAAAAGTTTAAAATTCAAGAAAGAATGCTTGATTATGAATCAAATGAAGGAACTTACCCTAGAGTTGATCAAGAAAATATTGAATTATTCTATGAAACTGATAGTGAATTGCAGAATGAAAGTCACATTGAGGAAATCAGAGAAGAACCTAGAGCTGAAGCAAGAACTAAGACAATGACACCTAATAGGAATCTAGGAAGAAATCATCATGTTGAACAAATTATTGGGAGCACAAAAAAGGAGTTTTGACATGAAATAAGGCACAAGAAGAACTATGTTTAACTTCTCAAATTGAACCTAAATCTATATATGAATCTTGCAAAGATGAACACTCGATTAAAGAAATGAAGGAAGAACTAGATCGGATTGAAAAGAACAAGACTTGGGAATTGGTCCCTAGACCTAAAGATAAGAATGTTATAGGAACTAAATGGTATTCAGGAACAAGATGAATGAACAAGGAGAAGTTGTAAGGAACAGAGAAAGATTGGTATGTAAAGGATACTCACAGCAACAAGAAATTGATTATGAAGAGACTTTTGCACCTGTTGCAAGAATTGAAGCAGTAAGAATGTTTTTGGCTTATGCAGCATTTAAGATATTCAAAGTATATCAGATGGATGTGAAGTCAGCATTTCTGAATGGAGAATTAGAAGAAGTCTACATTGAGCAGCCTGAAGGTTTTCCTTTAACTCATGAAGGAGATATGGTATGTAAACTGAACAAAGCTTTATATGGACTTAAACAAGCACCAAGAACTTGGTATGCAAGACTAGATAAGTATTTGATAAAATTAGGATTTGCTAAAGGCACAACAAATAGCAATTTGTATCTAAAAGAGATTGAAAATTGTTTAAGTTAATTGTAGTTATTTTTGTTGATGGTATTATCTTTGGTGGAGAAGATGAAGCAAGTGACAAGTTTGCAGAAGAAATGAAGATAGACTTTGAAATGAGCATGATTGGTGAAATGAAATATTTTTTGAGATTATTGATAACACAGAACAATGATGGTATTTTTCTATATCGAATAAAGTATCTGAATGACTTGTTAAAGAGATTTGGAATGAAGAATTGTAAGTCTGTTGGCATGCCTATGGTAACTAGTCACAAGTTATCTAGCACAAATGAAACTCTACAGTTGAACAAAAGAGGTACAGATCCATGATTGGAGGTTTGTAGTATTTAACCCACATAAGACCTAATATATCACATGCGGTTGGAATGGTTGCAATATTTCAAGCTGATCCTAAAGAGGCACATTACACAATAGTAAAAAGGATACTGAGGTATTTCAAAGGAACGGTTGAATATGGATTATGGTATGAAAAATGAGATGACTTTACCTTATGTGCATGCATAGATGCAGATTGGGAAGGTAGTATTGATGACAAAAAGAGTACTAGTGGAGGAGCATTTTTCCTTGGAGGAAGATTGGTTTCTTGGTTAAGTAAGAAGCAGAATTGTATTTCAAAGATCACATTATAAGCATAATATGTAGCAGTAGCAAACAATTATAATCAGATAATATGGATGAAATAGATGTTGAAGGATATTGAAATTAAATTTGATGAACCTGTTGTTATACACTGTGATAACACCAGTACAGTAAGTATGTCTAAGAATCATGTGTTGCATTCTAAGACAAAGCATATATAAATAAAGTATCATGTAGTAAGAGAGAAAGTTGTAGAAAAAGAAGTCAAACTTGAGTATATAAGTACAAAAGAGCAGATAGTAGATATATACATACAAAGCCTTTACCGAAAGATACAGTTGAGTATTTGAGAGGTACGCTTGGGGTTATGCCCCAGCCTACTTTTGAGAAGTGATGCAGACTATTGCATCAATCCAGTGGCATATGAGCAATATCTTTCTATACACTAGATGTTAGTACTTCCTCTATGAGGGAGTATGTGTTTTTGAGCTGAGTCATGAGGACTCTAGTGAATGTATTTTTATGAAAAGTGTCTTTTGACATTGAAGTTGTTGTTGACATAGTGATGTATTACTTGTCATTGATGTCAATGGGGGAGAAGGATACATGAAAAAATCATCCATTAAAGATAATTTGAGGGAGAAGATTTCAAGCAATATAAAATGGAAAAACTATAAGATTTGATTGAGAAAATGAAGGAAGATTTGATTGATGAAGAGGATTTGAAAATATTTCAGAGCAGTAGTGTTGCAGTGTTGGTATTCATGGAACTTAGATGTTTTTTCATCTATGTTTCTATCAATTCCAATGGGGGAGATTGTTAGGAATGAATGTTGAACATATCCTATGGGGGAGTTTTTGAAGCCATTCTATAGCAGTTGTTGTTGCATTCATGACTGTGATTGTCATTGATGTCAACATAGTGATCTACTGGAGATTAGCAGAGAAGCAGACAATGTTTGTATTAGCACATGTGGGATATTGAAGATCAAGATATGCGGAGTTGAGGACTTACTCTATGATGTGTCTTTTGATCGTAGTCAAGAGTATGTACAAAAATTAAATTATTCATGATAGTTATGTATAAATCAGTGGAAGCAGTATTCAGACAGTATTCCTGAGAAGCGGTTTATAGTAACTAGATGATATCTCCCAATCGGGATAGAATCTAGGTATGCGAGGTTGTACATATGATGAAGACATGATAATAGTGGCATGGATGTGACAGCAAGCTCAGAGGTCACACGAGTGGAGAATTATTTTATCTGGAAGCTGACTATTTTTATATCATCGAGGATTATTCTGTAACATGTGGAACTTTGTATTTTGTAATTGATTGGCCGATTCATTTGTAATTATTTGAGTGTGGTATAAAGGAAGGATTATTTTCCTTATTTTAAATGCAAGATGTAATTTCATGATGTAAGTTGGATATGTAATTGAGATATGATATTGTAAGAGGATATGCGAATTACAGAGATCTGGTATTGAGATTTGGTGAAGTAGTTGGTGCGGTTTGGCACAGTCAGAGGAGAAGTGATAAGTTGTTGAGATTAGTAATCTTTTGGTATTATTCTATTGATTCATACAAATATCAGTTGGGCAGTGTGTTCATTGATCTTGCCCTTTAAGCTGTTTGGACAGTGGGTCCTTCTGCCTTCCATAACTCCTAACAGGGTAAGAATCTTTTAACAAGGATTCAAAGTCTCCTAACAGAGATTTATATGTACTAAATGTATTTCATAAGGATCTTAACTAAGTCCATCCTCTCACAAGGAATTTTCATATTAGTGCATCTTTTGTGGGCATCATTCCCATCGGGGTTTACTCTTTGATCAAGACGTTCCCTTATCAACATATCTTGTGTTATTGTGTATGTATATATTTATATGGTTATTTTTTACATTGCTTACATGGTTGAAATTTGTTAATGGTGATAAAAGTTGTAATTATCTGATAATTGATTCAACCCCCCTACCCCCCTCTCAGTTATCTTGGTGGACTTTACTTTCTAACATTATCTTCACTACACAACCAATGATGTTGTTTTAGTGATACCATTATCACTTCTTAACTTTGTTGAAAATATAGGTGCAACAGTCTTATAGGAATCCAAGAGTGTTTCAACACACTTTAAGTGAACCCAAGGAACTTCCACTAAAAAAGAATGCAAGAGTGTATCAGTGCACTTCAAGAGAAACCAAGGAAGAATTAGCATGAGCACAAATAGTAGGATACCTCACCATAATGTTGACTTGGGTGAGGCTTGATAGATCTACTAGAATGATATGTCACCATGCTATGCAGAAGGGACCAAAAGTATATGCAGCTGTGAAAAGGGTGTGTGTGGTTAAACTACACACTAGCATGAGGTACTTGAATATCAATGATTTTTGTGTTGTCATGGAGAAACTCTCACTTTGACAAAGATGTGATTGGCAAACAATGGCTCTACAAAACCCCCCATGGCACTTTATAATTTAGTGTGAGTACAAATAGTTTTATGGCACAACATGTGTGCAAAATCCCTAAAAGACATGGATGGACACTAGATCTAATATGTCTACAATAAAAGTACTTACATAGGATGCTCAGCTGATCCAAAGGATGAAACAAGAAAAAACTTGAAAAGAAATTGCACTAAGGAATAGTGCATGAAAACACCTTTGCGACGATGCTTCATTTGCCAACACTAAACTCCAGATGTCCACATTATGGTTATTTGAAGGAAAACACCTATTAGTGTCAAAAGGTAAAAAAAGACACACCCCTCTTAAGTACTCGGGGGAATGGATTTGGTCCCCCATGGGACCATCATCTCATCATGTTAGAAAATTATGCCCCTTTCCCATTATGGAAAGGGCCCAAGAAGAGCCGAGTAGGTGGTTGGGTTTGATGGTGGCTCTGCACGCCAACCCCCATAACCACCAAGAAACAATGAATCATGGGCACCATGAGGTACAAATAAAGGCCCATTCAAGGCACTTGTGAAGCACAAACTAGATGAGAAACTTGATCCAATTTGTGAAGCACCATGAGGCTGTCGGTTGCTCCATGTGACTAGAAAGGCATTGATGGCTCTTCACTAGTAGCAAGAGATGTTGATGAGGAAGGATGCTAATGAGGAAGGATTCACAAACAAAGATGGTAGATCTAATAATACGCCAGGCAAGAAGTGTGCCAACAATACTCATGATCTAAAACTTGTTTGCGCAATCCATAAAGGTAGTGTGAATGCTGAGTCATTGAGTATCAAAGATAAGGATCACCTCACCAAAGAAGATGGCCCGCAGGAAAAATGGAAATGCAGGCCTCATATTCATTGTTGATTGTAGGGGCCCTCAATCAATGAGCCAATTCATTGGATGGGCCCTCTAATAATGTCTCCACCAAATTGCTAAGAGATAGTATTGGGAGTGTGTTGGGAACCACTCACAAAGCACCAAAAAATTGAACGTCTACTACATAAAAACCGCTAGAATCCAAATACGTGTGTGGAGTGTGTAGAACAGGATTGAAGGCATCTATGAATGAAGACATTCAAAGCCAAAAAAAATTAAAAAAAAGGGAGATCTAACGGATCAATAGCCTCTAAAGAAACTGCATTTACATCAACTAGTTTAAAGATAGGGGAATCTAATGCAATTACTGGGTCTCCATGAATGCAGTGAATGACAATAGGGTGGGTCAATCAGCAATAGAAAGCCTAGCAACTCATTGTCTTCCCCCCCAGGCAGCAGCAACGAGACTGGACCACATTCAGGTACTACGTGAAGAGCCACAGGTCATCGTTAGCCTTATCCAGATGTAGTGGCATGCACGTGCTGGAACTTATGATACATGAATCCAAGGACCCGAAGGCCTTTTGGAACTATCAGATATCCTGTTGAGATGGCTCATGGGGCTAACAGTGGCTTGGATATGGCCATAAATTTTCTCGAGCCTATTAAGGCTTAGTTCCTTATGAGTTAGCTGGAGTTGTGACTGTTGACAAGTATCAAGAGAAATGCAATCTCAAAGGCCACATCTCAAGATTGCTCAACAACCTACAAAGCCCATGGAAGGAAAAATCTAGATTGCAAGAAATAAGGGCAATAGAGTCCACAGGAAGGGACAATAATGTCACTAATCAGATTTGCAATCGATCACCCAAAGAAACTCACAACCACAAGATCTATCTAGTTGCAAATATGGATCTGACCCATCAATAAGTATACTGCAATAGAAAAATGCAACCTAGAAACTGATTCAAAACATAGATCAACATACAAGGAAATAATATGTCCTTAGCCAATAAACACTGGTAAACTCAAACAAGAGAAACCAAGGACCTCAAGAAAAATAATGAACACACTCAAAACTCAAATACTAGAAGGAGCTGGGAGACTTCTTCTCTAATACCATGTTAGGATAGATTATCCTATACCTAGGACCTAGTCTACAGACATCCTCTAGAATAGAGAGAATCAAAACAAGAAGCTATATTGAAATGAGCTAATGATATATTAAGGTATTAAGGTGTGTTCAAATGAACAACAAGCTCTTGCTTAAATAGGCAAGAGTGGATATGAATCTTGGACAAGGTTGAGACAAGTGTCTCAACCTAGAGGAAGGAGAGTTCTGATAGAACTCAACAATATCCTCTAGGAGGAACTAGAGTCCAAGTATGACTCTACAATATCCGTCTACCTCATAAAATTTTTGACCTAAGTAAACTTAAGTAATGAGAAAATAGTAAGACTATTTACTCCAACATATAATGGATGAAGATATAACCACAAAGTTGCTGGACTTATATAAATATTCAAGAAACACTCTTAATACTCGCTATATGGCCATTCCTTTATACTTATCCCATTGAAAAGGAAGATGCATTTTCAATGATCATATCAAGGCTCTATCATGCACTAATACAATGCAAACAAATGAAGAAGATTTGATATCACTCAAACATCATGTCAAAAGGCTTACCATAGCTAAAAATATCAAATAGAATATTATTCTATTATCTCTCTTTCCTCTTCATTCAATTATATGAATTTTAATTCACATAGTATAAGAACTACTCTCTATTTATTAGAGTTCTCTCAAGAATTGAACCAAAAATATACTTATAAAATAATATAATTATATGTTATCCTAAGGAGTGAGGATGAGAGGATGAGGAACAAGTTGTTGGAAGGGTTTTGTAGAAAGATCAAGTATCGAAGGGACATGGGTGAATTAAGACAATCAGTGTGCTAAAGTAAACAAGTCTTTCTCTACTAGTCATCCACTAAGGTGAGAGCTTTAGGAAGGATAATATCTAATTTTGTGGTAGGATTGTCAATGTACATAGAAATCCCATTTTTGGCTTAAATAGTTGGAATGAGAAAAACCAGGGGTAGTCGCATCTAGGGATTGGATGTGAATGTATTTTTGAAATGGGAATAGTAGACTAGAAGAAAGTGGAATACAAGATATGGAAACTGAAGGAGATTAAGGAAAAGAGGATCGAAGGAGGTTGTAGCTAAGGTTGGGTCTTCTAAGGTATATTTTATTTCTAACCAATGCCCTCATATGTGGGTCAATGGAGATCATGTAGGTTGGAATAATGTCATTTCTTGGCTGAAAGAAAAGGGTTTATTCATGAAGTGGATTAGTTAATGGTCAATGTTGTCTCATATAAGGAGATAGTGTGAGGATTCTAGGTCATTTAAGGTGGAAATCAAAACCATTCCAAATGCCTTTTATCTGGTGGTTTGTGAAATGACACAAGCAAAATAGTGGAATTTGGATAATGGCCCATGTCTCATTGGGGCTATGGGGATTTACATTAGAGAGTGGAAGCCAAAATTAAAGCCCCTAAAGGTCTCAATAGAAGAGGTTATAATATAGGTTTGGCTCTATAAGCTCCCTTTTGAATATTAGGACTTGGGCACTCTGAGGATGATTGGAAACAAACTAGAAAGGTTCATCATACTTGGAGAGGGAGTAGAAAGAAAAAAAATTCAGCATGTATGTTAGGGTATGTATAAGTTGGAGCATGGTGCACCCTCTTTCAAAAGTTATAGAGCTAGTATCTAATTTTGGGGTTTGGAAACAAATCATTGAGGTACAAGAGTCAATGAAAAAGCATAATGTTTTCAAGAATGTGGACCATTCAGAATGGGAATGTTCAAAGTCTTTAATTGGAAAGGAAGAGGTGAATGAAGCCATTTTGAGGAAAATCATCCAAATGTCAAATTCAAGGGGAATGGAAAATCATAAGGAAATGATGATTTACAAATTGTTCATGTGCCCTCTAGTGATGAGCCAAGAAATGGGTGCCAAGATCATGAGCCAATGGTACAATTTAAAGGGTATGAAGAGACAGACAATAAAACTTTGATAATGTAATCTCTATTAAGGATTGCAACATATTACTGGTGGGTTCAAAGGTTGGGGAGCTAGAATAATAGAAAACCAAGGAAAGCATGGAGATGTCTCCAAAAATGGTGATAAAATAGCATAAGGATGCACTACTAACAATTATGGAAGTGCATCTAATAGTCTTCCAATGGTTTAGCAAGGAAATATCTATGAGGAGGCATGATGTTGAAGGACCCTATTCTTGATACCACTATTCCTAAGTGTCTTGATTAGAAGAGACTTAGATGATCAAATTCGTAATCCTTGGTACACATGATGAACCTTTTGAGCATACGATTGGGATGGACATCTTACTTTCTCTAGCCAAGACTACCCCTATTCTTGAATCCAATGAAGGAATAGTAGAGGACATTATACTACCAGTTTTTGGTGTGGGTGACGACCCATTTACAAGTTGTTCCTGAGGTTGGAGTTGTTCTCTTTTCCCTTTTTAGTGGTAGGGAGTCAAATCCTTTCTTCGAATGACCACTAGTAGTGGTGCAAGAGCACCAGGGCCAAAGACAAAAGGCCTAGAGGAAACTAGGGCCACTGAATAGATCCTAGGGGAAAGTTCAAGACAAGATGACCTTGAGAGGCCATATGAATGTAATAAGACCTATAATGGTCCTTTAAATATGTTTGGATTATGTTTTGAATCCTTTTGTAATAAGATCAATAGTATAAGCCTTAATGGAATTTGGGGGGTTAGAGTGCACCTTGGGTCATTTGAGGATCCAAGAGTGTATATGAAGTTGATAATGACCTATAAGGGTATGTGCAGGATCATGGTATGCCAAAAAGTGGTGATGTGGAAAAGAAGACCTAACTGATACACTCTTTGAAAAACAACTATAACTTTCAAACAATATAACATTTTTGAAATCTAAAATATACATCACATTCTATGCTTCACCTAATACAATAATAATAAACAATTCTTTCAATTTGATGAAGTTTAGACTAAGTTAAGGTGGTTAGACATGAGAATTTTTATATTCATGAAAATTTGTAGAAGAAAAATGATAATTAAGGGTAAGTGCACAAAGATGGGGGACCAAAAAGGGGGTATAAGATGCCACTTTTTTCCTGAAATCAGCAAACTCTGAACTTCAACAAGAAATTGAAGATAGTTAGACTCAAAATTTTGAGATGCGACAAAAACAAGAGTTGTAATACTCTGAATCTAGTTCCTAAACTACTAACTTATTTTGAAAATGGTGCAAATTAAGGCCCTCAAAAAGGGGGAGCACAAAAAGTGGTCCTATTTTTTGTCCAAAAACATAACATAGCGTCTAGTGTGCTCCCCCTAAAATGTTAACTTTTTTTTTGAATTTTTTTAATCACTCCAATGAGAAGTTAGCTAACACCACATAGTTTATCCTAGATCTATTTGGTAATTTTTTGATGAACGTATAATTTTTTATGAATTTACGAAGTGCACACATCCTGAAAACATGAAATTTTTGTGTGCTCCCCCTAGAAATCATTTAAAACTAATTGAAAATTAAATTTTCTTTTTTTAAAAGTGTGTAGAATGGAGTCTAGTTTCTAAAAATGTAACTTATTGCAAAATTCGATGAATCAACCAAAATCTATGCCCAAAATACTGCATGTTGGTTTTTTACAAAAAAAGAACATACACACAAAAGAAATTAGAGTTGAAAAGCTTAACATAATCAGAATTCAAAATAAATTATATGCTTAGATAGCTAACAGAGAGATCTACAATATCACGTCATCTAATTTTTATGTTCTTGAGCCACGAGTAAACTTGACGAGGTGCACACAAAAAAAGATGTCATTTTTTTGTATGTCTACTGGAAAACACGTCTCTGGCCTATTTCAATTGTCCAAGCCTTTGGGTTGGATCTCCAAGGAAAATCCAAGCCTTAGGATTGGTAAATTCAAATCCTTTACAAAGTGTACACGCCCTAAAGCATGCATGCCCTAAAGGGTGCACACCCTATAGGGCACACACCCTATAGGGCGTGCACCCTATGTAAATCATAAATTTACATAGGGCGTGTGCCCTATGTAAGATATAGATTCACATAGTGATGAAATATTCAAAGTGGGAGGAAGAGAGAGAGAGAGAGAGAGAGCACTCTCTCTCTCCCTCCCCATACTCTCTCTCCCTCTCTCCCCCTTATCTCTCTCTCTCTCTCTCTCTCTCTCTCTCTCTCTCTCTCTCTCTCTCTCTCTCTCTCTCTCTCTCTCTCTCTCCCTCTCTCCCCCTTATCACACTCTCTCTCACCTTCTCACTCTAACCTTCTATATCTCTCTCCCTTATCTCCTCTCTCTCATCACCCTCTCTCTCTCCCTCTCTCCCCCATATTCTCTCTTTCTCCCTCCCTCCCCCATACTCTCTCTCTCTCTCTCCCCTTATCCTTCTCTCTCTCTCTCCTACTCTCTCCCTTTCCCCTTCTCTATCTCTCCTTCCCCTTCTCTCCTACTATCTCCATTCTCTCTCTCTCTCTCTCTCTCTCTCTCTCTCTCTCCCTCCCTCCCTCCCTTTTCCCTTCTCCATCTCTCTCTCTCTCTCTCTCTCTCTCTCTCTCTCTCTCTCTCTCTCTCTCTCTCTCTCTCTCTCTCTCTCTCTCTCTCTCTCTCTCTCTCTCTCTCCTTACCCTTCTCTCCTATCTCTATTCTCTCTCCCTCTCCCTCTCCCCTTCTCTCTCTCCTTACCCTTCTCTCCTACTCTCTCCATTCTCTCTCCCTCTCTTTCTTTTCTCCCTTTTTCTTGTTTTACATAGGGCGCACACCCTATTTAAGACTATGCATAATATATTTTTTGTTTTTGTATAGGGCGTACGCCCTATAGCATACTTGCGCTATGTAAAACTAGAAGAAATGGTCTTATTTGCCAAGGATCTCGTGAAAGAGGCCCACTTTTTCTTATGCTGTCTGAATTCTGTGTTTCCTCCGACAAGCTTTCTCTTTTCATGGTGTTGATAGTGACAAGTTTTCGCTTTGCACCATCATGAAAGTCAATTATTGGCATCAAAAAGACAAAAAGAGATTGAGGTAAGTTTTTAATTTTTTTACATGTCAAATGTGAGTAAATAGTGTTTTGGTTTATAATTGGTATGATATAGACTTGTTGTTGATACATAATTTGATATAAGTGTAATAAATTTATATTATAATTTGTCATATTGTAAGAGGTTTATATTATAATTTGACTTATTGGTTTACATTTATATTATATTTATAAAATTGTAATCAATTGATATGTAGAAATCATCATCATGCCAAGAAAATGAGAAAAAAATTTAACACCGGAAGAGCATGAAAGAGACAAAGAGAAGAAAAGGGAAAGAATGAGACAACTTCATGAACAAAAAAAATTAGATACTATAAAAGAAGATTTTTCTTTGGATGAGGAACATGAAACATCAATACAAAGTAAGAGAGAATTGGAATTGGAATAAAAAAGACAATGAATGAAAAACTTGCATGCAATGAGACAATTGAATTATGAAGATGTAGGGACATCATCCAATGTTTGAGGCACACCAATGTATCATGTTGAAGGCACACCATGGTCTACTTCCGAAGGTGTGGGCACACTCTTCTATCATGTTGAAGGCACACCATTATCTACATCCCAAGGTGTAGGCACAACATCGTCTCATGTTGAAGGCATTGAAGATGGTACACAATTCACACATAATGTTTTTGATGCTCTTAGAATTATTAAATATAGAAAACTAAAATATTTGATTGATATTGATACTAACATTTTGCAAGTAATGCCTGACAAGATTCCCAAGCGTACTTGTCAAAGAAATGTTAGTTGTATTTGGAGATCATTTTTTGAGAATTTAAACATGATAGGAAGATGTCAACTATTTGTTGAAATGATGAGAAATCTGAAATTTAGGCCCATCATGAAGATTCTTGGGCTAAGAATGATGGACAAGTCAACTAAAAAATCTATTGTAAAGAATCTAATGACCACATATGAGAGTGTGGGCTCTACATCACGTACGAAAGATAGTAATGTCACACGACATGTACTTACATCAATGATAGTAAGCAGTCAAATGAAGAAATCTTGACTCATTAGAAAGACAAGCAAAACATTGAAAATAAGTAGAAAGTCTCTAATGAGAGCCCTGGGAAGGCATCAAAGAGTGGAAGATCCAAATAGCAATGAGTTATGGGCATTTTCTGGTAGACTACTGCGAAAAGATAAAGCAATTGTTGAAGCTTTGAAATCCTTGATTGAAGAATTTTGGAAGAATAATACATGGGTATCTCCTAATCAAAGAGATGTTGTAAGAAGGCAGATTGGTAGTCAAATTCGTGTTCCACATCCAAAACATTTTTTGGATTCAACTTAGACATAATTCTTTGCAAAATTTATGCATACGTATCCTCAAATTAAAATTAGTCAAAGATATTTTGAAATGTGTAAACCTTTTTATGTCAAGATAAATTACACACACATAACTTGTTGTAGGGTACATATTGAATTTTCTAACCATTTTGAAGTTTATAGGAATATATGTGTAGGTTTGCACTCTAACAATGTTTTGCAGGATTGTAACATAAATGTCCCACCTAGATCTTCAAAGGAATTGATATCTACCATTTTATGTGAAAGAGTGGATGGTCAACAATTTTACAAGCTCTCATGCTTGAATGGCACATGCATAGATTGCAAAGGTTTGTGACGTTTGCCAATTTGTCAACATATGGAGAGTACGCATGCAATTGGTAATGAAATAGTGGAATTTGGAAAATATAAGACCGTGACATACAATCTAAAAGATGGAAAAGAGGCTAAAAGGTGTGATTTAGTAATTGAAAAAATTTCAGTGTATCAGTTCATGGACATTTTTTGTAAAAAAATTATTTATGAGTATGCAAGGCATACACATAGAGTGCAATGGTTAGATATACAATTCAAGTTGTGCAAGGACACATTCTCACTTGGTACCATTGTTGCAGTTGTGGACTTTGCAGAGAACTACACACTACAACCACAGAATGAGGTGCAAGCAAAGTATTATAGCTCTCAACATGTTGCTATATTTGTTCATATAGCATTCATGCATGCACCAGACAGTACAGAGGAGAACAAGAAGATATTAAGGGAGTATCATTTTTATATCAGCGATGATCACTCACATTCTATAGAGTTTGTACACGGTTTCTTTCAACTATTTTATGGTCATTTGGCAAACAGGGGCATAAAATATCATTGACATATCATTTGGTCAGATAATTGTGCATCCCAATTCAAAAATTCGCAGATGTTTTATTGGTTGTGTAGGATGCATAAGATTACTGTAATTCAATATATGTGGAATTTCACAGAGGCCGGTCATGGAAAGGGAGAGCACGATGGCACAGGTGCATGTATTAAAAGAGCCTTAGCACGTGAAGAATTAAAGTACAAAGAGAAAGCAACATTGTCAGATACGAGATGTATTTTCTAGTGGTGTAATGCTACAATGGGTCTAGGTAATGAAGGTGAGTCTACGGTTCGTAGATTTTTTTGGTTGATGGATGAAACTAACATTGCACCATATGAGGATTGTTGTACATTGACATGATCGAGTGAGCTAAACTCTTTTAGAAGTTGTAATGCAGGTTCATGGAGTATCTGCACATGACATATGGCATGCTTTTGTTCATCATGTGTAGATGAAGATTGGGATGGGTGTGAGTCAAAGAAATGGGTTGATGAATGGTATACACGTATTTTGAGTCCACTTGCCTCCTATCATCCCCATGAATCACTACAATCGATAGAAATGGAATCATCCATTGACTTTGATCAATTATCTAATCTAGTACAACCAGGTCGGTATTTTCCACATACAAATAATCCCAAATTTAGTACTTTATCATAAATATTTAGTAAACTAATGTCCTCATTATGTTTATATCATTACAGACCATGTTTTTGCTATTATTGCACCTGAAGACAATGAAGAAGGGATAGATTATTATTTGTGTCATCGTGTAGAGGCAAAAAAGAAATTGGATCACTTGGTTATCGATGGTGAAGAATTAGAATACCCTATAGGAGCAGTGGTTGTAACTGGTACATGGCTTAGACGGTATGCTATGAAGAACCCTAGGTTGTGGTTGTTCAAGGATTGGGAGACACACAGAAAGATTCTTCATTATTCAAACCTCATCATTGCATCAAATGTCCACTTAATTAGATATGGGGGAAGACCACAAAATAAAACTCTTTGAAAAGTTCGTGAGTCAGACCACGAGGCAATACTTGAGACAATCAAGGGTAGGGCAGACCCAATTGGTTCATTGGACTAAATGGAGATACAAAATATCGTAACATGTCAAATTTATATAGCACTGTAAATTGGGTGGACTGTAAATTGCTCATGCATTACCCAAGCCAAAACCAACTTCTAAACAAAAGCCTATCTTAGTTTTTGGAGATTCAACTTCATTTAAATTTGGCAACACATTCTCGGTCAGTGTCAGAACTCAAAGTGTTCCTCAGCTAAAACGGCCAACATTGCGTATCTTTCAAACCATCAGTCATAGCATCAAACCATCTATTCCAACAGCTCTGAATGGCTAGGTAAATGCTAGTGGAAACCTCGTTCAACACCCACAGTCGTTCGATCCTCGCCGATGACTCTGTGCTGAAGTGTCCCTCAAGGTCTCTTAAGCATGGAATCAGCGATCTTTGTGGGGTCATATCTCAGAGCTCATGTGAGGTAGAATCAATTCATCAAGTGCTACAAGACCGTGCTATTGGGGCCTACAAAAGCCTATCTCAACTTTTGGAGATTCAAATTCCTTTAAATTTGGCAACACATTCTCAGTCGGTGTCAAAACTCAAAGTGTTCCTCAATTGAAACGACCAACGTTGCGTATCTTTGAAACCATCAATTGTAGCATCGAACCGTCTATTCCAACAGCTCCAAATGGCTGGGTAAACACTAGTGGAAACCTCATTCGGCACCCATAGTTGTTCAATCCCTGCCAACGACTCCATGCTAAAGTGTCCCTCAAGGTCCCTTACGCATGGAATCAATGATCTTTGCGGGGTCGTATCTCAAAGCTTGTGTGAGGTACCATCTATTCATCAGTTTCTACAAGACTATGTTGTCAGGGCCTACAAAAGCCTATCTCAATTTTTGGAGATTCAACTTCTTTTAAATTTGGCAACACATTCTCAGTTGGTATCAAAACTCAAGGTGTTCCTCACCTGAAATGGTCAACGTTGCGTATCTTTCCAACTGTCGCTCATAGCATCGAACTATCTATTCCAATAGCTCTGAATGGATGGGTAAATGCTAGTGGAAACCTCTTTCAGCACCCACCGTCATTTGATCCCCGCCGATGACTCCATGCTGAAGTGTCCCTCAAGGTCTCTTAAGCATGGAATCGATGATCTTTGCGGGGTCATATCTCAAAGTTCATGTGAGGTAGAATCAATCCATTAGGTTCTATGGGACTGTGTTGGTGGGGCCTACAAAAGCCTATCTCAGTTTTCAGAGATTCAACTTCATTTAAATTTGGCAACACATTCTCGGTCGGTTTCAAAACTCAAGGTGTTCCTCAGCTGAAACAACCAATGTTGTGTATCTTAACAACCGTCGATCGTAGCATCAAACCATCTATTCCAATAGCTCTAGATGGATGGGTAAATGCTAGTGGCAACCTCATTCAACACCCACAGTCGTTCGATCCCCGCCGACAACTCCATGCTGAAGTGTCCCTCAAGGTCTCTTAAGCATTGAATCAACGATCTTTGTGGGGTCATATCTCAGAGCTCGTGCGAGGTAGAATCAATCCATCAGGTGCTACGAGACCATGTTGCTAGGGCCTATAAAATTCTATCTTAGTTTTTGGAGATTCAACTTCGTTTAAATTTGGCAACACATTCTCGGTCAGTGTCAGAACTCAAAGTGTTCCTCAGCTAAAATGATCAACATTGCGTATCTTTCAAACCATCGATCGTAGCATTGAACCATATATTCCAATAGCTCCGGATGGTCAGGTAAACACTAGTGGAAACCTTGTTCAGCACGCACAATCGTTTTATCCCTACTGACTACTCCATGCTGAAGTGTCCCTCAAGGTCTCTTAAGCATGGAATCAATGATCTTTGCGGGGTCATATCTTGGAGCTCGTGCGAGGTAGAATTGATCCATCAGTTGCTACAAGACCATGTTACCGAGGTGTACACAAGCCTATCTTGATTTTTGGAGATTCAACTTGGTTTAAATTTGGCAACACATTCTCGGTCAGTGTCAGAACTCAAAGTGTTCCTTAGCTGAAATGACCAACGTTGTGTATCTTTCAAACCGTTGGTCGTAGCATCAAACCGTCTGTTCCAATAGCTCCAAATGGCTGGGTAAACAATAGTGGCAACCTCATTCGGCACCCACATTCATTTGATCCCTGCCAACAACTCCGTGCTGAAGTGTCCCTCAAGATCTCTTAAGCATGGAATCGACAATCTTTGCGGGGTCATATCTCAGACCTCGTGTGAGGTAGAATCAATCCATTAGTTGCTACAGGACTATATTGCCAGGGCCTACAAAAGCTTGTCTCAGTTTTTGGAGATTCAACTTTGTTTAAATTTGGCAACACATTCTTGGTTGGTGTCAGAACTCAAAGTGTTCCTCAGTTGAAATGGTCAACGTTGTGTATCTTTCAAACCATCGGTTGTAGCATCGAACCATCCATTCCAATAGCTCCAGATGGCCGGGTAAATGCTAGTGGAAACCTTGTTTGGCACCCATAGTCATTTGATCCCCACCGACGACTCCGTGCTGAAGTGTCCTTCAAGGTCTCTTAAGCATGGAATCAGTGATCTTTGCAAGGTCATATCTCAGAGCTCGTGCAAGGTAGAATCAAATCCATTAGGTGCTACGAGACCGTGGTGCTAGGGCCTACAAAAGCCTATCTCAGTTTTTGGAGATTCAACTTCGTTTAAATTTGGCAACACATTATCAGTCGGTGTCAGAATACAAAGTGTTCCTCAGCTGAAACAGCCAATGTTGCGTATCTTTCAAACCATCAGTCGTAGCATCGAATCATCTATTCCAATAGCTCCAGATGGCTGGGTAAATGCTAGTGGAAACCTCGTTTGGCACCCATAGTCATTCGATCCCCGCCAATGACTCCATGTTGAAATGTCCCTCAAGGTCTCTTAAGCATGGAATCGGCGATCTTTGTGAGGTCATATCTCAGAGATCGTGCAAGGTAGAATCAATCTGTCAGTTGCTATGGGACCATGTTGCCAGGGCCTACAAAATCCTATCTCAATTTTTGGAGATTCAACTTCGTTTAAATTTGGCAACACATTATCGGTCGGTGTCAAAACTTAAAGTGTTCCTTAGCTAAAACGACCAACATTGCGTATCTTTCAAACCATCGATCGTAGCATCAAACCATCTATTCAAATAGCTCCAGATGGCTGGGTAAACACTAGTGGCAACTTCATTCAGCATGCACAGTCGTTTGATCCCCGCTGACGACTCTATGCTAAAGTGTCCCTCAAGGTCTCTTAAGCATGAAATCAGTGATCTTTGTAGGGTCATATCTTGGAGCTCATGCGAGGTGAATCGATCTACTAGGTGTTATGGGACCATGTTACCGGGGCTTAAAAAATCCTATCTCAATTTTTGGAGATTCAACTTCATTTAAATTTGGCAACACATTCTCGGTCGGTGTCAGAACTCAAAGTGTTCCTCAGTTGAAATAGCCAACGTTGCGTATCTTTCTAACCGTCAATTTTAGCATCAAACCATCTATTCCAATAGCTCTAGATGGCCAGGTAAACACTAGTGGCAACCTCATTCACCATGCACAGTTGTTTGATCCCCGCTGACGACTCCATGTTGAAGTGTCCCTCAAGGTCTCTTAAGCATGGAATCAGTGATCTTTGTGGGGTCATATCTCAGAGCTCATGCAAGGTAGAATCAATCTATCAATTTCTACAGGACCATGTTTCTAGGGCCTACAAAATTCTATCTTAGTTTTTGGAGATTGAACTTCGTTTAAATTTGGCAACACATTCTCGATCGGTGTCTGAACTCAAAGTGTTCCTTAGCTGAAACGACCAACATTGTGTATCTTTCAAACTATCAGTTGTAGCATTGAATCATCTATTCCAATAGCTCCAGATGGTCGGGTAAATTCTAGTGACAACCTCATTCAGCACCCATAGTCATTTGATCCCCACCGATGACTCCATGCTGAAGTGTCCCTCAAGGTCTTTTAAGCATGGAATCAATGATCTTTGCAGGGTCATATCTCAGAGCTCATGCAAGGTGGAATCGATTCGTCAATTTCTACAGGACCGTGTTGCTGAGGCCTACAAAAGCCTATCTCAATTTTTAGAGATTCAACTTCTTTTAAATTGGGCAACACATTCTCTGTCAATGTCAGAACTCATAGTGTTCCTCAGTTCAAACGGCCAACGTTGCGTATCTTTCAAATTGTCGATCGTAGCATCGAACCATCAGTTCCAACAGCTTCAGATGGCTGGGTAAACACTAGTGGAAACCTTGTTCACTACACATAGTCGTTCGATCCCTGCCAACGACTCTATGTTGAAGTGTCCCTCAAGGTCCCTTAAGCATGAAATCAATGATCTTTGTGAGGTCATATCTCAGAGCTCGTGCAAGATAAAATTGATCTATCAGGTGCTATGGGACCGCGTTGTCGGGGCCTACAAAAGCCTATCTCAATTTTTAGAGATTCAACTTTCTTTAAATTCGGCAACACATTCTCAGTCAGTGTCAAAACTCATAGTGTTCCTCAATTCAAATGGCCAACATTGTGTATCTTTCAAACCGTCGGTCGTATCATCAAACCGTCAGTTCCAATAGCTCTAAATGGTCGAGTAAACGCTAGGGGAAACCTCATTCAACATGCATAGTTGTTCGAACCCCGCTGACGACTCTTGGCCGAAGTGTCCCTCAAGGTCTCTTAAGCATGAAATCAGTGATCTTTGCGAGGTCATATCTCAGAGCTCGTGCAAGGTAGAATCGATCCATTAGGTGCTACGAGACTATGTTGCCAGGGCCTACAAATGCCTATCTTAGTTTTTAGAGATTCAACTTCTTTTAAATTCGGCAACACATTCTCAGTCGGTGTCAAAACTCAAAGTGTTCCTCAGTTCAAACGGTCATCGTTGCGTATCTTTCAAACCGTCAGTCGTAGCATCAAACCGTTTGTTCCAACAACTTTAAATGGTCAGATAAATGCTACTGACAACCTTTTTTGGCACACATAGTCATTTGAATGACACCGATGACTCCGGGGTGAGCAGTAGGATGAGTGCAAATATGTATTCTAGTGTTTGTCATTAACAATTAGTCAGTTAGGGGACAATTAGAAGTTTGTTTGTAAAAGCATAAGGTTGCACATCCACATCTTCCATAGTAATCTTATTAATAAAAGAACTCTTGCCAACATTAGGGTACCCCAAGAATCCTTATACTATATTTATACATTTATGCATTCATTTCATTACTTTTGTTATTATTACAGTTAAGAAATTGACTGTTATTGAGGACAGTGACTGACATTTGTAGCACAGTCAACACGTTAAACATACAAGCATAACTATAAGGCATGAGAAATTTACAAAGCAAAGACATGAACATAAACATAATTTAGTATACATCAATACACCAAACACATGAATTACATACCTAAAACATAAAAAATATATATTCATAGGGCATGAAGTCAAATATATATGTCCAATAATGTCATACATTGAATATATTCAATACAGTAAAATTGGCTTCCTTAAAGCCAAATGGATGTACAACGTATCACTGATACAATATACAAAAAATATGTCCACTAATGCCATATAGGCATACAATCCATATCCCTAATCTAGTCCTTTCCCGCTAGGGAAAGAAAACAAATCTCGAGCTATCTTCGATCGTCGCGTCGATGGAGATGCAATGGATGCCATAGTCTTTTGAGTGCGCTCACTCGTCCTCCTGTCTAGACTCTTATGTAGCTTGACCTGATAAAAAATAAAATTAGATAGAGATAACTAATATACATCAAAATTGAATTATACAATGACATAAAATTGAATATTGGCTTACCACTAGCAAATAGTCACTATGTTCATCCACCAAAGGTGCATGTTGGCGATCTGGAGTCATAAGTCCCTACAACAATGATCAAAATAATAATTAAAATACATACATGGATATCATTATAAAATTCAATACAAACTATTAAAATAACAATTAAAGTTAAGTGATCTCTTTCATACCTCAGTTAGTGCTTCAGAACTAGCTACTGTTGCAGCTACTCCATCATCCAAAGTATCATGGATAGAAAGAGGAGTCTCTGATGTCAAAAGCTGAAAATGAAAAAAAAAAAAAAATTATGCAGTTATCAAGATTACATATATTTTTTACAACCCTGCTAATGAGTAAATGTTACCTCTGTGAAGGTTCCATCGTGTCCTCCAGTGTGCGGTGTCAAAGTTGAAGCTCCAACATTCAACTAGTGCACATGTACATGGAAAATTATAAGATAACCATTCATATAAGAATGTAATAATGACATGTTAATTATAATGCATTATTACATGTATACCTGTGGACTCAATGGTGACCTCACAAACCCAGGTGAAAGAATGTAATCATCGTGCCTCTGGATTTTGATCATAATTTGTCAAGTAATTTAGTCATTCATTCATTAATTAAATATGATCAAGTAAATCCAATTAATATGCAAATAAAGATACCTCAAAGAAAGTTTCATGATGCCCTTCGCTATTTGTTGTGAACGTCAATGGTCCACCAGTGCACATCTAATGCACATGCACAATAAGTTAGGATACAATTATTCATATAATTACATAATAATCAAATATGTTAATTAAATATTTTATTCAATACATACTTGTGGAATTGACAACGATGTGTAAAAGGGGACATTAGGATCATTGCCACTTCCACCGCCACCGCCACCGCCATTGACACTCTTGCCCTGAATTTTCATCATAAACAATAGATACTAAATTAAATAGTTATTCTTTTATAAATGAAATATGATCAAAACAATTTAATGAACTTGAAAATATTTACCTATGTGTCAATGCCAAATGTCGTATTTAGAAAGGTATCAATCATCAATCCAAAATCCTCTTACTCTCTCTCACCAGTACCAAATGTGCACAAGCATCCACATGACCGACAAATATGCCCCCTTGAGGATTGACCATAGTCACCCTCAACTAAAGGAGTGGCACACTGAATGAGAGTCTATGTCAGAGCACTAATTGTGCCTAGTGTGTCTGCCTCTACATGTTCCTTCACAACGGAAGGAATACTAACATGATCCAATGGTGGCTTGCCACTAGCAGCCCTAGGTGCATTAGGGTCATGATGTGCCCCTACTCAATCAAATGATGAACCCCCTCCTCTACCTTGAGAATCCAACATGTCAAAATAATTTGGCACCACCTTGAGTACAAACTCACAATAGAGTTTCCTCAAGAAATATATAGAAACCTCATGATTGTTACAAGGAGGCAAATCAAAGACCATCCACCATCTCTCCCAAAAATTATTTTTAATGTCTTCATTTATGCACCAATGAATTGGGAACCTCCTTCTTGTAGTTCTAAGAGTATTTGCATCCCCTGGTTTTTTAAATAGCTGGCAAATGTCATCTTTTGTGATTTTTTTCTTTTTTATGTCCGCATAAAATAATTTATTTGCATAATATTATTTTTGTTCTTCTCTTTTATCCCGCCATAAATTAATTTTCCCACTAACTGCGCTTACATGGGTCAAGATTGCTTCCAATGATTTTGAAAGTCTTTCCCTTATAGGATTTGTACCACTAGAATCTTTTAACCTATTAATTAAAGATTCTAATTCTTTTTGCCCTCTTTAAATTTGGTTCAACAAATTTTGTTGTGTTCTAGGAGGAGGTTTCTCGATTGGTGGAGGCAATTGAGGTTCATTTTCTTCATTTCTTTCTTCATTCGGTTCTTCATGAGGAGACAGAGGGTTTGGTGGAGGGAGATTATTTCTTCCTAGCAATTAAAAAAACTACATTTTAAAATGTTCATTACACAACAAATTTTAACAAAAAAAAATTTGAACAAAATAAATTTAAACAAAAATAAATTTTAACAAAACAAATTACAACAAAACTCAAATTTTAAAACAAATGAGAGGCATGATAAGCTGTAAAAACACTTACCTCTTCTTCCGGATCGAACTTGATGATGCCATGGAGCTATTTGATTGATGGATGAACAAAAATAATTGACTCACAAGAAAATATGATAGGGCGTGCACACTTTAGAATCTCCTCTTAGATGAAAACGCGGGTTTGAGAAAGCAAAATAAACTTCCAAACCCGCGTGCAACAAACTTTATACAAATTTTTCAAAAGGGCATATGCCCTATAAGGCACACACGCTTTTCCAAAGTATGTGCACCCTATAGGGTGCACACGCTTTGGCTTGGATTGCCCAAGCCATAGGGTGTGCACCCTTTATTGTGTGTGTACTATGCACGATGGGGGGCCAAAAAGAAAAGTGGCATCTTTTTGGTCCCCCATCTTTGTGCACTTACCCTTAATCATTTAATTGGAAAAAAAACATAAAAAAATATACATCACATCCAAACATAAGTCTAATAATTTTATCTAGAATGTTATAAAATAATATCATCATTTGATTTTGTTTAATGTGGTCAGACATATAGCTACTTGTTATCTTTCTAGTCCTGATTGATAGACTTATTGAAAAATTGCTATAACTTTCAAATTGTATAACATTTTTGAAATAAAAAACATATGTTACATTCTATGATTTTCCTACTACAATAAAAATAAAAAAAGGTTTCAATTTGATAAAGTTTAGACTAAGTTAATGTGGTTAGACACGAGAGTTTTTTTATTCTGAGAAAGTTGTAGAAGAAAAATCAAAATTAATTGTTTAAACTTGGAAAAAAATTACAAAAATATATGTGTCACATCCGGACATGAGTCCACTACTTATATCTAAAATCTTGTAAACAAAAATTATCATTTGATTGTGTTCAAGGTGGTCAGACATACACCTACTTATTTTTTTCCTGAAATTTTCGTACTATTACATTGTAATTTGAAAATTTCAACATATAGAATAATTTTTTTTTAAAAAGGGCCTAGTATCTTAGAAACTAAATTCAATTTTCTACAGATTATCTTCTTACGTATTTTTGATATAATATTTATAACTTGTTCAAATTTTTATGTCAACTTGCCTAAACCTGATTTTCTGAATTTTCATTGCCACTTAAGGGCCTAGTTTGGCATGCCATGATCTTGCACATACCCATAAGGTCCATATTGGTTGTAAGTTGGCCCTTGGAGCCATTTAATTGAGTCAAATACACTAAAAGTGCCCAAATGATTTAATTTTCCTAAATTGGCAAAATGAGGACTTTGAAGGCTAAGTGAGGGTTTAAGAGTGGTTTAAGGGTATAAGGTTAGGATGGAGTCCTAAAAAACTTTGAAAGGTTCATAAATGCATAAATGATGAAACGTTGTCAAAGTTGACAACTAGGTTGTCAACTAGACAACAAAATATAACCCATAAACTAAATGTAAACAGTCATAACTAATTGTTACCGGTTTGAGGAAGTTGTAACCGGTTTGGGAAGGCTTATTTCCCTTGTGTATGTGTGAGTTTGAAAAGAGAGGTGTGTAGGGAGGTTTATAGGAGTGTCTTTGAGTTAGGATTACAATGTAATGAAGTTTTCAAAGTAATAAACTTTAATTCTCTTCAAATTCCTAGTTCTCTATCGTAAGGGAATAGTCTTGGCTTTGGTGTTCAAAAACCCTTGATTCAATGCAATAAGGTATTGGAAATGAATTATATTGATGTTATTTTATTTTATTATTCACTCCATGAAATATTGTATTGTTCTTATAAAGTTTTGAAGTCAAGAAAGTCACTGGTGTGCTGACTGTTCCTAGAGTTTTTGGAGTGCAATCAAAAAATTGCCCATGAGAAGTTTCCATGATGGCCTAGGCTCTCCCATTTTCTTTGGTGATTGTTCCTTGTGGGAGAGACCTAATATATGTATGATATGTATTCATATGTGTTTGTATGAAGTGATATGAAAGGTTTGAAGATGGAGATATCTGATTGAAGAGATAGTGTTGATTGGGGTTGCAAGGTGGTTGGATCAGTCAAGTTCTGAGTATTCCACCCAATGGAGGTCAAATTTTTATGACTTGGAATATAATAATATGACCATGTCATGGTTTTTGATCCACTTGAAGGATCAAGAAAGGTTTGGAAGTGCCTTGTTGGCAAAGCCCTAGGCTTGTGCACCTAGGAAAGAGGGTTTGATTGTTGGGTGAGTAGATCTTGGTGGATTCTCCTTCGAATGTGAAAATCCATTATTTTGGATGATGATAAAAATCTATTTGAAGGTTAGGAGTTTTGGGAAGGTGATATGCTAGTACTTTCTTTGTAATAGGAGGGTTAATAAAGGGCTAATTGCAGAGCAAAAGTCATTGTTTGGGCATATGGTCGAAAGGAGTTATATTATATTTTGAGATATGTAATATGAATTTAAAAGGGTATCTAGATATACTCTTATATCCTTGAGTGTTTTGGGGAATTTTTTTGAAATCCTTGGAAAACCAGTCTGGCAGGGCTACTAGGGATTAAGGCCTAGTGAGCACCTGGTAAGATATAGTTGCATGAACAAGTGGATTGGTTGAATACATTGATTTATTTGAGGGACATTGGAGTTATTTCAAAGATGTAGAGCCTAAGGTGGCACAAAGATTTTTGTGCACTCTTATAGGGTATGGTGTGGCTTGGATCAAGGATAATGATCCTCATGAAGATGCTTGTTGGGTGTTATGATAACACTAAGAAGTTCCCTCTTTAACTTACTAGTTTCAAGTCCACTGAAGGCCTCTGCATCAAGTAGGGGCCTCGGTGATTGAGAATCCTTAGATAGCAGATGTAGAGATGGTTCTGGCTAGAGGCTTAAGAGAAGATTTAAAAGTGAAGGATGTTGGATTATCATAGTCTAATGGAGATTTCAGATCAAATTATGAGGAAGACATCTTGGATAAGAGAATGGTAAATCAATCTCAAACCAAGAGCAAGGAAGTCAAAGTTGGTGAGAAATGAAGAAGAGGTCTCAGAACCAACAAGATCATGTTGGAGATGGCTAGTAATGGTAAAGGGCTATACACAGAAACAATCCAAGAAGGAATTTTCCCTTCCCAAAGAGCCATGAAGGCTATATTGTGGAACATTAGAGGATGTAATGCATCTAACAAAAGGCGCATGATCAAAAGATGTTTTGATCAAGAGAGTCCAGACTACAATTTGTTGCAAGAAACTAAATTAGTTAAAATAGAGTTTGATAGTGGCATTTATGGTAAGGTCTATGTGTAGATGTCATTGGAGCATTAGGAGGTTTGGCTTTTTTATAGAATCTACATAAAGTTGGTGTCATAGAGATCAATGATGAGTCCCACTAGAAATTGGTCGAGGTACAACTAGTAAGGTTTAGTAAGGAAATTTTCTTCTTTGACATTTATGCATAATCAATATTTGTATTTTATATTGGTCTAGGTACAACTAGTAAGGTTTAGTAAAGGAAATTTTATTCTTTGAAATTTATGAATAATTAATATTTTTGAATTAAAAATCAATTGATCAAAAAAGGAGAGTTACATCACGATGAGCGGGGAGGCAGAGCCTCAACCCACCAAGTTCACAAAAAAATAAAACATTACAAAATAGTATAGAACATCAAAGTATTTGACAGTTTCCATGGGTAAAAACACCAAAAAGGAACCAGGAAAACTTAGAGTAGAATATCATTATAGTCTTCAACCCAGGAGGTCCACCCTTGAGCGCCCTCCATCCAAACCACTTTCTTTCTTTCCAAGACATGATAGAACATTTCAAGATTATCAAAGTAGGGGCCTCTGGTATCTCTAATTTCCTTAATCAACTTTTTAAGAGCATTATCAAAGGCCTCTTGATTGTCTGCAATACTGGCCCATTTAAAGCCATCTTTCATTTCGTAGATGAAAATGGTGGCATGACCATCTTGGAGAAATCTCAGCAACTTCTCCTTCTCAAGCCTCATCACACAATAAACCTATTAATAATTTTAAAATGTATGAGTTTCCTAAGAAAATCAGTAAGTACTCTGCCATTACCTTGAAATTTATCTGCATTTCTAAATTTCCATATAAACCAAAGGATGTAAGAAGAAAGGATTTGCAGAAACAAGTTAGAATCATTTTTAAGACCAAGTATAAATCCAGTAATAATATCAAAAGTATAGGCATGTTCAGTGATAGAGATCCCAAAAAACTTCCACACTTCCCTGGCAAAGGCACACTCAAAGAAGATGTGTCTCATAGTCTTGGGCATCTTACAAACAAGGCAAGTGTCAGAACCACCAAGATGATTTCTAATAGGCAGTCTATCAAGCATGAGCTGCCATTTGAAGCATTTAATTTTAGGGGGGATGGGGTACTTCCAGAATTTTTCTAAAGTTTTATGCCAATCAGGGGGATTAATATGAACATACTAGATGGAGTTGAGGTGGTCCAGGATCGAGGAGTCACCATTCAGAACCTTATAAATGTCTTTAGCATTAACTTTAGGGAGGAGGGATCCATCATCCCATCGGAAGGAGAGGTACCTATGGGAGTCCACATCAGTACTGCAAGGAAGATTAAGGGAGGCACATGTATTCTTAACCATGTTAAAAGTTATTTTGTGGGAGCTAGGGAGGTCAAAGTTATTACTAAGAGTTTTCCAACTGATAAGATTGTCATTTTCCAAAATGTCCATAAAACACTTAATCCCTTTATTATGCCAGTATCTAACTGGCATCATTACAATGAAATTAAAGTTAGGTTTGCAAAAGAAAAGTAATAACATACGTAGGAAAAAAGAGAGTAGTGGTCTCTATTTTGTGGAATAGTCACTCAGTGTAACCAGAAATTATAGCTCCTCCATTCAACTGCTTTTGTTGTTAATGATGTATAAGTGAGTTGAATACCAATCCATAAATTAAACTGCACAATTCCAAAATAATTTGTTATTATTTTTCTTTTAAACGCCCAACATATCATGCTATTATTTTTAAGCCTTTCTTTTAAGAGCAATGGTCATTAGTGATTTGGACTAAGTTATGAAAATAGTATCAAGGCTCGGCATGCTCTTCAAAATTTTGGAGTACTTAAAGTTCTTTCTTCACTAAGTTGCTGGATTGGTTTTCATACATCTTTCAAAATGTGATGTATAATTTTAAATTATAGTTGGAATTCTAAAAAAAATTAAGTATACTAAGATAAAAGTATATACA
Organism: Chamaecyparis obtusa; assembly: GCA_027943335.1. NCBI lineage: Eukaryota > Viridiplantae > Streptophyta > Pinopsida > Cupressales > Cupressaceae > Chamaecyparis > Chamaecyparis obtusa. The sequence continues at coordinate 922,309 of BSBK01012015.1, forward strand.
ACCCTCATCTACTAATAAGAATTTACAAACAAGATTATAATGTTAGAATGTTTCATTAATTCAAAGATTTAGAAAGCATTCTTACAAAGTTCATTTTGTACACATTTTAAAATCATTTCACTTCTTGACATGACATCTTTTTGAGGTATTCTATCATGATATCTTCTTCAAGCATTTAATCAAACAATTTAGGTGTGATGTCCATGATTCCACATTTTGCATGCATGTGGATTAGAGCATTTCCAACTATAACAAAAATCTCCTACAATCTTGTGCCATGAGACATCTCTTTTGAAGCATTTTGTCTAATAGTTAGCATTCTTTGTTTCATTTTGCATACCTATCTACTAGAACATTTTCAACCATAATATCTGGCTATACACTATCAATCAAATTTTTTTTGAAAGTTTTTAAGGTGTTTTCATGAGACCACATTTTTTTAAGGAATACTACCATGTTTTGTCTATGTTTGATGGATGTTCATATTATGTTTCCAAAGCTTCTAAGGAGGATGTTGGTGTTGTCAAAAGGTCTTATGAATTTCTAATTTAATATATTTTGTGAGTTGTTTCTTAGATGGAAAAATAAGAAAGAGATGAGACATTCATATAATTAAAAAATCTCTTTTAGCCTAAAATGTGAGCACATTGAATGTCCCTATTAGGAAAAAGAAAAAAAATCTTTTTCTACTAAAAAATAATAATTTTTTAATTTTGAAAAATAGACACTTTAATTATATTATTTTATAATTTAATATTTAATATTAATAATCTATTAATATATATTAAAATATTTAAAAATATCAAAGAATATAATTTCTCATACATTTTATTGACAAAATATAATTTAAAAATATATGATAACTTAAAAATATCTTTATGATATATAAAATAAAAATTAACCGTAAAATATTTGATAAACAATACTAACTGTTATTCTTATTTTCTTCATACTAAATCTCCAGTAAAGAAACATATAATAGAAATGCATGTACAATAAAAAAAAACAGATTTAGTAAATTTCTTCACACTAACAGTTATAATTATATTCCTCACAAGTCACATAGTAACTTTGTTCACACTAAAGTTAACTTTCAGTAATAGTGAAATCTTTCCTCGAGCACTAACAGTTATATCGTTATTTTCTTCACACTAAAGTTAATTTTCAGTAGCAAAAGAGAAGTTTACAAAAGCAGATCTAAAAATAGGTGGAAAAAATTCCAATCTATATTTGCGTGGTCTGTACGCATATAAATAGAGTGATTTAATGTTTAATGTTTTAGAGTGATTTAATGCTGAAACTCCTGCATTAGAAAGGTTTGGCTGTGACACAAAATGGTTGCTTGCAGAATAATAATAATGGCTGACATGACAGAAGGCGAAGATATATTTGATGAAGATAAAAGCTTGTGGGAAAGGCGAATTATTGCTCCAGACGGCGAAGAACTATTTTTTTTAGGTGACCAAACTGAACATACTGTACTATACACAGATTTTGACAGCTTTATATATTTTACTTTATCCAAGATTTTACAATACAAGTTGTTATTGAGAAGGAAGAGCAAATCTCATATGATTTTCAAGATCAGAATTTGATGCAATATACAATTATAGAGGAGTCTGATGATGATTATGAGAATGAGGTGGAGGGATATTTTGGGGTCTCTGAAAGTTCTGATATTAATGATGAAGAAGCTGCAGTGCTTCCCGTGAACACTTCGGAACTTTCGTTGCCTGCTCAATATTTTGGTATGTTTGCCGAATACGTTGGTATTATTGCTGAATATTTTGGTATTATTACTCCTGCAATTGGCGATGAAGAAGCTGCACAGATTTTGGGATTGCCCAGTAAAGAAATAGATAATGATTGGCAGAAGGAGTGTGTGATATGCCTCGATTCCTTGGAAGACAGTTGTGAGGATATAAAACAGTTGCCATGAAAGCATATATATCATTATAAGTGTATTCTGAGATCCACCAAAATTAAGAACAACTGTCCCCTATGCCGGCGAAAGTTTGATTATAGGGAAAGACAGTCACATTGAAAAAATAGATGAAATTTTATTGTATTTCTTTGTCTATTGATTGCTTTGTACTCATCTATGAAACCTTGTGGAAATCCAAAAAAAGCATCACGAGACCTAAAATCCTTTCCCATTTACTCTTAACTAGGGCAACAATTTCATAGTGATCTCCACATTCATATATTGTATGCAATGTCACTTTTTTCATATAATTCAATAAATGTTTTCTGCGCTTAGCAACAGAATGTGAGGACAACACGAGGTTCATACTCATTTTCTTTTGTTATCTCTATTCTAGTTTGACATGTTCTCATGGTGTATATAGCATTCAAGATGTATGTCTATTGTGCAGCCATTTTTAGACTTGTAATTTATATTCTTTTGTATGTAATGTGTAATAAAAATTATCTATTATAAAGGATCTTTAATTAATTTAATTAATAAATAAAAATGGTCTAAATTAATAAAATAATAAATTAATAAATAATATTTGTCGATTTATTTATAACTTTCTAGAAAATTCTTGAAGGTTTTTAAAAGACATTGGCTGGCAGAGTAGGTAGTCATCGTGAAATTTAGATTTTCTTGTATTTTCGGAAATTGAAGGCTGGAGTTTCAAAGGTGGAAGATCCTCCTTATTCTGTGATGGCAGTTTTGGTGGTTAGCAGTCACCCTAGTCTGTCGTTGGAAATATCAATTCAATATTTCACTTGTGCTCCAAATTTGTGAAGTCTTCTCTAGAAGACAAATTTGTAATAAACAGTGATATTTGATATTTGTCCAAGACTGTTGTGCAAAGTAATTTGAAGTTTGTAATCTGAAGTGATATCATTATTGAATACATTTCCTCTTACATGTGTAGATCTTCATCTCTATTTGCATATAGATTTCTCTATTCTTGGTGAATGAATCCACTACTGCATAATATTTTGTTAAGTGGCGATAGCATTGCATTTGGAGCACATGGATTGTGCAAGGCTCTTACAATCACAAAAGGAAGGGGAGAAGTCATATGACTTCATATCGTATGAAGGGGGACCAACTCACTTAGTCACCATACAAATACTATACACGTGGGGGTGTTGTCATACATCACCGTACATTCTCTCTTTCCATTGTACAACATCGTAATAACTATACAGGTGCAAGTAGAGACCTATAAATCATAGAGCCTTTAATCACCATATAGGTACATTAAGAGATGTCGTACGGAGTAAGGGGTGCACGTGGGAAGTGTTTGACATATATATCGCCTTCAGGATGTATCATAAGTGGTAGCTATATGGACTGATTGTGGAGTGGATAGTTTCTGGGGACATCACACCTCAGGAACATTACAGTGGTATCAGAGCTGGTGATCCTGCCAGCTTGTTGGGAGAAACATGGCACCGAGTGATGGTTGGGAAGATACATTGAGGGAGCTAAGAAGTCAGGAGAAGCTCTGCCAGACCCTAGCAAGAGGACATAAGTAGATTGGTAAGACACTCAAGAGAATAGAAAATAGAAGAATGAAGGACAACATGTTACACACACCTCAGACCAATACAAGACTGACAATGTCAATTTTCTCCCTAAGGATCAATAATATAGAAATGAATTTGCTCACCCTAGCTAAGTCACTGAAGCACATAAAGCAAGATCAGGTTGAGTCACTGAAGAAAATAGAGTAGGATTGGGTTGATGGTGGATGACAGATAGACATCTCTCAAGGACTACATAGATATAAGGTTGAGGTACCCATCCTCCAAAGGTGATAGAATTTGTAACATCAATCTCAATTGGGAAATCGAAAATGAGGTACTTAGCACCATGAGCTCTACAAAGGATGAAGTTATGCCTATGTAGACATAGGAGGATTTGGACAAAAAAGAGTCAACAATTGTCCCTTTAAATGTAATACATCAAAATTTTCAAGACAACCAGAAACGTGAAGAAGATGCTTGCACAAATTTCATATGAACTAGATCTCAATGATCAACTTGATAGAAATGAAGGCTCTATAGGTGATCCTTCGAATGATGAGGCTCTACCAATGGTTAATCAACTTCATGGAAATGCTACCAATGATCTCTTACAAGAGCAACTACAATTGGGTGAATATGGATTTTATCCTTTGATTGTGCCCAAGGCGTACATAATTGCAATCTCTCCATGTAAGGGCCTTCCTTCCTCATGGAAATAATAAGATCTACCTAAGCTATGAGATTCCTCAAGAGATTAATGAGTGTGATCGCATAAAGGCTTTGGATGAGAGCATCAATGTTTTTTATGATTGGCTTCTTTGGAATCCCAGTGACTCTGAACATGGAAATGTTTATATCAAGGTGGCACAGTGGAAACTAGATGGTAGTTTACTCGTGCATGTGATCCTGAAGTAGCATGGAGATTTCAATGGACCTTATTACCAACTTCTATGTTTGGTTTGGGATCCTAGAGCTTTGTCAACAAATTGTTTGATCATGGATTTCTTGAGAGAAAACAATCTTTGGGAGGCAAGGATTTGTAATGTCCCCAATTTCCATAAACTGACTTAATTAAATTAACTAATTATGCAGTCCTAGAATTTAAATAATATTATAAAGGATATTTAATTAATTTATTTATTTAATAAATAAAAGGGGCCCAAATAAATAAAATAATAAATTAATAAATAATATTTGTCAGCCTATTTGTAACTTTTGAGAAAATTCTTGGAGGCCTTTATAAGGCGTTGGATGGCAGTGTAGGTAGTTATCATGGAATTTATATTTTCTTGTATTTCTAGAAGCTAAAGGTTGAAGGTGTTTTTTGCACAGTTTCAAAGGTGGAAGATCCTCCTTATTCTGTGATTTCATTTTTGGTGGTTAGCAGCCATCCAAGTCTTCCATTGGAAATGTCAATCTAATATTTCATTTGTGCTCCAAATTTGTGAAGTCTTTTATAGAAGACAAATTTGTAATAAAAAATGATACATGATATTTGTCCGAGATTTTTGTGCAAAGTAATCTAAAGTTTGTAATATGAAGTGCTATCATTATTGAATAAATTTCCTCTTGCATGTGCAGATCTTCATCTCCATTTGAATATAGATTTCTTTGTTCCTAGTGAACAAACCCACTACTACACAATATTTTGTTAAGTGGCAACATCATTGCATTTGGAGCACATGGATTGCATAGGGCTCTTACAATCACCTAAGGAAGTGTAGAAGCCATATGGCTTCATATCGTACGAAGGGGGACCAACTCACTTAGTCACCGTATGAATACTACTGCACATGGGGGTGTTTTCGTACATTACCGTGATGTCATTCTTTCCATTGTACGATATCATAATACTATTCAGGCGCATGTAGAGGGCCATATATTGTATAGCCTTCAATCATCGTATGGGTGAAATAAGAGATATTGTACGTACTAAGGGGTGCACCTGGGAATTGTTTGACATACATATCACCTTTGGGAGGTATCATAAGTAGCTACTGTAAGGACTGATTATGGAGTAGATATTTTTTGTGGGACATCTCACGTCAAGAACATTACACACATGGAAATATAAATAGAAATTTAAAAATGAACATAGAAGGTAAATCAAGGAGTGACTAAAAATAATAGCAATCCTCGAGATACTTAGCTTATAATTAATGTATGATCTACAGGCACCAAGAAAACATGTCCACACAATCACCACAGATCTAAGTGACATCATTAAAATGAAACTAAAGTCAAGTTTGTAGAGGAAAAGTAATGAAATCCATAGGGAAAAAGACAAAAGTGGTCTCTATTTCATGAAATAATCAGTCAGTCTAACAAAAAATTAGAGCTCCTCCATTCAAATTTTTTATTTTTAATATGTATTTAGGTGAGTTAATTCAAGTACCAATCCATAAATTAATCTGTACAATTCAAAAATAATTTGATATTATCTTTCTTTTAAGTTCCCAATATGTCATGTCTTTCTTTCAAGAGGGAAATGATCATTAGTGATTTGGACTAAGTTGTGAACATAGCATCAAGGCTTCACATGGTCTTCAAAAATTTGTATTACTTAAAGGTTCTTTCTTCATAAAATTGTTGGCTTGGTTCTCACACATCTATCAAAATTTGATGCCTAATTTCAAATTATAGTTGGAATTCTAGAAAAAAATAAGTGTGTTGAGATAGAAGTATGTACAACCCTCATCTATTAACTAGAATGTACAAACAAAGATTATAATGTTAGAATGTTTCATTAATTCAAATATTTAGATGCATAAAATCATAAAATCATTCATGTTGATGCATATATCTCACACTTTAGGATTCCTAAGGTTGTGAAAGATTGTAGAAGCTGAAACATGATTTGTATATCAGTACATGAAGGTACTTGATCTGAACTGAATAACAGAGAACTATTGGGCTGCTACAAAGATGTTTATTTTCTTTTGGCATTATCAACAAAGGGAGAGAGATTTCTATGAAATATTAGGAAGAAAGATTGAAATATCTATCCACTACAGGAAAATAAATCAGAGAGCTGAAGAAGATCAAATTTGCAAGGAGATTCTGCATGTAATGTTGTTGAGATGTAATGTAGTGATTAAACATATTAAATATCAAGCTAGGGAGAGCTACAATATTTATCCATATAGTTGTGGAACAAATGTTTGGTATGGTATGTGTTGCTATCAATTCCAAGGGGAGAGATTGATGACCTACAACTGATTGAATATCTTGATGAAGGTTCAGGAGGTTACTGAGCTATTAAAGTAACATGTAAGATTATTAAATCAGTCGATATGTTGTCATTGGTGTCAACTAGTTTTGACTACACTTATCATGATAGTTATAAAAATATGAACATTTGTAGATGGAAGAAATGGTGAATAAATGAGATATCTACATAAGGATAAGATGGATATGATAGATAAGGATAAGGTACATATTGGGTAACTTATTGACGAGTCTATGATATTATGTTGTTGACTTAAACATGTTACATTATTCTATTATGAAGAAAAGATCAGAATTGAACAAGCTAATGTGATCGGTAATTGAAGATTTTTTTGTACACTGAGTATTGTGTATACCCAGTGATACTAATTAATCGATTTAGCTATCACCGACACATCCAATATTAATTGAGTATGGATGAAAACATTAAATGTTATAACAATTGACTGAAATTGATGAGCTAGAAATTTCTTATCATTTTGAGGTAAGAGATGAAGTTTGTTACAAGATCCATGGCTGAAAAAATTAAGAGATGATCCAAGGGATAGAATGAAACATGTTATTGACACATCTTTCAAGGAAAGTTAAAGTGGAAAAATGGATGAAGGAGATTAAGAGGCAAACTCTAATGGCTGATATGAAAATAGTTTACACGTCTATTTAAGAGACATGAGTTTCATTGTTGGATATGTCTGATGAAATAGAGACTACATAAGATTTCGTGTGAAGACATTTTCATGCATACCTGATGAAATTGGTTACAGATAGAACTAAGTAGAACTACAAGCATAATCGAGCATTAGAGATACATACACCAAGTGAAGTAAGTTGGAGGATACAAGGAAGTGAATTGATTATTGATCAAAAGATTTTTATGATCTTAGCATAGATTTGAATACTTGCAAATTAAGTTGTATTTGAATCATATCACTACTGTATCAGTTTGACCATTGTTACAGCAAAATCTCTTAACCGAGTGGACTTAATAGTCTTATTTTCTACTATGACATTCATTGAATATATGAAGGTTTTCTTGTTGACCCCATAGTGAATGCTAGTCAAAATTTAATTGTTAGTGTTAAATCCTTTAACCACATCACACCTCACAGTGTGCATTGTAACCTTTAACGGGGTTGGCTCCTAACTGAGCTCACTTTAGAAGAGTGAAATATTTTGGGTTACCGGTCCCAGGTGGTTCTTCCCTTATCAGGGTTTCCACGTTAAATATTTGTGTTATGTGTTATTTTTTATGATTGTTTTGCTATCATACTTTACATATTGCATATTTGATTAATTAGTAAAGACAGTTTTAGAATTATTGGTATTCAATAAATGAACAGACAGTTTGTTATCTTATCTTACCGAGTTATTGAAAAAGTTTGAATAGATACATCTGAGATTTTGGGACTGTAGGATAACTGATTTAAATTATTTACCCCCCCACCTAAGTTATCTAGCATTTGGCTAGATAAAAACCATGAATAGCCTTGTTTTTCCCATGGAGTTGCTCAAACATTCGCAACCATGCTAGACTGAAGTGTCCCTAAGGTACACTAAGAAACATTGGGAAGTGATCTTTAGAGGACCATGTTACAAGACCATGTTATGGAGGCCTACAATAACCTATCTTAGTTTTGGGAAATTCAAATTCATTTTAATTTGGTAATGTAATCTTGGTTTATGTCAAAGATTGGAATATGCCTTCGTTGAAATGAAAATCACTGTGTATCTTTCAAACCATTCATCATGGCCTTAAACCATTTATGCCATTATCTCTAGTTGGTAGGGTAAACCCCAAGAGTAGTTCCTCATTTTTCCCATGGAGTCTGTCAAATGTTCACGACCATCCCAAACTGAAGTATCCCTAAAGTTCACTAAGCAACATTGGACAATGATCTTTCAAGGCCCATATCTCATACCTCATGTTAGGTATTGGTGAATGATCATGTGTTATAGGACCATGTTATGGAGGTCTAAAAAAAGCCTATCCCAGTTTTGGGAGACTCAAATTAATTTCAATTTGGCAATGCAATCTCGATTTATGTCAAAACTTACAATGTGGCTCAGATAAATGAGAAACACTGTGTATCTTTCAAATTTTTTTTTATGGCCTTGAAAACCATCTATTCTATTAGCTCTGGTTGGTCAGGTAAACCCCAGGAACAATCTTGTTTCACTCATGGAGTCTCTTGAATATTTGAAGTGTCACTAAGATGCACTAAGCACCATTGGGTATATCATTGAGCATTTAGGAATGTTGAGAGAAAAATTGGGACCATGCCTAGGGAAAATATTCTTGACTAGAGGTCATGGAAATGTCGGTTTGTGCCCATGATGCAAAGAACATGAAATGGGCTACTTGGTGACTTTTCACTAAGTGTATTTGATGGATTTTAGATCAATATAAAAGTTTCTACCATGCAAAAATGACTCTGAGTCTTCAAAAACTGAGACACGTTATTGTAGGGGAGCCTAACATGACCCCATAGGTTAAAATAGATTGTGCAGAGGTGCTACGATTTGCAAGAAATAATATCTCAAAGTTTGACAATTTTTGCACTTAGGAAATCCAAGGGAGATCATCGATAGGGTATGTCGATGAGCATTTTGACATGCTGAGAGGAAAAGTAGGACCATGCCTAGAATAAACCTACCCAACTAGATGTGATGGAAGTGTTATTTTGTGACCACAATGAACATAAATGTTGTTGCTCAAAGTCGGTTACACAAGGGACATTGTTAGTAGGGTATGTCAATGAGCATTTCAGCATATCGGGAGGAAAATTTGGACCATGCTTGGGGTAAACCTACCCAATTAGATGCAGTGTAAGTTTCATTTTGTATCCACAAAAAATAAAAAATGTTTTTTCCCTAAGTGCATATGAGGGCTAATTATGACTATTTTACAGAGAACCTACCCTCTAAACACTATCTATGTTGGTTTGTGGTGATTAGTCAAGCAAGTACTATACAGTTTTCAATTTATCATGGAGCTTGGGGCAACAACCCAAAACATATTTTGGGGTTTAACTCATCAAGCATTTTTAGTCAAGATTCGTCAATATTTTTCCTAGGTTGACTTGTCAAGATTTTCCCTAGGTTGACTCGTCAAGTATCTTTTAGGGTTAACTTGTTAATCAACATAAGTATTGTTAGAATGGCTTAGGGTTAAGATTTTCTCTATAAGATAATTTCATAGCTTCTTGCAGTGGTATTAAGTTGCAAGGGATTGTAAATTTTAATAAGATGAAATTATTGGATAATAAGATTGGACTATCTATTTGGTGGACGTAGCCCAATATTAGGTGAACCACATTAAATCTTTGCATCTCCTTTTTCTACTTATGTATATTTTATTCCTTTGTATTGTTGATTATATTTTCTTGTAACTATTAAATTTTTGTCTTTTACTCCTAAAAGATTTGTGGTTGGCCTTGATTAAATTTGAACCTTAAAATGATTATAAAAGGAGATCCTCTCCTCTTATTTGGTATCCATAAATTGTATGCAAACAATATCATATCTAAGTGAAAGCATTCAAGTTGTGCATTCAGCGATTTGGATTCAAGATTTAAAGGAAAGCATCCAATTCAAGATCTCCAATTCTCGATTTCTTAAAGATCCATTCAAGAAAATAAAATATTATCTAGTTAATGCAATTCATCTCCCATGATGACCAAGTAGAGGAATTCACAATCAAGAAAGAATATCCATCATTCCTTCTTTCTTTCTCTCTCTTTCTCCAAGTGGTTATCAAACATACATACATTCAAGATCTAGGAGTGGAAATCATAAATCTATATATCTTGAAGGCATCCAAGTATATTACAAGAATATTTATGGATTTAATCAATTACTACATCTTTTTATGAGGGTTTCATACAAGGTGAATTAATCATTTACTTTTTTACTTTACATGTTGCTTTCCTTTATGGAATTTCAATTCAATTTCAAGGAGAATTCCTAAATAGGGGTTTGACCAATGCAATCCCCTTTCCACAACCTTTTCCTCATCTTTTTTTGTGTAGGAACATGTTACAGAGTTTCAACCTTAGATTTGAGAAGTACATGTGCATACATAGGTTCCCAAAAAGTTTTGTCAGTTTTGGCACTACTCGGAACAAGTTGATTTCTCACTTGTCCCTGGGTATAGGTTGACTTCTTGAATTTTTCGTACACTTTTTGGGTAAAATTTGCATAGGAGACAGTTAAAGGTCTCAATTTCACATATCCAAAGTTACAGATGATGTTGACATTTTTGCAACAGTCAAATTTAGATTCAAAGCTAAAATTTCCCCTTCTTGCTTCAAAGTACATTCATTATTCCCTTTTTCTTTCATTAAATTTTATAGATCATATTTTCTATCATATCACATATCATTCTTCCATTTAAAGAATACCAAATATTGCTTTGGTCTAGATCTTGCATTAGCACCCTTCTTCCTTTCATTGTGCTAATCAAGTTTAATTTAAGGGCTCAGTTTGTATTCCTAATGTATACCAAAAAATGAAATTCTTACCTCAAATGATCAATTTTGCTAAAAAATCATCGGCTTTCCTACTTCTACATTGAATTTTGAACAAAAAGATGGTGACAAATTGATAGAATATTTTGATTACACTTTTTGTGAGATTCAACACTGTGAAAAGTATTAATTTTTTAGATAATGTGCAAAAAATAGATTAAAAAAAATAGAAAATATGGGCCTCAATCACAATATCCTCATCTTTTTTACCATTTTAGTATTCAACATATGACATACACCATATACAATACAAAAAAAACTTAAAATTTACTTGTTCCTATCAATGGATCTTTCATATGGCATGTGTCGTATAAGATGTGCACCTCTCTCTCTCTCTCTCTCTCTCTCTCTCTCTCTATTGTTAAGGAGCAAACTTTGGATCCTCTTGGTCATTCTCCACATGATCATTAATCATAGTTTGAGATGAGTTTTAATGCTCTTGATCAACATTTGGAGGAGGCATCTTTATATGGGTGGCTGGAAGAAGTTGAGTCCTACTTTTGGGCAAAAAGTGGAAGTGTTTTCCTTTTTTTTCAAATTTATTGTCAATTGATGTCTAAATTTGAGGCACTTAGAGATTGACTCTCAAAAACATTTAGTAATATAAAATGTAGTTCTCGGAGTCTACTTTTCAAATATGTAATTTATTTAAATACCCACATAGTATAAATTTCTTTTTAGTAGGAATGTTTAAATACCATATTTTCAAAATGTCTGTTTCAGGACCATACCATAGTCATGTACGACCACCATATTTTGACCTAAATAAATGAAAATTTGTAAGTCCTTTTGGGTAAATATACCTAAGACACCAAATATTGATGAGCATATTTTTTCTTATTTTTTTATAGAATATTTTTTTTTTTAATTAATTTTTAATTGACTATAAATCACATTTTCAAAACCTCTGGTGTATGACCACCATAATTTGATGAAAATTTCATATTTTTTCAAAATTATTTTTTTATCTTCAAGATAATTGTATTTAGATTGATGTCATATAATTTGTTTTCCAGAAAATCTAAAAAAAAAGTTATTAAATTTTTAGTGAACCTCACTATTTTACATTTAGGTACCACTTTTAACTAATAAATAATGCAAAAATAGTAAAAGAAATCACAACAATATGAAATTTATATTTTTAAAATCAAGACAATGAGATCTTTAATAGGTTTTTGTTTCAAAAAAAAATACGATCAAGAAGGCCCTCAAAAAATTACGACAAGGTAGAAATCTGACATTCCAGTGCCTTAACCAAATTTTTGGAGGTCAAGGCATAGGCTTGGTTCCACCAAGCCTATTTTGAAATGAAATTCGTAGTGGATGTGTGCTTCCCGCTCATGTCTTAAGAAACAGGTACCCGTTATTTAAAATTCAAAAAAGGGGCACCCATTTTTTATAAAAAAAAATTGATGTGTTAAAATGCATTTTTAGCCATAAAAAAAGAAAAAAAGAAAAGGCACCCATTTTGAAAAAAATGGGCACCCATTTTTTGAATTTCAGATCAAGTGCCCAAACCTAAAATAGGTGCCTGTTTCGAGTGACATCTTTCAATTCTACAAGACTTCAGTCGAATTGGCACCCAACTTCTTGCACTTACCCATATACAAAGGAGATACTTGAGTATTTTAAGTTTTTTCTTCATACATCTCTACTAGGATCTAGATTGTCATCTTCATCAATGTGGACAAGAATGCCTAATTTGAATATGACAACTTTTAGAATTTACATGGAGACACATGAGAGATTTTTAGAGACTTCATATATTTTGCATTTTCTTCGTTTACATTCCTCTCAGGAATTGGAATATTTTCTTCATATACCTTTGGTTTTGTTTCTTCCTAATGGTCCATCTTGCTCCAAGAAAAAACCATTAGGATGATTGACTACTTGTGGGAAGTTTGAATAGTCTTTCATATCCTTTCTATTTTGGAAGGGATTTCTTGCTTGCATGGGATTATTTCTTGTGTGGAGAAACTTATTTTCTTTACTCTCTTTTGGAGAGGAGTTTTGTCTCACTGGGTCTTCTCCTTTTTCCTATTTGTGAGATTTTGTTTTCTACATGGGTACCTAATAAGGTCTTGTAGCCAAAACCCATCCTTGTGTTTTCACCCACCTAAGCTACACTTAAAAGGGGGGTTGGTGTAGGTTATTATTTTACTTTATTTTAGGGAATATTTAATTCTCCTACATATATATTAAGATTTATTAAGTTATATTGGAATGATTTCAAGGAGGACACATGACATAGTCATACAATTACAAGTTTCAGTCACACCCATCTTTGGCTAATTGAATGTCTCACCTTCTTGTGGACTTATTTTTTACCTCCATAAACATTTATATCTCTTTTCCCAAGTTGGAATAACTGTAGTTCCCGTGCATAGTTTACATTTTCATTTTTATATTGTCGAACTCTTTTAGGCCACTTTCATGTGTGCATTGGTTATTTCAGTTTTATTATGAGATGTTTGGATGTATGACATTACATGGTGATTTAATATTTAATAGTTATGAGATATCATATGTTTCAGTTAGATGATGTTATTTACTTTGATGATGAGTAAATCAAATAAATCATGGAAAAGAGAGATTGATTAAAACAAAGTTTATGGAGTTGAGTTGAGTTTTGGGTTTACATAGTTGAGTTTGAGTTTTAGATCCCTTTTTCTTTATGAGGAGGAATTGGTCATTATTCAACACATAGATTTGTAAGTTTTGGATGGAAGGATTGAATTGAAGGATTTTTGTGAAAGCTTGAGATTTTTATCATTTTTTCTAGTCTTCTTCATGTTTATTCAATTGGTGGTTTGAGGTAGGGTTTGAAAAACACTTGTAGGTTAGATTCTTGTATTTCAGAAAGATTGTTTTCTTCGTGTCTATTAGATCTAGGTGATATATATATTTTACTAATTTTCTTATCATGCTTGGAATTTTGATTATTAAACTTTTGAGATCTTGTGTTATTTATACTTGGTATTTTAGGAAATACGATAGTTAAATCCCATTTTAAATCAGTTAGAGTTTGATAAAATTTGTGGTACAAAACTTTAGGGTTTGTATCAAATTAATTTTTTAAAGTAATTTTTCTTCCTAGTAGTATCCAGTTATTTAAATTCTCATTGTTAAATTTTATGGAAAAAAATGTGTATACATATATTATGTTGTTGTAGATAAGAAATTTTTGATGTTTTAAAAAATATAAAAAATTAATTAATTAATTAATTAATATATAATTATATTTAGTATTTCTTAAAAAATAATTAAATTTATAAAATTTGAAGCTTCTTTTTAACAATCTATATGTTTAAGTGCTTGAAATTTTATTAAGATTTTCCTTATGTAATGTGTAGGATGATCCTCATCTTTAAAATTTGATTTAAAACAACTCAAAAAATAATATGATATAGTTTATAAAAGTTTTATTGACAAAATATTACTATTTTTATAAAAAAAAATACATAATTATAAACCTTTTTTTAAAATAGATAATGAATGAATGAAACTAAAGAAACAACACAATAAAAGAAAAAAATTAATTAAAAAATATTTATAATTTTTTTTCTATTTAATAAAAATATATAATTTAATTATATTATTTTATATTTGAATATTTAATATTGGTATTTTTCAATATATATTTAAATATTTTAGAAACACCTAATTATATAATTTCCCAAATATTTTATTAATAATACATGATTTAAAAACATCTTTATGATTTATAAAATAAGAATAATCAATAAAATGTTTTAGAAACAACACTAATAGTACTAGTTGTAAATCTACAGCTGAAAAACTTACAATGGAAATGAAAGTGTGTGTGTGTGTGTGTGTGTCTATATATATATACTATATATATTATACATATATATATATATATATATGTATATATATATATATATATATCTATGTATATATATATATATATGTATATGTATATATATGTATATATATATATATGTATATATATATATATATATGTATATATATCTATATGTATATATATATGTATATATATATATATATGTATATATATATATGTATATATATATATATGTATATGTATATATATATATGTATATATATATATATTATGTATATATATATATACATATATATATGTATATATATATATATGTATATATATATATATGTATATATATATACATATATGTATATATATATATATATGTATATATATATACATATATGTATATACATATATATATGTATATATATATATATATATATGTATATATATGTATATATATATATATGTATATATATATATGTATATATATATATGTATATATATATACATATATACATATATACATATATATATATATATTCTATATATATATATATATATATATGTATATATATATATATGTATATATATATATATGTATATATGTATATATATATATATATATATATATATATATATATATATATATATATATATATATATATACTATATATATATATATAAGATATATATATAGGTATATGTGTGTGTATGAAAAATGATGCACGATGAGGGAGCAACAATCGACTCAACCAGGTAATGGATGCCCTGGTCTGCAAAGATTGAGCAAGTTTAGGGCGTTGTGGCATAATGCAGGGGGTTTAGTGAATCCTAGAATCATTGGTTTTCTTACCAATCTAAAAGAAGATGGCCCTTTAATAGAAAAACACAAACAAGCTTCAGAACAAGGTTTAATGGATTAGACCTCAGTGGTAGATGGGTTTGATATTCTAACTCCTCTTATTAGAAGGCTCTTGGGAGGCATGGCAGGGGCTGAAAAAATATACAAAAGGAAAATTGGAATGCAGTATTGCAAAATAAACCCTTTGAGTTCCAAACTATTGTGCACAAATTTTGGAGACCGAAAATTCCCAAGGAGATGTTGAAGAATCCTGAGCCGCTGGTAAATAACCAACTTGGTTCTCCCTCAGTCAACTCGATAAATGACAATATCTCTCATGGCTCTCTCTCCTGTATTTTAATAGATAATATGCAATGGGCTGGATCAATTGTTATCTTAGAAGATAGATCTTTTTGGTTTAAATGGATATGATCATGGCCTTCAGTAGATAAGATTAAAAAATAGTGTGAAAGGATGGAGCGTAAGGATTGGATCCTTAAAACCCAACCAAATATTTTTATCTTAATTACCTGCTCCTTTTATGAGGAAAAGGAATGGTTCTTAAATAATTGCCCTTATATCATTGAAGGAAGGGGCCTCTATATCAGGATTGGTCTCCAAATTTCAATCCCAATATGGAGAAAGTTAAGGAACTGATAGTCTGGGTTAAGCTACATAAGATCCCATTGGAGCACTAGCCCATAGACACCCTTTGAACCATTGGAAATTATATAGGCACATTCATCAGAATGGAAGAATCCTTAGATACAAAGGATTTCTCTTGCTACCCAAGGATCTTAGTGTTGATGGAAGAAATTCATGAGCTCCCCAACATCATTATGTTGTGATCTTCTAAGGGTGAATGCCATCAATAGTTAATGTTTGGTACTAAGGTGGGGGTCGATGAGAGACTTGAAAATGATTATGTTAGTGTCTCATATAAAGGGAAAAGATTAGATTCTAACATATTGGTGGATGATATTTGAAAGATTACAGATTTAAATCAAGCTAAGGGTTTTGAATAAGCATTAAGGTGTGAAATTCTGATGGTAGATGAGGAATTGAGAATGGACCCATGTAGTCCAAGAGATGATAGAGATTTGTGGCTAGAAGAGATTTATGTACTAGAGGAGAGGTTGGTTCATCTTGGTTTGGGGGGTCATTTTGACTGGTTCTCTGGCCAGATGGTTAAGGAAACCCCATTCCATCTTAATCCCTTTCAAGGAAGCACTAAAATAGAGCCCCTCCCAAAAAAATCCAAGGTGGTGATCCACTCTTTGCAGAATTAGCAGGTTCAAATATTTTGACTAACATTATGGATGTGGAGGACTTTGAATTTGTTCCTAATGTGTGTGTGAAAATTGTACCTGATCTGTAGACACAACACTTCAGTAAAACATTAGAGGTTAGTTATAATCGAAATTGTGCAAAATTGAAAACTATCTAACCAAGCGATTTACTGCCTTCTAGTAGGTGCGAGATTGATGTTCTCAGATTGTAATCGAGATCAGTGACCTAGACGACACCTAAATGAAGGATTTGAATGCAATTGATCTAGATATGAGATTGAATGCAATTATTCTATTTTTTTTGGATTTTATATGCAATAAGAATGATAAAAACTGATATGAATCTATGCTAGATGAAATTGATATGCTATGAATGTTAAATGATCTAACAATTGATATGCAAAAATGAATGCAAAAATAAGATTGATCTCACAACGATGTCGATTCCTAAGAGCTTTGATTCTTCAATTCCAATTCTCCAGTGTGATTGTGCAAAATATGAGATGATTTGTGAAGAGCTAAAGCCTTGATTTTATAGAAATCCAGGGCTTTGGAGGTGCATGGAAAAAGCCATAAATCACTCAAATTGATTTTTGAGTTATCTGATCATGAAAGATAGTTAATTCTCAAAATCATGCAAAAACAACTTTTTAACTCAAATTAGAGTTTAGATCAGCTTTTTGAACTCCAAAAGGATGTTGAGTTCCAAAAAGTCAATAACTTGCATTGATTTTTTGATTTGGAGTTTAACTGTTTCTTTTTGAATATGCACAATAATTAAGAATTAAATAAATAAATAAAGTGATTTATCCTCAACTCAACTGATTTTTGAAAATAAATAATTAATTTATGGGTTAATTAACTATTTATTCAAACTTTTATTAAAAACTATATTATTAAATAATGACAACATGCTTTAATTAATTAAATAAGAATTTAATCAATTAAAGATAGGAATTTTGATTTATTGTCAAAATTAAATAATACAATTAATAATAGATAGAATTAAATTTAATTAAATAATCAAGTGGCAAGATATTAAGTTTAATTAATTAAATATGAAAATATTCAATTAATCAAACTTAGGATAAATGTGATTTATTTCCAAATAATTATTAAATTAAAGATAATTAAGATAATTAGGAATATTGTTAGGAATATTCTCCGATGCAGAATTTAAGATAATCAATTATCATTCGATGATATTTAGATGTGCCTTAGGTTGGGACTTTGATGTCGATTTTGTTCGATTTGTCGATGTAGGAGGTTAATGAACTTATAGCCCATTTTTGGGGTATTACATTTTGCCCCTCTTTGAATTACTGTGTGAAGCGTAGTGGTTCAAAGATAGTCTGTGTTTGATAAAGATATGAAACTGATTCAAAAGATAAACCGATCTCAAGATAGAAACCGATTGAAAGATATTGAGATAGGAGGTCCTGAATGACCAAAGATAATGTTTACTATAGCAGCAATGAACTGATGATTGTGAAAAAGTGTCAAAACGCCTGATTCTGAACCTTAGGATTGATAAGAAGTGAGTGACCCGTTCTAGACTCGATTGTCTTAGCAGAACTAGCAGGTATCACATCCGAATCCTTTAGTTGCTGAAGAACCAAGGAAAGAACACTATGATCCAATGGTTGCAAAAACTGATACAGTTTACAAGATTAGGAGAATACCAGATTGATATGGATCGATGAATCTGATATGCCCCAAGTGATGATAGATTTGCCCCGAGCGATGAGGACTTTTGATAAGTCAGTAACTAGACGTGATTATTTGTCTTGATCACTGATGAAAGATATTGATAGACTTGATCGATAGAATTTTGATTCACAGACTTTGAATGATGTGCAATACCATGCCCCCTTCGGGATTAAAATTGAAATTTGACAAGAAAAAGTCAGCGTTGATAGTTTAGAAGCATGTTAATTGATTTGAGAAGTGGTTATATATGTCCGAGAATGTATTCTACATCATTTAGAAGGTCCTGGAGACCAAATTTGACTAGGTTTGACCATGAGACTATGGTTGACCAAGTTGAAATTTTGATAGTTTGATGAAAGATAATCAGTTGAGTTGAATATTGGATTTCTGTGATGATTGAAGGTCGATTATGCAAGCAGTAGACCGTCCTAGTTCCAAAAATTTTAATCATGATTTTGACATAATAAACGATCTCAGATTTCAATTTTGATCCCGAAAATGGATTCAGAATGTCGAAATTAGCCAGGGGTGCAATTTTCATGGAAAACAGAACACTTTTAAAAATTAGGTCAAAAGCTATATAAAGGTCGGAAGGGTCATTTTCAATTCATTTCAACCCTTTGACTTTAGAGATTCTGTGGAGCCCTCTAAGTGAGAAAAATGGAAGAACAGTGAGAACTGAAGGTACCTATGAGTTTGCACCGTTTTGAGCGCAGCCAGAGACATGACAGACCTCGACAGTATGGACATCCGGTAGGTGGACCTCTGTTCCCCCTGAAAATGCATGTTTTTGATGATTTATAGCATTTTAATTTTTTTCCATACGCGTTTTTAGTGTTTGATTTTCGCATCTGTAGAAACTCGTACGAGTCCCATTCCAGACTCGTACGACATTTCATTTCAGTTTAGATTGTCGTTTCATCCATGCCCAAGTGTCGTATGATAGGGACCCTTGTGTCGTACAACATTTCGTCGAGTCCCTTGAAACTTGTATGAATCCGGGTGAAGTGTCGTATGACTATGAATTGTCATTTGGTATGTTGTGGAATGTCGTACGACATTTGATGCCAGTCTGGAATGTTGTTTGAAAAATAGAGTGTTAAAAACTCATTTTTAGGGCAAAAATCTAACTTTTCTGATCCTTTTGCCTGATTGCGGATACTTTGCCCCACCTTCTGAAACTTCAAAACTGTGTCATTCTGATACTTTGGCCTGATTTCGAACTGAATTTCTAACAAAACACCCTATTTCTTTATGATTTAGGTCACATATCCTGATGTACATGTTCGCCATTCTTATCTGGCCACCTAGAGATTGTGTGTCACCTTGCCAGACCCGATGAGGGTTCATCTCGCTGCCTGTGGATTTGAGCACCTGATTCATTTACATGATATTAGGGTAAATCATGGTTTATTGACTGCCCTGATTGAGAGGTTTCATTCTGAGACCTCAGACTTTCCACCTTCCGACTGGGGAGATCATTGTGACCCCTGAGGACGTGTATAGGATTCTTCGCATTCCTTTTCATGCTTCGCGGTGTCCCGAGTATGTTAGTGGAGGATCAAGGGGACTGCATGCGTTCAGACGACTGTTCGGTGATGATACCCAGCTAACTGGGTCTATATCCTGGGAGACACTTGTGCAGAGATATGGTCAGACACATCGTCTAGAGTGTATCATTGCGAGGATGATCGGAGAGTTGATTATGCCTGGCCGTCAGCAGAATGGCTTTTTGATGGGATGGTCACCGATGGTAGCATTGTTGATGGCTACGCCTACCGAGCTTGCCTGGGGTTAGTGTCTGTTGGCCCATATGTTTTCTAAGATGCACGAGGTCATGTATCAGGACTGCAAGACATTTTCTTTAGGAGCGTTGGTACTGCAGATATGGGCTTGGGAGCATATCCCAGTTTTGAGACCAGTTTTTCAAAGTCAGCGACAGCCACAGGAGCCGATCATATATACGTATCCTAGTTACGTTACTCAGGTTTGCATGGGTCACACCGAGTATTTCTGCCGATGCTTGGATGACATGACTTTCATGATCTAGAGGCCATATTTACAGATAGAGGCCTGGCCTACTGCGAGAGAGCAGTTTTCATTCTTTTTCCAGAGCAGGATATTGATAGGATGGACCTCCACCATCTTGGAGAGATTTTTGATTACCAGAGTCTAGCGTCAGTATGGACGCATTCAGGATGTCCCTCAGGATTATACTTCTTATGCCTGCATTGTGCGTGAGATAGGGCTCAGATGGGCACCACGGCTTAGTTATATTGTATGTGCTGAGGAGTATAGCCAGATTATTGGTAGGGATTGGGACTACCTTCCGCAGGTGGTTGATGCAGGTGTGACAGATGCATATGTGTGCATGGCTTGCTGATCACCGGATTCAATGATTTTCTGAGCCGACAGAGCTGATACCCTCCATGGAGGAGGCTATGGATGTTACAGGGGCTCCTATGAGAGCAGGACCGAGACCACAGGTGGTACACCCTACTCCTTCGAGACAAAGAGCCATGGCTCCTTTACAGAGAGCACTAGGACATGTGAGGCCTCCACGTCCTTCTACATCTATAGCGGGCACATCTTCCGGCACACAGAGATGGAGCAGAGGTGAGAGTGGCACACTGGGCGGAGTAGGATCTGCAGATGATGTTCTAGGAGCTAAGAAGTTTCCAGGTGGGACTAGTGTGGATGACACATTTGATTTGGGTGCTGAGGTTAGACGCCGTAAGGCGCACAGGGTGAGCATTCCTTCACCATGCAGATCAGCCAGCACAGGACATAGATATGCCAGCAGCTGATGCAGAGCCTGCAGTTCCTCTTACTTCAGCCAAGATTATTAGACGGCTTAGAGTCCAGGTCCGGGACCTGAAGATAGAGCAGGCCAGATTAGAGGAGAGGCATCAAGAGGCAGATAGGCAGCGTTACAGAGCAGCGCGCAGAGATGCAGAGATTACAGGCAGAGGTGATTCATCAGACTGCGAGGGCCTCATATTATGTATCTACTTACTATGCAGTAGTCCCTGCTGCACAGAGAGTGCCTACCTATTCTCAGTATATGGCAGCATTAGAGGGAGCTAGGGCACCGAGAGCGGAGCAGATACTAGATGCACCATCTCCTCCTCCACCAGATGCAGAGGAGCATGCTGACAGTTGATTTCCCTTGATCTTCTGTTACTTTCTCATTGATACATTGTTGTGTCTGATAGCTCTACGGAGCTCATTCGTTTGTACCCTGTGCCAGTAGTGCACCCCTGACTATTTGAGATTTTTGATATATAGATGAGATCGATATTTTTGGTTGTGACACCATGTCTACTTGTCATTTTTGTTATGTATGATGATATCATGTGATGTTAATGCTATGAGTAGTGTAGAATGTATGTATGGATCGATGCAATGCGATGATTTCTTTCATATGTATGAATGTTATGCAGATGTAATGATTATGGAAATATGTATGTTTATGCAATGGATATAAGATGTAATGCAATAAATGTTTATGATATGATATGTAAATGCAACGATACACATGATATGTTTTGCAGGTTGATGAAGACAAGTACTCAGTCTTATGTCAAAAAGATGGTTAACCCAGGAGGATTATTGCTTGCGATTCTGTGAAGAGACCTTCGAGTTAGGTTCAGCTCTTGTTAGATTTGAAGAATTGATATGAAGAATTTTTTAAGCTTTGAAGTTTGTTTAGTCATTGTGAGACCATGCAAAGATGAAAAATGCAAAGAAGCATGCAATATGAAATGCAACCTAAGACCTAGGACCTAGTCACTGATCATATGTCGATTTGTTATCATCATTGAACTTTTAGGTAACGGATAAATCAATATAATGCCCACTAGCCATGAAACCATAGACATATGAATATCGATTTGTTATGCGCAAGAATCAATACAACACCCACTGGCCAACAACCATGGATATATGAATATTGATTTTGTTTTCAAAATGTCAAATTAGATATAAGCACCAAGGCACAAGCGCCAGGATGACCTGAATATCATGTCCATTTTGATATAGCAGTTTGTACAAGAATCAAAACATAAACGTTGTGATGACCTGAATACGCCTTGCATTGCAAACACATCAAACAGTCAAGAGATCATTCTAAATCCAATGTGAATTACCCGTAGTGACCCTTTATCGTTCACATCCTTAGGCAAGATTGCATTTCACAGTAGGAGAAAGAACTCACTCAAAAAGACAATAGTTAGATCAAAATTCCTTGAATTTTCTGGGTATCAATGGTCGAGGTATGCATGGCCATCCAATTTGAGATAGAGGCTCTTACAGTCAGACACCATTTCAATCCAGAATTTCCAAAGTTGTTAGATTTTCACATACAAGCAGAAGACAAAGAAAAGATTATGCCCCCAGTCATCACTCTCTAAATCCTATAAAAGGACATCATTGAAGAGCTCGAAGGGACACAATATGCAAAAATCTCAATGCGAATCAGTAAGCATACAAGGAGATAAAAGCATGAAGCACAGATTGTTTTCAGTTTGAGTTTGATGTTTGATTGCGTTGTTATAGATGCAAAATCCTTTCTGGAGACAAGATAGACTGACTAACTCAAATGAAGCTTCAAAGGACTCTGAGTGGATATGACACGTCTAAGATACATTGGAGACTATAAGATATGACATTGATTGCCCCCAACTTTGAACATTGATAGGATACAGACGCGCAAACTGATTGGGTGTACCAACCGACTTATTGAAACCAGGAAATGCAGAAACAAACCGAGAGACATGTACAAACTAAAGCAAGACTGAAAGCTGGGAAAGACCAAGATTGTACTGATAGATGGAGCATTTGGAACAAGTGGCGCCCATTTGCCGGGTTTTCACCATCTTGGTAGAGATTCTATTTTTGGCTACCAAGGCGCCTGTTTCCAGGTTTTCACCAAGGCACTTTTTCTTCTTTTTTTCATTTTTTTTGTATTTTTCATTTTTTCAATTTTTTTTGTACTTTTGATATTTTTCAATTTTTATTTTTTTTTGTGAATCATCAAGGCGCCTATTGCTAGGTTTTCACCAAGATGTTCATTTTTTCAGGACTTTTTCTGATTTTTAAGATTTTTTTTCAAGACATTTACCAAGCACTGAATGCCTTAGGCGTAGAATTTCTTCAAATAGAGAATGTTGATTGGTTCTCGGAGCTATTCTCCTTCAGTCGTTGAGAGTTGATAGGCACCAGAGCCAAAAGTAGCAGTGATAACAAAGGGACCCAGCAATTGGGTTCGAACTTCCCCTTGCGTTCTCGATGTGATTGATTTTTAGGATTTTCTCTCAAGACTAGATCACCAACCTAAAATTCTCTGTGTCGGACTTTCTTGTTGTAGCCTCTAGACATTCTTTTTTGATACACTCTGAGATGATTATACGCTGCTTGCCTGCACTCATCTAGTAATTCTAGTTCTTGTAACCTAGACACTATGTAGTCTTCATCAGTGACAAGTCCATGCATTCTGATTCTAAGTGATGGGATTTCAACCTCAATAGGCAGGTACCACTTCAGACCCATAAACTAAAGTGAAAGGTGTAGCCCCTGTAGGTGTTCTGATACTAGTTCTGTATGCCCAGAGAGCTGGATTGATCATCAGATGTCAGTCTCTTCTTGTTTTATTCACCGTTCTGTGCAAGATCTTCAGGAGATTTTTTGTTTGAAGCCTCAGCTTGTCCATTCCCTTGAGGATAGTAGATTGATGACCAATGTTGAGTAATTTTGAACTTGGCAACATAAGTCATCTAGGTCCCTTGTTTTTGAATTGTCCCCCGTTATCTGTGATTATAGAGTGAGGGATCCCATATCTGCAAATGATGTAGTTCAAGATGAACATAGAGATCTGTTTCCCCGTTGCTTGTGTTAGAGGAACTGCTTCTACCCATTTTGTAAAATAATCTGTAGCTGTGATTATATGGGTATGTCCATTAGAAGAGTGTGGATGGATAGCGCCTATGAGATCAAATGCCCATTGTTGAAAAGGCATTGTGTAGTAAAGGGGAATCATATCTCTCCCTGGAGCATAAATCAAGTTGCCATGTATTGACACTGTTGACAGTTTTTAGCAAATTTAATAGCCTCTTTTTCCATTTCAGGCCAATAGTACCCAGCCCTAATAAGTTTTCGAGCTAATGTTAAACCATTCGAGTGTGACCTAACACCTTTGAGGAACTAGTAGATGTCTCCAATGAATCAACATGATAGAGGGATAGGGTTTTTAAACCTCTTAGTGATTTAGAAATAATTAAAAATTAGTTCATGGAGGGAACCCCAAAATATCCCCTAAGGGAGGACCTCATGGTGAAGGACTCTATGTTTAAGGATATCAAATTTTCACCGATTAGGAAGCTTGAAAACCTTTTTGAAGTTTCTAGAGATAGTGGAGGAAACAAAATTGAATCTAATTTTGATTATGATTCTCCAGTTAAAATGGATGAGAAGGATGAATTATGATTTTGTGAGGAACTAGGAATTACAAAGAAAAGAAATATGGAGGAATCAAAGGTCTAAAATGTCAAAACCTAAGATAGG